>BOPP01000006.1:3367203-3397536 GCA_017312745.1 Gryllus bimaculatus
GGGAGGACGACGCGCCACGCGCCGCCGACGGCTCCCGCGACGCAGGTAGGCACGCGCCCCGCACGTGGCCCTCGGCCAACCTGCGCGCCGAGCAATTAGCGGCCAGCGATCGCGAGAGGGAACAACCGAATCAATCGGAGGGCTCGGGCGGAGAAACAACTCAAATTTGTAGTTTAATGTTTGTCTTCAAGCACGTACTTCCCATGCGTCTAATATTCAAATAGTTCAATTAATGGCTTATAGGTGATCTCTGGTTATATTCGCCGGAGGTGATAATTAGTAGGGAGCGAGGGGGAACAATCGAATCGATTTAAGAGTTCGGACAACTCAAAATTGTACTTTTTGTGTGACATTAATTTTCGTATTCAGTCACCTACTTTTTATGCAGTGTATTATTCAAATAGTTCAATTAATGGTTTATGGGTAATCTCTGGGTATTGTCATAGTTTTGAACCCCTGTAAATGAGGTACTGCTTCTGTGTGAATGAGCATGTTTTACACAGTATGCATATAAATTCATAGGCGTGCGCTGCCTAAAACTAGACGGGGTCCAACTGCATTTCTATCCCTCTTTTCGCATTAAACGTTTTGATGTAATGCTCGTATTTTACTATTAAATGCATAAAACATACTTGAAGCAGAATGAAATGAAATACTGAAGTGGTAAAATAAATAAAATTAACATAATGTTGAACAATTCAAAGAGTTACTAAATAGCTTGAAAATCATCTTCCACATATTGTATAAAAAATCCAAAATTTGGCAGTTTAAAATAAAGGGAAAATAAGGGATAGAACATATTTATAAAAATAAAATGATTTATTTCATAGACTAACGAGCCCATTTCCAAATTTTCAGGCAGCAGGGGGCGGGGGGGGGGAACCATCGCTTCCCTAGCACCCTCTGTGCACACGCCTTTGTGTAACTCACTTTTGACAATTTGCAATACAGTTATAGATATATAGTGGATGTTTTATCTTTTTTATTCACATGAAATTTAGTGACGTACTCACGATGTTGCACTCTCGAATGACTGCAGGCATTCCACATTATTCAGGCATTATGTCGGTAATTTGTTATGGGAAACACTTCTTACAGGTTAATTCGAGTGCAAAGTTTCACTCAAATACCAAAAAAACATAAAACAAAAATCCAAAATCCATAAAACAAAATTCTTGCCATAATCAGTATTTCTGAGTAAAAAAACCAATTTTTCTGGGTAAAAAAACAAGCCTTTGTAGGTTTACTATGCTTTAATTAGCGTTAATAGAATGGTGGATATCCATTTATTATTTCTATTGTTGCGTATTTGTAAATGTTATGTAGTATAATGGAATCAATTTTGACTAGTTCTTAAACCAAGGAGACAACCTTAATCTGAATGTATTGTAAGGATTCCAAATTACAAATATTGTTTATCACAAAATATTAATTGATATTAAGAATTACTAGAACAGAAGAGGATTATTAGGCCTGTCACATTGGAAAAATACCCAAAGAACGTTCCCCTCAAATTTGTGAGAAAATTGTAACTGTTTCACGTTAAACACATGTACATCCGCAAATATGTTACATAACAGTCGGCATTAATTCTGACAATTGATTACTTTGTTTTCGTATTTTAATGTCGAAGTTTTGCTATTGAAGTTACACTTCAATAGATGTTTACAGCAGTGTTTACACATTTAATTAATCCCCACATTTTCTTTTACTTAGAGTTGTTTGTTGGCTATATGTGTCTTCAAAACTAAAGTGTTGAAATTTTGCCTATTGTTAATAAATGGAAAGTTATGGTGTACGTCTCCTTTTTGAACTAGCTAATGAATAATAAGATGTGATGGGCTTTTAGTTGAAATTGGCAATCACTGTATGTAAAACCAATCTCTTAATTAAGAATTAAGTTAGAAAAGGAGCCAGAAACGAAGTTGAAATTTGCATGCCCGAATATTTTGTAACTAGTATTTTGGAAGATAAAGCCTCATTACAATTATTTGAACACCGCATCAAAAAAGGTATTTTGAGATTTAAGAAATGAGGAGCAAAAACATATTTCAATGAAATCAGGTTTTTACGAAATATGCGTGTTATGTATGCATAATTGTCTATTGAAGCGTAATCATCAGTTGTCATCGCCGCAAATAGAAAAATGTATTTACAGAGAGAATTAGAAAAAGAAAAACTCCCATCATAATAACCAGGTTACATCCTCTTCTAATAGTGAAAACCTAAACATTGTCTAAACTCTAATAAACAGAAAGGCGTTGAGTTAGTTTCTTAAATTTAATTCAATGGCAAACCAATTTCTTTCAAGTTGATTTTTTTATAGAATAGCCACCACTGACCACCTTGTGACCGTATACAAGAACAGTATTTGTGATAAAAAAAAAATATATATTCATAGTTTAACTATCCTCCAAACCGTTTAAAGTAATATATTGCTATCAAAGATGTAGAAGCGAAGAAAATTAACTTTCATAATAGTTATTGATTGCATACTTTAAAGAGATGATGAATTTTTCTTTATCAATTTTCATACATTACCGTTGCACATTTTGATCATAAAGTCGATGTTATGAGCAAATTAAATGGACATGCTAATAAGAAAAATGGTAAGTCAGTAATATTTTTGTTGAAAGTCTACCATGTAATTAAATATTTTTAAGTTACGTTTCTAATACAATCCATCTCAATCATTTCAAACTTCGCAACAGTTTCTAGTTCATAAATAGGTTGGAAAAATATTTCCATTTCATTTAATTGATAGAAATCGGTCATCGAATGAGATGTTTTAGGAATCAAAGAACGATGAACGTGCGATGAAATTCGACGTATTTATTAAATAAGCCGTCCTATATTTAGGTATATGCCATCTCCGAAAGTAAATTAAACTTTTCCCATTTGCTCCAAATAAATATTCAACATTTTTCTAGTGCATTAATATCAGTGAACGATATTTCAAAATTATTTTTAACACATGTCTATAATTTTAATTTAAAAGACAGACATCATTACTTTCATTCAGTTAGGTTCTGACAGAAGTACTTTAGTATTTCATAAAGCCATTTTTTTCAATTTTACCATGTATGTTGCCACAATTATAATGAAAAAGGGTACGGTACTAAAATTCAAGTTCAAAGGAAACGACTTTGTCATAACTAAATTTTTGTATGGTTACTACATATTTTGTCGTAGCCTAAATTCCCCTTCATTTTATATTTATTTACATCTTCCTTAATTCAATTTATCTTCCCCGGAACCATTATGCAATTTCCACAATATACCAGAAATATGATCTACATGTGTCTTAAAAGTAACATACATTTCAATGGGCTCAAAAATAAATTTAATCATATACCCGATACCTAATAATGTATTACTAGTAAATAGAAGGAAATAAATTTACGACAATGCAATCTTTCCGTCTGTACTAATTCCAAGATACATTACGTAGTTACAAGACTAATTCCAATATAATGATTACTAATTAAGCATTCTCATCACTAAAATCACTTTAATAAACTCACTGAATCTTGTACAGCTTTTTGGGTTTTTACAGACAAATACCACAGATGTATAAATGTCGAGAGGTGTGAAATAAATAGAAAAAATATTATCGAAAAATTAACAATAAACGTCTACACTCAGGTTAATGTATTCTTAGTGTCGAGTTAGATTTTTTAACAAAAGGTAAACTATTTAAATTATTTTATATCAGTTTATATATTAAACTGTGGAATTTGAATTATGAAAGACATTATTTCGACAAATTTATATTACAATATATGAAATTTATTACCAAGCATATATTTTAATTTTTGTCATAAAAATATTTATGATGTGAAGTGTAATTAATTTACTGTGGATTCGCTTGTTGATTTCTGAAGGATCTGTAATTGAACTGTTTATGTTCAACCAATGTAAAACTAGGGTGTAAAATTAAACTTTTTTATATCTTCTAGCTCGAAAGCCTGAAGCTATCTAGTTAACGAAGAAAGAAGTAAAAAAAGCTTTCAGACTCTCAAAGTTACAAGATAATGCCATGAACACAAAGAGTATTAGATCATCAATCATCTTTTTGGATTATTGATAATGATGGTTTATCTAGAAATTTTGTAATCAGAAAAGTGTCGTCTTTGCCAAGAGAAAAAAATAATTAGGTTGATTTGAGTTACAAACAATAGAAATGAATGAATTTTCTTACATGCGTACGATTACTAAGTGATGCATAGGATTCTGAAGTTTCGCAATTCTGAAATTTCATTTCGATAATAGAGGTTCGCCGAGTTATTAAATAAGAAAAAGAAAAATGACCGCCAACAATGAAGCAATTTTTTGTATGTCGCATCCTTGCGGAGACTTAAATGATTGAATACGAATTTTACCTAGGTGTACAAATACTCTCTAAAACTCATTAATCGCAGCAGATAAAAAGTGCTTGTCTGGATACAATGGCTAAACCCAAGTTAAAAAAGTGTATAACATGAATCGGCACTAGTCATTTGTAAAGCCAGTTGCCTAGATTTAATATTTCACACACTGAATATAAACTAAAGAATTTGCCCCGAAAGAAATTTGATATACTTTCTTATCCATTACATCTCTTTTTCCTAGCATTACCAAAAGCTACAGCTAGGTGCTACAGATGCTAATGCTTTATTACCGCCGTTTACTGTAAAAGTTTACATTATTTCACTAGGTGAACTAATCACTAGAATGGCGGTTTGTTTCGTAGACTTAATTAACCGTTCAAAAAATTTGTCAAGACTTAAGTAGTATTAGTAAAAAGAACATTGAGTACCACCTGTAATTCTCACTTCCTTTGTAGCAACACTTCAGCGAACTAAATAAACTTATGCATACGAACACCGCTTTCTTGCATATCTAATGGAACATCCGACGTATTGCCTTTGTTCAGTAGGTTATGCGTTCTATTTACACAGCAGGCATGTCCAGCGACGGAGCAGCGACGATAAATCGTTTCGGGTAAGCGATGGCTCGTCGTGAATTCAGCAGGTTGCCGGTCGCATTAAGTGGTACAAATTGTAGGGCAGTTCGCGAAATGTTCTCTCATTAGCCAGATCCGTCACGTCCCGTATTAGGGGCTAAACAAACAAAACATCCTTACATAACTACTTCCACAGCAAATATTTCAGCGACGAGGCTTCATTAGGAACCTTGCGGAACACCTGCTTGCACAGACCTTTGAGCAAGCATGCCTTTCTATCACGCTTGTCCGTATAAACTCGATAGATTCATGATATTGTTCTATCTATGATCAGCATGTGAGTCTACTCATTTGTTTCCCCCTCTGTTTTATTTCATTAGGTGTTCATTTCCTATCATTTGACGATAGCCGTGAAAATCTTTGTGACTTACCGTCATTACCATCTTTTGCTAAGCTCTTTTCAGTCAGCATTATGTTCATTACATTATGGTTACACGTTTTTTCACGGCTGTTTATTTGTGATTATTATTTGGTTATCAAAAAGACATGATGTAGAAAATAATGTAACAATATCATTCGCTGAAATGATGTACTATGTAACAAACCACATTTGCCGTACACAAGTGCACGATCTCACCAACAAATAAAATTATATTTATTTTAAGATATGTTGACTTGAGGTTCATTAAAAGTACAAAAATCTCTTGCAACCAATAAGATTTCTTTTAAGTCTCTTGCCGGTAGAATGAAAAGTGGGATGTCTTGGGTATTAAAAATTGAGTTTAGTTTCAAAACTCCGATATATAATACAACATTAATGAAAACCAAATTACAATCTATAGATAACAGCTTATTAAGTGACTCTCTACTGATATTAATGATTGAAATATATAAGAGAAATAGCTTTGAGGCTTTTATTACTTTTCCCGACATTTTACAGCCACATAATCACATTGTAAAACTACGCATTCTAATAAACTATTTACGATCAATTCTTAACTGTTTCTAGAGATATTTTTCGAGCATCACCGACAAATTTTACTTGCTAGTATTTATTAGGCTGTCAAATCCAATATTCGTCCCACCTAACTTTTATTCCGTGTCGCGTGACCTTTAACATTTCAATAAACTTCGTCACGCCATGGGCGGGCTTTGACAACACCCTACCATACGATGCTCTTTTCCATCCCCCTACGGGGGCGGGTCCACCATTGTGTTAATATTCAATGAATATCTAAAGTTCCCGGAAATTGGGAACAGGACACAAAAGGATGAAACTTCCTTTTTAGCGTTTTGAATAAGGAATCGACGACAGCCGAAAACTAAGTGTACAGTTGCCTCAAATGCATTTCAGCGCAAGGCGACTGACGGCCAGTCCGCTGGATTTCTGCCTTTGAGAATCTCTGTTCAAATTCCGGTGAGCCGTGTCGAATTTGTGGTGGGCAGGGGGTTCCCGGGAGGTTTTCCTGGCGTTCCCCTGTTTCCTCGTCTCCCATTTCAGTCGTAACAATTCAAGGGCTTAGTAGAAAAAGGAGCCATCTCACATTTGTGGTGAAAATGAGTTATTAGCAGTATTTAAAACTTCAAATATTTTTCTATTAATGTAATATGTTATTTAAATACAGTATGGACTTACCATACTGGACTACCAGTATGAACTGGGATAGTCCCTTGTTTTATTGAGCCCCTTTTCGTACAATAACAGACTCCTACTCATGAAACCACTTATTCATTGTAGTTATGGCCATTAGATAGGAACTGAAATCATAAAGTTTATAAAGAAGGTCAATTTACCCTCTCTGCTAAAGATTTGAGGAAAGTTGGCTCTCCAAACACATATGAACACAAATTTTGCGATGTCAAAAACAATTATGAAAACTACGACAGTTGAGTTTTTAAATACGATAGAATCTCCAAAATCGTAGTATCAGATTTTTGGCTCACTGTAAGTTAATATTGGAAATTACTTTATATTGATTTTATTTCATTTTGTATATGGTAAATTGCAAAGAGACAAATCATTACCAGGAGGAATTTTCATGATTTATAAATGAAAATACCGTCCAGATCGAAACAGTACCTTTATTAACAGTGTCAATGCGAAATGCAGAAAATACGTAAGACCTGTTATGTTACATGCGCGCCCTTGATATGTTAGCGTTTTTATTACAATTTAAACGACAGTGATTCATTCAATGTCAATGTTGGCAAAATCTGCTATCCATCCTATACAAGTCTTTCTGTTGGAACCATGATTTATACATATAACGTCTTCTGGGACCATGAGCTAGGATATTATTTCGTTGTATGATTATACTAGAGAGAACAATCTCTAAACGAAAACAAAAAGAATATGCAGGGGCATGAAAGCTCAGCAAAACTAAAAACGATGAAACGGGCGAATGACCTGTGACAAAAATGTATCGACTTGCTTCAATGAATCCGACGAAAGGTAGGAATGACGATGTTAACGGGACTCGGGTTAGCAGCGAGACGTTGTCAGAGAAAGAATGATATTCCTTTTAAAATGCAATCTATGTAACGAACACAGGTGAGATACCAATTATTACGGATTGGGCATATTGATTATAGAATTCGCCTCTCTATTATGTCATTATGATCAAAGGTAAGATTAATACACTATGTTCGTTTTTCAAACCATTTTTTGTAGTGAAGAACATTCTCAAGATTTTCTTGAGTATCTCATACCGCTAGAATTAAGACAAAGGAAACTGTAAAATACTCCAAAACGGATTTAGGCGACTAGTGGGTATTATGTTCACGCTATCTAAATACGAATTAAATGTCAACAAACCTTCAACATTGCATTTTCATTCTGAACTTCTGAATTTCATAACCACTGTTGTTCGTTTCTAAAAGAGTCGAAATCATTCCCGTGGTTATTCAAAATCGATACATTTTAAGTATGGAATGATATAAAATTAATAATGACAAACTAGACTGTTTTGTAAAATTATTTGAACCGCACGGCGTAGGTACTATATAATCATACGCATGCAGTAATTGAAGAAATCTATGAAATGTTCTTACTTACTTACTTGACAACGCCCACCCTTGGCATGTTAGCTGTTTGGTGACGCGCTGTCCAGTACAGACGTGCAGTTTCTCCTCAGCATGTGGGGATTCGCACTTCATAATGATAAAGCGCGTAGGTGGCGAATCACTGTTCCTCATTTAGCATTTCCCAGGGAACACGTGTGGTCTAACACCGCGATTGCCCCGGTGTGAATTATTATTATTATTTCTTCTTCAAGTCTCTCGCTAAGCGAGGTGCCTACAGCTGACACAGGGACCTTTGTAGAACCAACGTGCCTGCTTCGGGCGGTCAGTTATATCAATAGAAACTTCCTAACGATGCGTGCAGTACTCAGGAGAACAGCCTTTTGCATTGTTTGAATGTGCCAGTTCTTAAGGCCAAGACTTGCAGACAATGAAATTAGTTCTTCGGAGATCAGTCCATTTGCAGAGATGACCACAGGAACTACTTCAACAGATACTAAGTGCCACATGTCGCTCAGTTCAATAGCCAAGGCCTGATATTTTCTCTTCTTCTCGGCAACAGAGGCAACTATATTTCGCTCTAAAGGGATACTCGTATCTATGTCGACTATAATCCCTTTCCGCGAAGACTAGACAACCCAAATCATATCAGGTCTGTTGGCTTCGACCCTGAGATCAATGTGACTGCTCTTATTATTATTATTATTATTATTATTATTATTATTATTATTATTATTATAATTAGTAGTAGTAGTAGTAGTAGTAGTAGTAGTAGTAGTAGTAGTAGTAGTAGTAGTAGTAGTAGTAGTAGTAGTATTAATGAATTGTATTGTAGAATGATGATGAGAGGTGATCGTGGTTTTTTAACCATCCCAGTATTTGCGTTTTAACCGAGGGGAACCACCGAAAACCCCGGTCAGGATGGCCAGCCCGGGGAACGAACCCGGACAAAGACAGCGCGCAACGCACTGAGCCACTTCGCTATCCAATCTATGAAATGTATGAGTCTAGTCATCTTAATTACCAGTCCAGTAAACGTCAACAAACCTTTGTATATCCCATTATATAAAATCTGGACTGAACTCTCACCGATCTAGTGATTCATAATGAAATTCATGAGAATATAAAACAGTAAAATTGTTCATAAGAACGCTGGAAAGGTAAATTTTATAATATGATCTTCAAAAATATTGCCATTACAAGAGAAAAACAGGGTAGAAACGTATTTAGAATACACAAAGATTGTATGAACCAAAATTCTAGGAAGTATGAAATCGTGCTTGTAGTCAAGTATAAAACGTCTACTAACAACAAAAAGAAATATTCGTGTACATTCAGATACACTTCGAATTACGGAGTGTGAAAGTTCTTACTTTGACATTCTGTTATTACGGATATAACTTCAGTACCACAAATCATAAAATACTTGAAGGCACCTTTTCTCAATTTTGATCCTCCTTGCTGTACCTTACAGCCTAATCTACATGTCCCCGATGCGCCGCTAAATGTGATTGGTCGACGCAGTGACAAATGCGAGCGCCCCTTCAACGTCAGCCGTTTTCATGATGGACCCGACTCATTAGTTCCAGGTCGCCCGTCAAAGAGACCTGTTAACTGAAATGAAATTTTAACCACGAATACATATTAAAGAGCGTTCGACGACCACAATCAACCGGTCGGGATTCTATTGGAGGAACATCCGTGAGCCACATGCAGACCGGTTTCATGGCCTGGCCGTGCAAGTGACATTCCTGGCGGTAGCCAGTGTCATTCCCTAACGACGCGCTTGTACTGTAATTTAGTACTATAAACTTTCCCGACGCTCAATGAATTTATCCGTAAGGACATGTCAACGAGAGAAGTCGTCCTATCAGGACAAGCCCCCGATAAACAGGAAAGTGAAAATTTACGAACTAACGTATATCAAAACTTTCATGAAGTCAAATGAGTTATTCATTAATATTCGTGTAGTAAATAGGAGATAGATACCCAACATCTGGAAATACATTAAAATTAATAGCATTTATTTGCACTGCGATCTCGGAATTCAGAGTGTATTGCTGTGTGTGTGTCTGCATGTGTAGGTCTGCAGTTGTAGTAGTACTAAAAGGAAATAACAGGCAGCGCAAGGGAGTGAATATGAATAACGGACTTCTGTCACACGGCAAATGAAGTGGTGTCGCGCTTAATTTCTGAAAATGGCCGTTCGCGGCCATCAATACGCAATAAAGTGGAGGACCTTGCGGGATGCCGGGGTGTGTTTATCGAATGCGACTTTGGGAAAATGTCGCGCGTGCCTGTCACAGCGACCGCCTGCGTCGCGTCACCTCAGCCTCGTTAGGCCCCCTCCACCCCTTCCCTCCTGGCTCGTTCACGAGGGGGCTGAGAGGGCGACTACGAGGGGCGGCGAATTGGCTGCAATCTCGTTATGAGATTGAAGTCGTCTCTAGACGAACTGCTAGTTCGAGTTCTGTCGATCATCAACGCTACCAAATAGATCTCGCGTGATGTGTCTACGATGAGAAATCGTTTCCCTGAAGATGTACAAGTTCAAATACATTAGTTTTCATTCAGCTTGACAGTGGGATTACTCTGAGACAGGATAGCAAAAGACCCATTACAATACTAAAGGTGTCAGATAAGGCATCGTCACAATGGAAAATAGTTTGAGACGTTTACTCCATAAATTTAACGAAGAGGACAATATTTTTGATTAAATTTATAAAGCTGAAGAAATTGAAGAAAAACTCTTACAAAATAAACATTAAAAATAAAATAAATATGGATTATAATAAACGGGTATTATTTTCTTTCCCAGAAATTATTTCTCATAAAATCAAGAAGAAAAAAATATTTTGGTTTTTGGTAAAACAATTTCTGATACTCGATAAAGAACTTTAAAATTTGCTGAAGTAAACCAAATACACTGTTATCTTTTCTCCAGTATCGAGTAAAAAATTACAGAAACTTAGTTACTCAGAAATGTAATATTAATGTATGAAAAATGTAAATGAATGTATGAGTTTATACCAGCTTTGGCATTGAATGAGTCTTCAAAAGTTGACGATTGACGAAACATTCCATGAATGAATAGATTTTTGTCACAAGTTGGGGGTAAAAATAGTCCATTTCAGTAACTGAGAATGGGTTGTGTTTTGGCAGTGTCTGATTCTTCAAAAGTTGTTTGACGAAACATTCAATCAATGCTTATATTTTTGTTTGAAGAAATGTAAAATTGTCCAGTTCAGTAACTGTGAATGGTTATTAAAATGATATAAACGATGCTCACGACATTCAAACATTTATAATTAAAAAGGCAGCTTTTGATTAAATAAGTGAAACTCTTATATGACAATTAGATTGTCACTTCACTGTCACCTGTTAGATTGACAAGGGCAATGGTTGGATTGGCAATATTACATCCCAATACTTTGTTGGAATTAAATATATATATTACCCTAAATTTGCGGGACCATAACATTTACACGAAGTAAACCTAAAAGACTGATCTTTATTTCTTAGAAAAAAATGCGCATTTAATACTTAGAAATATTGAATAAAGCACTGTTTGTACTCTTGTATCAAGTTTCAGGTACAACAAAAAGAGATTACTTAGTTCTACATTTCACGTGATGAATATCCCTGATAAAAACTCTACGAGTATCTGTTTAAGCCCACCGTAATTTATTACACTGTCGCTGATCATCTTGCATATCCTCCCAATTTTCTCTGTATAACCAAATAATGATGTCGGTTTTTTCCCCATGCTGGTCAGAGAGTTTAAAAAGCAGGTCTCGTATCACGTTAAACTTATGAAAAAGAGACTAGATGAAGTGTTCACTATTATTAAATTCTGAGACCATTACAGCGGTGTCCTTACGGGTCTAATGCAAATAAAAAGTTAACAACACTTCGTTAAATTCGTTTTTCTTTTGAGACAATTTTACCGCTCCATTATCTTGTCTACACCTTCTAATTAGTGAACAAGACCGCTTCTCCGGGGCATCTCGAGAGCAGCTCGTGGAGCTGGGGCATTTAAATTATTTATCAGAGCGACTTTAAGAGTTTCAAACGCCGAGCTGCATATTTTTAAAATTAAAGCGAAGATAATCGTCCGTTTTATCGCCTAACCAAAGTTCAGCGTGTATCACACTCCAAGCGCGAACTCTGGCGACTCCCTCACGCCCAGACCTTTTTCAAACAGTTGCCACAAAAAAGTGTGTTTGGCAGAATCGCCTGAGGATTCCGATTGGTATATTTGAACTTCTGCGGTCTCATTGCAAAAATAACTGGAAAAAGTTTCTAGGGACTAAAAGTAGATAGGTTTCAATAACGACTAATAACCAGAGTTCATTAAACGCATAGGGAGGAGCAATGAGGACGAACAAAGTATGCAATGTGGACAGGTTTGCTGAAATGAAGCACAATCATTCCACACATTGAATAAGTTGAAGATATAATAATATAAAACTAAAGGTTTTAGAAGTATATTACAAAACATTTATAGCAGAGCCACAACATCTTCAATTTCCCTGATAAATAGCCCTTAAGGGGAAAATCATTGGAAGTTCGTTTAGAGAAGTATATCTTTGTTTTTAAGATATAAAAAGATGAACTAATAATTTCAATGTAATTATGGTCAACCATCAGCTATCAATACTTCGAAAAACAAAATTCATTTTAATATCTATTCTCACTATTTAAATAGTTTGAAATATCTGATATATTTTTGTGCACCCATTGCATTGTCACGCACATATTCGAAATGTCATGTAGTATATGAAATGTTAATCTCATTTTTAAAGTCGAAATAATGGAAAATTTTGGAATCTACTTGTATCAGTTTTCAAAATTAATGCGTTCTAATAATTCATACATAGTAACAAGTCACACAATTGTTTGAAGACTTGCAATGTCACTAAAATAAAAACACCTTACAACTGTCTAAATATTTTTAACGGAACGCAAAAATGTATTGCCGGTATTACTTTCTGCTGATAGTAAGATATATTGAGACATTATTTCTCAGACACACACTTTATATCATTAGTGTTTTTATTGCTTACGTATTTACACAAACATCGAAATTTAGTAAAACACGTAAAAATTAAATCAAAATATCACATTGCTTGTATTTCTTTCCTTTTAAAATTGTCATATATCTGCACACTATTTAGAGTTCACAAGAACATAAGAGTAACAGTTATTTGATCGAAAATTGTTCTGAACATAAAATCATACCGCTTTCACGAACATAATGCGATTATTCTTTGGAATGCGATATATCCACACATCTTGCAGACATGCAATGGAGAGACAATTGTGATTTATCAGCTGGCCCCATGACGTAATAACTCAATCTGAATTTCTTTTCGTATTACAATATGAATAATTCAGGTTCAGTGTTACTTCATCAAAATTGCCCGGAAACTTCAAAAATTAGAATGTTTAATTACATGATTGATAGAGTCTAATAAGGTATTCTACTTTGCTTCGACTTATCGGCTTCTTCCGAAAGAGTTCTAATATTAGACTTGATTGGAAACTATTTTACTCAAAACCGAACACAAAACGTCTGATTTTCCATTCAGAGAGAATAGACTTACGATTATCAATCAAAAGAATAGTACACTTAAAACAATCAGCATAATGTAACAAGATAAGTTTAGAAATATTTATTTTTCATTCAGTTGTCTCTGTTCAGCCTAGTTGGCTAAGAGCGTGTATCGACTCAGCTCTTCGATCCGAAGAGTCGCGAGTTCGAGTCCTGCCTTGGGTATGCTTCTTTGGCCCTTGACTCTCGTGTATGTGTTGTCGCGAAGTGCCTCCTGCTTATCCCAGATCAGAGCAGCCCACAAGTGTGTTGGTGCATTCTTGGCTATTCGGGATGAGCCGCGTCTCGGTCAATGGTTCTGACATTTCGGCCATCTTGCTGTGACTGCTGATGATGCAGTATAGCTCTGAAGAAGGCCACAGCAAGATGGCCGAAACGTCAGTACCTTTGACCGAGATGCGGTTCATCCCGGATAGCCAAGAATGCATTGACTCCGGCCGCAGAAGCCTACAAACCCAAGTGTGTTGGTGACTAGTCTGATCGAATGTGCGTCCAATCGGCACCTAAAAGTTAACCGGCTGGCTGCTGGATTAAAGCCCCGAAAGGAATAAGATATCTAGAAACATGTATTATAATTGGGTGTTCACATTAAGGCCTTATTTTAAATCAATAACAAATATTATTACTTCTGCAATTACGGACATTTACGAAAGCGGAAAACTTGCGCTTCCGAATTGGGCGACCTCTTATCGATCACTGGGGATCTATCTTCGGGCGGGTCATCTTCGAATTTGTCAGCATGTCCATACATGTGATGTCAAACAAAAAATTATATGTTACGTACGAACGTACATGCATGGTCCCTTAACCGCTTCTTGGAAATATGTGGCTGCCTCGCCTTCGCGAAAGCGGAAAAACCTACGCATCCGAATTTGGCGACCCCTGATCGATCACAGGGGAGCTACCTTCGGGCTGGTCATCTTCGAATTTGTCAGCACCAATACGCCCAGACATGTGATGTCAAACAAAAAATGATACGTACGAACGTACATGCATGGTCCCTTAACCGCTTCTTGGAAGTATGTGGCTGCCTCGCCTTCGCGAAAGCGGAAAAACCTGCGCATCCGAATTTGGCGACCCCTGATCGATCACAGGGGGGCTATCTCGGGCAGCGAGTCCATTGTACCTGCACATCGGAAAACGCGGCGTGAGAGCGGCGGGTCGGGTGGGCGTGGGGTGGCGGGGCTGCCGCCATATGCCGAGCTAAGCACACAAAGGGCGACCGGATGCCCCTCCCCTCCCCTCCCGTCACCGCCGCACTGCGCCGGCGCGGCGCGAGAATTAGCCCTGTTTTTTGGCCTTTTCGGCGCAAACAATCAAACACACTAATAGTTTCACGGCTAATGGGAGTCACCGCGACCGCGCGCGCCCCGCTTCCGACTGCAATATTTCTTAATGAGGCCCCGGCCGGCGCTTTTTTCTCCCTCGCTGCGCCTTTTTTGGCGCTTAATTCTAAACAAACATTACGATAACGAACTGAAAGCGCTCGGGTGGGGGGGATGCGTCGTCCGTTGGTTGGCTGAGTGTTTGAACCTGCAATGAGCCACTCTTGCCTATCGCTTCCCATCTGAGTACGGTTGACACGTACCGGTTTCAATAAATGGGGACTTATCGGGACTCTATCGCTGTTAAGTAGTGTTTACTGTGCGTATCTCTGACTTTTTACGCTTGGCTTTGGGGTGATACAGACTCGATCTCTTAATGGAAAGCTTTACATGATCTGCGTTTTACGATCTTAATGATAGATTTACCTTAATTGATAAGAAATTCAAACAACGGGCCGAAAGTGATAAGATTGCTGTTTTCTGTTTAGTGATTAATACAATTGCGTCATTCATTGAAACAAGCAATTACGGACATCTGAAAAAATATATCACCGTCTTTGTGTTGTAGACGTTGAGCATTGAGAACCTAATAATGAGATAAAAATTAATATATAAATATCCTATTCAATTGATAAAGCAATAAGTCGAATTAACCAGGATATACTATTTACTATGTTAAAAATGTCAATATACCGAACTCACTTAACCCTACATTCAAATATTCATTCCAATCCCAACGTAACATTCTGAACGATTGAGGTGATTATAGTTTCGTCAGATGACAAAGAATGACGCAATATCCACCAGAGGCAAAAAAGAACAGCGGAGGGCCCAGAAAGAGGATTGCAACAGATGATCACGGAGGGTGAACAGAAATACATGGGAAATACAGTAGAGTGTGAATTAAATTGTGGTTGTAGAAAATTCGAACCGTGGGGAAACAAGTTGAGACATATGACTTCTTGATATAAAACGAACTGTATTTCATTTCGTATGTAATACTCCTATGTTCACTTGATTTTTTTTAATAACACGTATACATGTCACACGGTTCGTTACTTTTACCCAACATCTATTTCAAGTAGTTGATTCAAATCACAACATAATTGTATGGTTCTAAATAAACCCCAAAAGTATAAACTCTCTATTCTCTCAATTTTCCCTTTCAGTTGGGTCGTATTAGGCAAGTCTGAAGGCGAGAGCGAATGTGAGTTACAACTATGAAGAGGGAAACGAGTTTGTAGAAGTTGATGTGGGGGTGGAGACAAGATACAAGAGAGATGATCAGAGCCAAATGTGAAGGTAAAAGACTCGAGAACGGACACGAAGAGGCAAAAATGGAGTTGGAAGCAAGCTCGGCGATGAGTGGGGAGAACGAGGACAAAATATTGTGGACTCAGGTTCTAACTTAATTTTTTGGCGAAAATGATTTCTTTATACGGACTTGTTCGGGCTCTCAATTGACAAACCTTCAACGTATTACTTTCTAAATAGCTTATAGAAAAACTCTGCAGCTATTCTGATCGGGTGATTCTAAGTTTCCAGTTACAAGTGAAGCGGATTTTTGAGTGAGTGAAGATTGAAGGAAGTGACTGGTCAAGGGACGATAGCAGTGAGAGGCCGGTGGTCGAGAGGCCGTGGCGATGGCGATGGCAATGGCGTTGGAGATACCTCAGCCAACGACGCGGCGTCTCCCGGATAGCCGAGAATTTATGGAGCCGTGGAAGCTTACGTGTACAAATAGGGATTGCGATAGTTATGGCATGAGCTAGGGCTACGTCTTGGACTAGGTCTAGGACTAGGGCGAGGAAGGCCTAGGAGTAGAGCAAGGGTTAGGGCGAGGAGTAGGGTGTCGATGAAAGCGAGGGCGTGGGCGAGAGCGAGAGCAAGGGCAAGGGCAAGAGCAAAGACAAGGGCTACGGCTAGGGCTAGGACTAAGGCCAGGGCGACTAGGACTAAGGCTAGGGCGACGGCAATGACAAGGACGACGGCGATTGCGACGCCGCGGTGGTGGAGGGGGTGTCTGAGGGGGGCGGCGGAGGACGCGGGGGCGGAGGCAGATGTGACGGGGCGGCGGAATCCTAACGAGCGAATAAGTGGCCGTCGCCGTCACGCGGCAGGCAGGCGCGACAGCTGAATCTGGCCAACATTACGTAAACCCACCGCAAATGGAAAATTTCCGCGAGAGCGCGCGCAGGTCGTCGGCGTTTTATCGCGCCGCCATTTGCACTCCAACAAATGACTATCACGAGCGGCGCCGCGCGACGGACCACTTAAATCCACTATTGAAATGCCGCGAATGCTTGAGACAATAGGGAATGCCCAAGTTCGTTTGGTTTCCCTGAAATATACAAAGGACATGCCAAAGAAGAAAAAAAAGAATTAGTTATTTGAATGTGAAGATGTAAACATTCTCCAAAGAATGTCCTCTAATATTTATCATGTTTTTAGTTACTACCAAAGGCTATCTACATTAAAAATTAAATTCTTATCACATTAATGAACACGGTTATATTTAATCGCGTTTAAATGAAATGTTAGTCAATAAAAGTTCATTGTTTTCAGCTATCTACCGTTTCAAAGCATATATTGTTCTCTCATCAGACCTTGTTAACATGTTCAATGTATATTATGTTGGTGACACACAATGAATATCCTATGAATTCAACGTATTAGTAAACCATGACGAGGGAACAGTGAATATTCCGAAACGCAGGCCATCTAAAAACAGGGAATTTTCAATGACCGACACTTGATTAAAAGGGATTAAATTATATGAGGGTTGGGGATACGTCTGGGAAACTATTTTTTTGTAATAAATCAAGCACGGGAGGAAAAAATGTTATGTACACTTCAAAGTACAAGATATGAACTAAGTGCATGGACATTTAACGACACACAAAAATTGTGATTCTCATATTTATTAAGGTACTCGGTGTTTCAAAAGCCAGTACTAGTTTCATGTTGCAAAATATTTTAGCGTATACAAGTTCACTATATTCCAAAAGCATTACATACACATTCTAAAGGCCCGACAAGGCAGCTGCTCTATTACCGCACGTGCCACATCGGTCCGCACAGCCACGTGTCACGGGAGTAGCCAATCACTGGTTCCTACGCACCTCGCTGAAACTCTCCGGCACATCGCACGACTGTCTTGCACAGAAAGGGATTATCCCCAAGAGGTTCCACAAGTTACCTGTGACATTCTCGAGCATTTATCCAGTGTAAAATGGCTATCTCGCTTTATGAGCGCTGCTCGAAACGGGTTACATTCATCTCGCACGGTGGCATTCAGACGACTGATTTCACATTGCTTTCTGGGACAATACAGACACTCTCTACTAGTACATCTTTTTTCAAGCGACGAATCAAATTGTGTGATTCGATAACAGTTCTTTTAGAAAATACATAGTTGCCATGATTTCTGCCCCATCCTTCGTACTAAGCTTCGTGATTTTGTGAATAACAATTTGTGTGTAGTAGTATAAGCAAAGAATATGTCGAAGCTGCTCACTTTCGTTTCGTCGCGCCGCCATTTTAACAAATGACTATCACAAGCGACGTGTCACGGCGTGCAGGAGAACCCAGGACGGTTCGTCATGGCTTCTGGGCGCTGCGCGATGGTTCAGTATTAAAATGCCGTCAATGCTTGAGGCAATAGAGGACGACGAAAAGGTATTTGGTATCTTGACGAATAAGATATACCAGTTTAGAAGATTGCGTTCGACTAAAACGCACGATTCTTAACAAGTAAGCATCTTAATTTCTTTCGAACCAAAAGTTTCTCTGGTTGGGAGTAAAAAAAATGTGAGTTACTATTCTCCTATAATAAGTCGTGGATACACTGTCCCCTTCATATTACCAATTTGTTTAATAACAATTCGCATTTAGACATCTAGTGTGCAAATACACCGCATTGTTTGAGATAAAATATAGTTACCAAAGGAGCTCAAACCTCCTTTGCAGCACCTGCATATTCTTCGTGCTGTGAACCAAGTTTCTGTATAAGCATATCCGTTTACTGTGTATTATTACGTAAAGTCTGCATAAATATTACGTCCCCCATCACAGAATTTTACGGAAGAAACATTCTTACTAGTTTTCCTTCAAGACTTGTTTAAATTGTCAGCAATAAAGCAATAAAAGTAAACTCTGATGAATGAAGAATGCAATTGCTTGGAAATATTAGTAGATTTTCTATCTGTGAATAATCATGTCGGCATTCTGTGCTGCTTATCCTCAAAGACAATGCATTTGCGTAAGGGTCATATAATGTAAAATACTCGTGCGTGAAGAATATGGTTATAAAGCGTACTGGAATATCGTTATTATTACCCACCCTTTAAAGCAAGGAAGTTGGACTTCCCAGTAATAAAATTTCGTTCGGTAAGCATACCTCCATGAGTAGTTAAATCCACCATTTCCGCAAAGAAGGGTACATTGACATGCACTGAATTAGTTCGGCGCAACACGCAGCCTCGCTGTAAATATGAAGTGTAAGGGGCAGGAAGCATGTGGAGGGATGAAATACACCTCATTTCCGAATATACATATTTTGCTGCGCTTCTTCTACGATCTTGCTTCCAAATTGCATGCGAGGTGATTTTTGTATTCATCAATTTCGATCCACGCTCATTCCTAGCATGAAACAAAAAAGCACCACATATAGATTTTTTAAATAATTTACATTAGGAATACTTGTACGACAATGAAACGAGGTAATGGTAAAAGCTGTATAATCAATTTTTAGTAAAATATATTGTTCCAGGGCTGAAATAGAATAATATTTCTGTCATTCGTTCCGTTAATTATCTGTTTTTACAGAATGAGATAAAGGTGTTATATTCCTACGGAACTAAGAGGGCAAGTTTGTTTTAACTGATTCTCACTTGGCTGTGAATATCTTTTGGGCACAGTTCATACCAGGAAAAATTGAAATAAAATGGACTTGTGTGTAAAAATAGGCAATTTAAAAACAAAAAACAAACTAATATTTCTCCAGGTAGAGATATAGAATTTCAAGATATTCCACGAATATTAATATTTACACATTATATTACTTTTCTTCAGAAATTTCAACATATAATATGATTTCAATAATGCTTTCTCAATTAATCAGATTTTCTATTATGCTATACTTTTATATTACTAAGTAACAGTTACTACATTCTCTATACAGTTACCGTGTAATTACTATATACTTACTACCATGGAAATTAAAACGAAAAAATCCTACAGTGTGTTCCCGCAAAGAACAAAACTCCACCACAAATCCGCAACAGCATCAACACTTCGGCCGGAATGTGCCAACCGTCCCACGACCGGAAGGGGCGGTCCTAAGATCGTAACTCCCAGCAGTCATTACACAAACACATTTTTATAATGCACGTAATTAGTTACGACACAACTGTCCATTGAATGCATACGACACCACACATTATTATCCCCTCCCCTCCCCCGCCACACCTCCCTCCCGCTCGAAATTTTTGCCGTGGGCTCCCGCCGCGTCGCGTCGCGTCGCGTCGCTTCTTTTTTGTGCCCAGGACGCGACGACAGCCCGACGCCACGTTTCCGCGTTTGCTTAATATCAGTTTGTTTTTCAGTCAATGACGTCCTTATTAAACACGGGTACTGCCAGAGAAAATGAATGGGTAGGCGCGCCGGGGGAAGGCCGGGAGAGCCGAGCCCCGAGATTACGCCGCGAGGAGGGGCCGCGAGGACGGCGCTGAGGACTGGTGCGGGGCGCGGGAGGGAGCGGACGCTTCCAGGAAAGTTCCGGGGCGCTGGGACGCGCGTTTTTAGCGCACGACGCGCCGGCAGTCCGCGCTTGTGTGAACACGCGAGTATCAATTTGTCGGCTTTTTGTCGGCATTAGCGTTACGGATGCGGGATCGTTGAGGGGGCGGCGGCGGCGGCGGCGGTGAAGGCGGAGGAGGACACGGAGGAAGAGCAGGAGGCGGCACCGGCTGAGTGTAGCTCAGACCCAACACTGTCACTGACTCTGAAGTCACACTGACTGGGAGGTTCAGGGTTCGAGTTCCAACGGTGAAGGGTTTTTGACACTAGATACTTAGATCCAATTCTGCCGCTGTCTGGAGGAAAATGCTAACGCCTAGCTTCTCTGATTGTTTTCCTTATTTTCTACGATGAATATCAACCAATAGCTGGAACAGGACACTAATAGAAAAGGCGGGAACAGCGCGCGATTATTCCTTTCGCTTCCTTGTCCTATCCTTCCCCGTTCAAACACTTCCCCTTCAAGCATCTATGTGGTTAGATGCACTATCCTACCATACATATCAGGACACGAGTCGGGAGCTTCAAGTTTGTCCCGGCTGTGGTAGTGTTCCGCTAGGGGAGATACCTGAAGTGGAAATCCTATCAAGCCGACGTGAAGGTCAGCGCTAGGCCCCACCACACAGTGGGGCAGGAACCCGGGATAAAACATCCACACAAACTGAACTAAGAATCGTAGCAGTTGACGTACCCGAAATATAAATCAATGAAGGAGACAACGGGGCAGGGAGACACTCGAGTGGAGATGACAGTAAATTGATGCCAATCACCAAATGGCGGCTAGTTCGAAATACGAGTACGATTTTTTAAAGGAAGTCAGACACTGCATATGTTTAGAGGAACAATTAGAAAAAAAATTCGACTTCTGTTCTCTACGTTTGATACGACCCTACTTCAGCCCATGTAAACCTGTCGTTGTAGTTATTATTTTTGGTCGCCATTGCATTCCGATATTTTATTTTACGAATTACCTCAATGCCAAAGCCGCACCGTTCACTTTAAGTAAGAGGTTGTGCATTAATTTCGTAAAATTGGTCAGGGACCAGGTAGATTTTCTTTAAAATCTAACGTGCTTTTATGAGGGAAGGGATTGCAGTTGATAGAATATAAATAATTTCTTTCATATATTCTGTTATTTCCTTAACTAGTTCTCATAATTTAAAATGACTAAACTTGCTTTGCGTCAATTTTACTCTACTTTGATAGAGACACTTTACAAAGAATTATGGTATAATTGCACTACTCCTACTTGATCCTTGATATATTGTCTGTAACGTCATTTTTTACTCCTTGTACTTACATCAGGGATGTATTGGAAAAGTAACGACGTAACTGTTCTGATCGACAGTACAGTTCGGATACCGATTACAGTTATTATTGACGAAATGCAATTAATTTAACAAAAAAGAACGACAGGGAGCTTAATGTGAAGCTGTGTTGGAAAGTTATCTTTGGGACAGAAGAGGATGTATTATGTACTTGAGGCACTATTGAGCTACCGAGAAGCAATAATGGGAGGTTGTGATTCAAAATATTTCTCAGAAATATGTGTGTGTGTGTGTGTTTTAACATATATTCGAGAAATGTATCAGGAAACGAAACTTGCCGCTCCGTTACGTGGAATGCCCTGAAGCAGCAGCGTTCCGGAAGCACTGATCAATACATGCTTCACAAAAAGCCCCTGGAATATTTTCAAAATGTTTACAAATGGTTCCAAATTTTAAAATTTCTTGTAAGAATAGAGAAATAAAAAAATACTTAAATCACATTTTTCGAAAAAGCAAAATTTTGAAATATATTGGAATTCTTCTTATAACTTCATTATTGCAAATAAAGATTAAAAAAAATGAAATTTGTTTTCTTCAATTAGGACTGTACGTAATCCCTTGTAAATGTTTGGTTTTTCGCAATTTTACTTGAACTACAGTCATAATAAAAACCAGAATTTCCCAAATTCTCCACATTTTTCTTTATACTTGCACTTGTACTTAAAAAAAGGAATTTTGGTACATATTCTTGCGTTCAATATTTATATTACAGGCATTTACTGGAAATTATTGCATTTGTGAGTACACGTTCTTTAAATGATTTCTTAAGACGTTTCGCGAAAACTCAAAAGTTTTTTGTGAAAAGGAACTTAAAATAACGCATTTTCTGAAACACTGAGACGACATTTACTCAAAAAATACTCTTCACTTTCAATGAAAATTTGGGTGTAGGACCTGCTTTTACTCTTATAGTGTTTTTCAAGACATTTTTCAATTTGCTATTCGATTTGCTATTAGCGTGGCAATAGAGGACAGCTGGGAAAAGGGCGGGACAAAGCATAGACTAGCTAGTTTAGACTAAAGAGATAAGATAACTTATTAGTATATGAATGTCTGTGAGTATCTACATTCTGTAGTACTAATAGTTCTTGCTGTGAAGAGCAAACAGCAGGAAGTAATACATGTCTTGCGCCAACGTACGCTGGATCTTTTGAAGTCATGTTGTGCTTTACTACGTGATAATTTTCATTTCACTGGACACTTAAAGTATACTTTTACTTAAGTATACTTTTACTTACTTCTTAAAAATCAACAAGTGTTTCCCACTTTACTTGCACTACAAAACTACAAAAAACTAGTTGACTCTTCAATTTACGCAAATAGTGGCCAACGCCAAGTACCCTAGCACAATATTGTGATAAATAAATTTTCTATAATTGTGAAAGGACTGTGACAATGATTTAACTATGTTTCAAATTAATTAGGGTTAGAATAATTAACATACTATCTCGTATTGTTCAAAACTGAAATTGCTTACAACCGCATGTGTCATAAAAAAATGGTCCGTTGGAGTACTTGCTCACGAATTTGCAACGAGTAATTTTGAGAGGCCAATAAAAGCATAGTGGCGATTCGAAATGTTACCCCAAAATGTGTTTGTAGCCACAAAATACAAAATTGTTTAGGAATAAACACAACCTAAATATGATCGTTTCACCATTGTTAAAACATGCTTCTTTACTCAAAATCCATGCAATGTCATGTAGCCCAGCAGTCTGATACACGATTTCGATAAGTAAATGCCCGAGCATTTCTGAGTTTCAAAGTTTAGTTGTCAGTATTACTAATTTCCGATGTGCACCGAAATTGAAGGAAAACTTCGCATCTTCGGGCCATGTGCGAGGTGTCTATGGTTCGTTAGATACCCAGGAATTAGAAAAAAACCAAAACCAATGAAACATATACGATTTTGGTGGAAAATGCAAAAATTTGATTGTCTTTTACAGACCATTCTCATTGTGCAATCACCGACTACACTCTCCAACTCAGTGTGACAATGCTTACGACACAGTTGTTATCCGACAATAAGACTACAAGGAAGATGTTGCCCGTCATTAAATATTTACTATTTACGAGATGCGTTAAGGAGCAGCAAATGTTTTGTTATTCTCGGAATGAAAAGAACTGTTGTACTTTGTCCAATATAGTATTCGATGTTATTGCAGTATTTCTAACGATTTGTTATAATATTAAATTTATTGCAATGTTATACGAGAACATATTGTTTGTTGTTCTTGAGCAGCCCCTTTTTGTAAAACCATTTGTACAGCAGAATTTTGTGTCATTTTGTACAGCGGAATTTTTGCTGCTGCTGGCCTGTAGTAACGTATAATGTTCAAAAAAATATAGTACATGAAACAACGAGAGGAAGTAGAAATCTATTTGAAACATATGACAACGTACGTGGAAAGATGGGTATGCTAATATTACCGGAAATACGTCTTACGAAATATACGCCTTGCCCCTGAACACCGAATGTCGGCCTCTGTGCTTGACATATAACATCATGGAATCCGTACTACTCTGACTCATTAACATTATTGCTCACTTCAATTACTTTAAAACTTTCCACTTTTTCAATCCCCAGACGCAATTTTCGGATAACCTTATGTAATGTGGATTATACTGTTACTTAACTTTTATGTAGTGTGTGTGTTTAGTGTTTTTGATTTACAATTAAGTTATCTTTTCGAAAGATACACGAGTCTGTTTCAAAAAGTAATTTACTGATTGCAAAATTGCCACAAGCGGGTGCGTCAACACTGAATAGCTTTAGTTTTATGTAACGAAAACGTTTATGTTTGAATTTTATGTAACGAAATGATACATATGATTTTAATACACTTTTTGAAAAACATTTATTTTCAATTATATTCAGTAATTAATAGTTACATCACAACTGACATCCAACCTACCAAACAACCAACAACAATTCTGTGCTGCTTTTAAAATTCTTCGTATTCTATAGAAGGAATGTAATTAAAAACGAACAGATCCCACTTCATAATAGTACTGCATAGATTACTAATTCGGATGTAATCACCAATGGAAATGCGTGGCATATCAAAACTCTCCCTCCTCCTTAGTGTTAATTATTCAACAAATACATTTTTTAAAGTTATAATATCGATACACACACACACACACACACACACACACACACACATATATATATATATGTATATATATATATATATATATATATATATATAGAGAGAGAGAGAGAGAGAGAGATGTAGGAAGGCTCGAAAATAAATTTCAATTGTTCAATTTTTAATATTTATGTAGTTATGAACAAAAATTGGAACTGTAAGTTCACAATCTTCTTTTCGAACAAAAAAATCGAATGAAAAATTGCTGCCATTTTTCAGAAAATTTTGAAAGTGTCACAGAAGAAAATGCCACAGTAAAGTACCCCCCCCAATTTAAAATATTTGAATTATCCAGGAACATCTTAATTAGATCTTACTTCTCGAGTAATTACTAAGTTCCACCCATTAATCAATCCATCCATCCATCCAAAAAAATTGCATCTTAATCCAAACGTGTTACAAAGCCATATCTCAGAAGAATCCGAAACCGGTATTACATGATCGAAAATTCGAGAAGGAATTTTTGAGGTGAACCCAAAACGTTTCTCTGGGTCAAACCCATTACATTCCTTCGAAAGACCGCGCTCCCACTGTGTACTTAAGAGTCGCCCGCGAGTCGGGAGGCACTCGATCCGTCAGTGCGGGCGCATCGCCGGCGGGTGCGTGGGTGACGGCGCGCGCATTAGCGGCCGTCGGGGGCGGCGGGGGCGTGCGGGGGCGGCAGAGCCGGCTGGGCGAAGGGGCGACGAGAGGGCGAGGAAATTGTGCGGTGCGCTCCCCGCGTGGGCGCTCGTAATGATACGGCGCGGCTCGCACCTCGCCGCAGCAGCCGGCGCGCGGCGCTGCCCTTCCTTCCCCTTCTCCCTCCCCCTCCCCACAAACACACGCGCGAACTCTCCCTCCGCGACAGGTACCAAATAAAAGACATGATGATACTACAACATATTTGCGAAATTCAATTAACGTCAAGTCAACAAAATATTAATAACATAATAAATAAATAGACAATAGTTCAAAACCGAGCGAAATGGCTCAGGGAGTTACGCCCTGACATCGCAGTCAGGCGACCCGGATATGATCCCCGGGCCGGTCATCCTGACCGGGGTTTTTCATTGTTTCCCTCGCTTATGCAGGTAACTGCTGGAATGGTGCAAAACAGCTACTATCAGCTGTCATCATCATCATCACCATCCTGACACCTCATAATTCAGAATTCTAGGCTTAACAACCTCATCTTACCCAAGGGATACAGCCGAAGATGTCATCCCCATAATGACACGCGTTAATTTATCCTCGAGATAGAATAACACTGGGTCTCGGAAGATAATGTAGCGTACTCAGAAATGACTTATATGCAAATAATAATAATAGTAATAACAGTAATAATAGTAATACTAATAGTAATAATAATAATAATAATAATAATAATAATAATAATAATAATAATAATAATAATAATAATGACGCATTCATAACAAATGGAAACCAAGCGGACTCCCGACGGAAAACCACAAAGTTTGGTGATCAATCTGCGCATCTTCGCACGTATCACTTGGCGCGAATCCGCGAACAAACAAAAATTGTTTCTATTAAATTAAAGAGAATACTTACTTCTATCATAAGCTGTCAAGAAGTATTGTTTCTACATTTTATAATTTTTTAGTTATTTACGATTAAAGAAACTGAGAGTGAATTTCGGAGCTCAAATAACTAGTAGTGTAATTTTCTTCAAAAAAAATCAAATTTTTCCGCTGTATTAAGTGTAAAATAACTATGAATGATTTGTTGCCAAAAAATGATACAAAATGTAACGACAGACATAGAACGCACCCCTTGTATTCGCAATATTATTTTGTTTATACATTTCTTACATTTGTGCTCCAAATAATCTTATTAATGGAGATCAATAACATCATGTGATTTTATGTTTACTCTGTTTTTAGGACTTGGAGACGGAAGTGACGACCCGAACAGTAGCAAACGAAGACGCTCGCGCACCAACTTCAACAGCTGGCAGCTGGAGGAGCTGGAACGCGCCTTCCTCGCCTCCCACTACCCCGACGTGTTCATGCGCGAGGCGCTCGCCATGCGCCTCGACCTCAAGGAGTCGCGCGTCGCTGTAAGTCCTCCATCAGCACTTAAATTCTCAACTCGTCCCTCCTGCTCCCTCCGCTTACCCTGATATGTTCATGCCATGCGCCTCGACCTCCAACAACTTTACACCAGCTCGATATGTCATTAGTCGCTCCCACCGCATGGCGGCTCCGACCTCAGACGTAGTCGCCTGCGGTGCGTGATCATGTATCAGCTCCTCGCGACTCAGCATGTACATATTCTCAACTTCGCGTCCTTCCTGCTCCCTCCACTCACCCTGATATTTTCAGCCATGCCCTCGTCGAGACTCTCAAAGAGTTCGGCGACCGTGCGAGCTAATGATATGTATTCCATTTTGCACTGATCCGTCGCATCACAACTTAGAGTTCATACACTCATACAGATCTACTTTATGTTCCTCGTGTGGTCTTCTTTCTCAGTTAGTCCACCTATCCCGAATCTCTTCATGTGCGAGGGCTCAACAAGGCTTCTTCAGTTTCAAAGGCAGTCAAGACTAGCTCGTGTAGCGGATATGACGAGCACAAAGTTAACACTCCGACATGTCACTGTATTTACTCTGAGACATTTTTGACTCCTCTTTGAGACGTCTACATAACTAGGGTTACCATCAACCACCTGCTCTATTAGTACGCTTTGGACTAGGAACTGGCATCTAAAAAGGGCATTCCGTTCTCGGAGTCTTGTCGTAGAGGTGACACTTTTCTGATCCCTTATAACCTGATTCCATATGCCTACCACTGGAGTTTCAACCTACAATAGCTTACTTAACATATGTCACAATCTCAAGGAGAACGTTATTATTCATTTACATACTATTATCCATTCTAGCTTTCATCCTGTATAGTTCGTATTTAATGTGCAGTAACTATAAAATTGTTTTCCTAACTATCAGTTTAGGAAGTAACTCAGTGGTTTAATCTATTACGCGAGTATTTCATTTGTGCTTACATCATTGCAATAGGGTAATATTTTACAAATTGCTAATTTATGGTCGCTATATTGCACTGCTTTTTAATGTTGAGTTGCGGGTGAACACACTATTTTTTAATTAAAATGCCTCCCCTTTCAGGTGTGGTAATAAATCCTAGTGTGATCGCGATGTGTATGTGTATTTGATTATTTATTGTTTAACAACAATACGATATCTTATACTAAAACCAGTTCTATGACGAAAGAAGGTGTTTCATTAGCGTGAACCATGGATAGTGTCGTGAACTGCGTTGTTGCTCATCGAAGTGCGGATTGACGAGTTACGGTTCTATATTATCAAAGCCACAAAAGAGGCCCAGAAAATGATCTTATTTCAGTCATTCATTTCTCAGCTCAAATGAAGTTAACAGACTCTTCACCGTGTATGCTCCAGTATCCAGTTAAGCAATGTGGTTGGTAAACAAACACGGACGCAGTCTGATTATCTCTTACAATATGGTTCTTAGTTCCCATTTGACCATCAAATATTGTCTACGATATGATGTTGAATCGTGGCGGTGGTTCACTATAAGTTCCTCAGCGATGAGGTGTTTCCAAGCTGGTTGTCTTTTGACCAAGAGAGATTTTTCTGCTGAATGTGATATGTATGTAGGGGTGCAGGTGTGGATTACGAGTTTCTCTTATGTTACACTTGAACAAGATAGAAATATTCCTTGATGAGTAGTGTTTTTCGGGTTAAATTGCATATTTGTTGTTCCAGGAGAAAGGGCTCGAATTGGTCCTTGACCTTTCCTACCGAAAGATTTTTTTGGCGTGTTAAATTGTGTGTGCTCTATTGCAGGTGCGAATTCCAGCATGGACCCTCGTTGAATCCTCCTCTTCTTTGAGACGAAGAAGTTGGCTCGTGACGCCACTCCAATGTGTTGTGTTGTGTTTGTGTGTGTTCTGTTTCGTATGGCGTGTTGGTTTCAGAACTGTCTTCTTGCGAGTCCTCTTGCAAAGCGCGTGAAATGTGTGTTATACAAATAGTTAGCAGATGACACTGTGTGTGTTGTGTGTGAATATAGCAAGTGTGGTTCAGACAGCTAGCTCATCCTTGAGTCCCTCTGTAGCGGTGAGAAAGAAAGCTGTCCGTGATGTGACGTATAGTGTAGTGATGGTGTGTGCTAAGGTAATATTAATGTGCATTAAAATGACAGATGTGTGGTATTCATACTTGTTCGAGCTCACTCACCTTAAGCCTCTTGCAGCAGTTGAGGAGAAGAAAATTTGTGTATTTCCAGTGGACTGTGGACTCGTGTGTGCTGAATGTAAGGGGATTACAACGTGCTGTGGTACCAGAACCCGGCGCGGCCAAGACAATGGCTGCCAAGAATAGAGCACATCTACAAGAAGGGCCCGGGGCGGCCGGCGTCTCTATCGAGAAGCGTCGCCACTCCCCCGCAGAACTGCAGCGGGAGTCCCCATCCCTGGAGGAGGAGCTGCCGCGCATCAAGAGAGTGGCCGAGCGCCGCGATGAGTAGGAAGCTGTAGTTTCCTGATACTTGAGCAATATTCTGAGATGCCCCCTTGTTTTGCTTTCTGAACATAATGTAACTTCAAAATTAACTTTTCTCCACCATCGCTGGTCCGACACAGAGTTTTTAACTGTTTTTTGACGTCAAATAAAAGTTGGGGTTCGGTTAATTTGAATGAGAATAAATAAAAAATAAAGTGATTCAAATTATATCAAAATAAATGTTTTGTTATAAAATTTGTTTAAAGGATTGCGTTACCAAAGCTAAAACAAACAATAGTTTCTAGAAATTTATAATAAGATTTACAGGTATCTGCGGTCGGTTATAACAAAAATCTTATATCAATAAAAGTTCATACGCGTTTTAATAATAAGTTGGCTTTGCGTCGAGATCACATTGTTTTAAATATTTATATTAAAAATTGTTATATGTTTGTAAATTATATGAAAAATGTTCCACTTTCAGTTTTTTAGATTTTCATTTACGTTTTTTATTAAGGAATAGGAATTATTTCAGATGAAATAAAGAAAGTTAAATGTGCTAATATGTTTTTAATGCTGGGAAGTCGGGGTTCATGGTGTTTTAAAACCATTTTTTATTTACCTCAACAGTTTTATACAAGAAGTTATTCAAAAATAAAAAAAATA
>BOPP01000006.1:3401222-3437820 GCA_017312745.1 Gryllus bimaculatus
AATGACCCCCGCCACGCCCACTCCACCCTGTTAACTTATTGTAACATACGCGCACTGCTACTTTGTTGAATGTTCACGAAGCAATTGTACATATTATGTTCCGTACACAGTTACGTCAAATACAATATTCTGTTTCCATGTGCTGGGCTTCTTATTCTTCCTTGTACAACTCCACTAATGTTCTGTGTTTTCCTTGTAAGGCGTGGTTAATGTCCTAGGAATTATTTTATTTCGAATGAGAATGCTGCGGATTGACTGAACAAATTATTGGGTAAAGTACTTTCCTCGTTCCTTTTTATACACAATCATATATGTACATGAATGTATATACATTCGGACAGTATTGCGCCAATATGACTCCGTAAGTTTTTTCATCATTTTACAGCGTGAAGGACATGGAAGAGGAGAATAGGAAAAAAGGAGATTTTTTGTGTAAAATTGACTGACTAAATTTTCCTCTTTGTTCCTCTGTAAAGCGATTTGAATACACTATTCTCTCAAAGGAAATGCGCAGTAGTAATTCCCTCATTATGGATATAATTTTTAGAGATAGATCAATTCACCATTATGTGTTCGAATTCCTTCGAGGTAATCAGTCTAAAAAATGAAAATTAAATTTTCTATTCTAAATTGATTTCACTTAAAGCCGCTTTATTTTCTCATAAAAATACTGGACCTCATAATTATATCCTCCGCTTCAAACGTAGGCTTTGTTCTCAATTTACGAATCGCTGGATTGTAAATGACGATGCGAGATGAGTGATTACGGATTGGATGATGGTCCAGTTTGATAACCGAATTGAAAATAAAATCTCTGAACGACAGTTCTATAAATATATTTACTAATAGTATTTTTACTAAGAATCTTTTAATTTTTATTCAACAACAACCTTTGAAATATTATCCTTAAAGATTATCAATTGTTAATATTATTAAATAAATTAAAAAAATGATTTGCAGTTCATTTAGAAATGTTCAAAAGTATTTTTGAAACCTCTACGTTTTAGAGAAGAGGGAATCTTCCGTCCCCCTCCTTTGCCTCGACACCATAAGTGTTCAAGGAGATTGCTTCAAAATCCTGGGCTGACTGTATGTATTTTACAACTACTGAGAAAGTAATCTGCATTTTTAACCCAGAAAATAATTTTAATATATTTTCCAAGGTCTCGTTCAAATAAAGATCCCAGTCGTAATGTGCACTGGTAAAAGTTTCACTTATCCGCGCTCACTCTCGAAGAAAACGCTGCACTCTATCGTCACCATTCCTACCTTTTCAAAAGAGCTGGCGCGAGACCTCTAAGATGACATTCAATCACCCAACAGCGCGACTTCGCACCAAGTGGGCTCCGGAAGACCAAAAGTGAAATATATGTTTATTTTTTAAAGCGCTGATTAATGTATTATTTAGTGTAAAGTTGATACTTATTATGTATTATTTCCGGACGCGCCTACCACTACGGTCATCTGTTCGGTAAGTAGACAGCAAGTTATATCTCGGGAGGTGGTGGTATAGAATGTTGTGTACGCGTCATTCCTCTAATTATTTTTATTACATTTTTCGACATCTTCATTTTTTATAAAATTGTTTTACCTCGTTTGCGGAAGAAGTAAGTGAGCGGTGTTCTTAAAATCGACGTTATCGTGTATTGCCTCAGAAATTACATGCCTTCAATGATCTTCAAATTAGAAGTGTCGCATTTCTTTGCCTTATTATATCAATATGTAAAAATTATGCGTTGCAGATATTTTGGTGTAATTCCTTCACCCCCCCAAAAAACCTTGCAACGTCAATATAGTTATTTATATTCTCGTAATTACAGTTTCGTAAATCTATTTGCAATTTCAAAAAAATATTCCTATATTTGACGTGTACTGTGCAAATCAATGAAAGTGTTGAAAATAAGAGGCTTTTATTTAAGGTGCGCTAGTTTGCGCTTTTTGAGGTTAACGAAGGCAGGTAATGTATAATGAATTATTTCATTCCGTTACTCATTGCCTGAACAAATTATTTGAAATATTTACTTCATGCTTCTAATTCATAATGATAACAGAGATACGAGTAAATTTGAGCACGTATGTTCTAGAATGTGACAAAATTATGACTGCAGATTTACTACTCCAGATTGTAAGCAATAAGCAATGCGACCTCGAATACTTAACGGATCAGTTTCTTTACCCGGTTTTTGAAATTAGTCTTAAATTCACTTCTCACTAAGATCGCATGTTGTAAAATATTTTGCTTCTCCGCACTCACCTCTCTTAAAAACACCAAGTTACCTTAAAAACCGCTTAATACCATTATTCCTACTTCAGAAACATAATCCTACACGTCAAGAGGTTTCCTTCCCAAATTAGAAATCGCAACCTCACAGAAAGCCTTGAACCACAAGAAGTTCTCCAAAACCAATTTTTCTCTTGTTGCCTGACCATCCCAGTACATCAAACACGCTCTCATGAATTATACACTGAAAATTACTTTTTTATTCATCTCCAATTCTCGTTCACAAATCGTCACCAGAAATGATGTCGGCTCTCTGAAATTTCGCTTCCCCGCTGCCGCTCTTCTCAGAAAACACTTAATTCTCCCCCCCCCCACCTATCATTACGTGTTCCATCTCAAAAACCAAGCAGGTTCGAAGATCCCCCCTGCCACTGTCAGTTCCGAGTGAGGCAGCAACGCACCTAATGAAACCTGCGAACAGGAAGCATAAAAAGGTATATTTTAATTTAAGGCACGAAACGTGCTTTTTTGGGGAGGATAAAGAACATACATAATCTATTACGAATTTGGACATTGAGTATTCCAAAGATGAGCATTGTCATAAAAAAGCTATTGGTTAAACTAGATTGAAGATTTCCCTTTAATAATTTATTTTTATACCTGGTTAATAGATGCCCACTATACCATTCATAAGTTTTCCTCGATTTCCGAATCTCCTCACCTTTCCTCGCCCTCCTCCACGAAGTTCCAATCAGTACAGCATCGCATCAACTGTAATCGGAAACGTAAAAAGGCACAAAATCTCCCACCTGACTCAAGAATTCCTTTTTATAACTTTCATTTATATTTTTTAAATAGATGAATGTAGAATAACGATGTTTTTGTGCAGGAATGGGATTGTTTTGTGTCAGCTTATTCGTAACGACTCTACGATTAGCTAACGTTACAAATATACTTAATCGCCCCTCCACATCATTTCTAGTTTACTCTCAAATTTCAAATCGCAGCCTCGCCTCAGAGACTGCCCGTTTCCAGCACAAATTCCCAAGTTTTACCGCATCGCATCAGATGTATCTCGCGACCCGTAATCCCGCGATGCGTACAGAGAAACGAAGGTTTTCATTTACGTCGCTTGAGCCCACATTTCTTCGGGTAGGCGAAGAGCGTACTAATCTACTAGGAATTAATTTGTGTTGTGATGCGAAGATGAATATTTGAAAATAAAGAAACTGCTATTGAAACTTACTGATGATTTTGGGAGGATGTGTATTTTGATCGTCTGTTGTTTAATGGGACGGATACCATTAATTGAACCTTTCCTTTTATTAATTTATTTTTGTAAATGTTTAACAGGTTAACATACGCGCCCACTATTCCTAATATTTCCTCGAATTCCAAACCGCCATCTCATCTCAAATACACCTCCCGAAAGCCCTAAGCGGCACCGCATCGCATCAGATGTATCCCGCGAACCAACCGGAAGCGTAAAAAGACCCGAAAGTTTTCATTTACGTGGCGCGAGGTCGCGCTTCTTCGGGCGGGTGATATTAGGGCCCTCGGCGCTCGAGGAGGCGCAGGAGGAGGAGGATGGGGGGGCGTTTTTGTGACGAGGGCGGCGGAAACGGCGCGTCGCGGTGCCCAGGTGGCGACGCGCGTCACGCGACGTGTGCGCGATGGGGCCCGCGCCTCTGTCGCCTTCCCTCCGGCGAGGACGCTGCCACACGACGGGCAGAAGAGCTGCGGCTACGGTCACAGTGCTCTAGAAATGACGGTCGTTCGCTAGCGAAAGACCTGAAAGTGGAATCTAATGTCATCCAAGAAACACCCACACCCACAAATGTTGCACTCGAAATTGTTACAATGAAAAAACAGAACCGTTGGAGTATACCAGATCCATGATACTGAAACAAGGAAACTTGTTACAGTATCATGGATCTGGTATACTCGAACAGTTCTTTTTTTTTCGGTGTAGAATATTCCGCTGTTCATTGTTTGAAACATTTCCGAGAAGCACGCTCATTAGTTATTCCGAAAGCCTCAACAGCTAAGGTCATTTCTCCCATAAGTGTAGTGATGTTTTTATCGCGGGAGGTGGCGGTGGTTTTGCCCTGATGGCAGGCGAGATCTGGCGGCGACCGTCGGCTTACGGGGATTTATATCGACCAGAATCTCCCACCAGCGTGTCACCGCACCAGCCAGGACAAGCTCTAAGGTCCCGATCGGCCTCCCAACATGTGTAGTGCATGTGAGTGTAAGGGTGTGTAAGTAAGGGACCAGGATAGGACAAGGAGATGAAGAAAATATCGCGCTCGGTCCGTGGCCCATTTATTAGGGTATTGCCTGGGCATTTACATGGTGTGTATCAGAGCAGCCGGCCGCTAGAATTTTGCTCCAGACAGCGACCGAATTCGACCTAGTTGACAAGCTAGCGTCGAAAATCCTACCACCGTCGGGACCATAGGACCTCCCGATCAGAGACACTGCAGTGACATCAGTTGATGCCCTGTGCCACCTTAGGCGGTGAGTAGCACGCTCCAAGACCATCCTCATACATTGCAGGTAGTCTTGGTATTACAGATGGCCTCGACTCTCCTGATGCTTTCGGGCGAATGGAACCGACAGAATGAAGCGAAGCAGATGTTTTGCCGACAGATTTGATGTTTCCGAACCACGACGAAAGAGGTCGTTCGAGTTCAATAATCCCTTTTTATTTACTATTACGTGCTTGAAAGAATCGGGTATATCGAAGGAAACGTGTGACGTCGCCCGACCGCAATTGCGGCCAAAATAGGCTTCACTGAGTGTGACTGTTGCCTTACTGCCCACAAGCAAAACAGTGGACCTCTTATCTCTTCTTCGATAGGACAAAGGGGAATTTGACTATCATACGGAGATGGGAGTTGTTACTGAGTAATATAAAAGTCGAAGAAATATAATAACATAATATGTAATGTAAAATAATCTCATAATAAAATAAAATGAAAAGTGATGTCCTGCATCTGCAAAAATGCTGCTGGACAAAATCACACAAAATGATTGTCCAAAAAGTAGCATGTACACTGCTCAAGAAAAACAAGTATAATACTCTCATATAATTCTGCAATATGTTAAATATTTTAAGAAACGTCTTCACGAATACTACAATACTATATATTACGATTTTACAATTCTTTATATACCAAAATAAAAAAAAGAAGCTGTTCAATAATGAAACACATGAGTAGAAATTATTTAATAGCACGCGGCCACTTCTTCAAAGACTTGCTGTCGCATGACCTCAGCTGCGTCGTAAGCAATGACGCGCTTAGTTTAAGAATAAAGTCGGTATGCACAGTATACACTATCAATTGTATGCATTTTCAGTCAAAATCGCAACTTTAAAAACCGCAACAATCGTTACATTGTTTTGGAATTTTCCACGAGTTCTTGGGTATCTAACGTAACCCTAGACAACGAAACAGCTTTTTTTTCCGTTTCTGCGTGCATTGGAAATTAGTAACATAGATATGAAGAGCAAATAATAAAGTATAAAATACATTTTACCTCGAAAAACAAAATAAAATATTAAAAATTATAAAGAATCGAAATTTGTGCATGAATTTAATTTCTTAACATACTTCATGAAGAGTTTCATATTTTGTGATTTATTATGAAATTATTTAAATAATAACTGTAACAATAACTATCTTACTCAAATCACAAGTATACTGCTCAAAGATTAATTTGCATGAAATGTTAATAACCAAAGTGATTCAAATATTGTCAAATATTTGTAATATATTACATTTAACGAGCTATATACACGAAATTACACTTCGACTCAAAGACAATAGCTAAGAATAAGATGTCGAGTCGATGTTGAAAAACATGTGTTTTTATTTAAAAAAGGAGATTTTAAAATTAACTATTGCAAGCAGATGATTTTTAAACATTTTTTTGTGGTCGATGTTCGTATGTATTCCATGTTGTGCATTTAAAAGACAAACGTATCGTAATAATAAAAAAAAACATGTCATAATGTTCACATATCAGTTAATTGAGTGACCAAGCCACGAAGGTCTGAAAAGTGGCAGGAAATTTTACATTCTAAGAGCTTCTCATTCAAGTCAAAGTGGGAACAATGTCGATAGTAACGGCTCATACTACTGAGTTTCAAGAAAACAAATTGCCGAAAAATGCACTTCCAAAAGTCTCATATGCTACAAATAAAATGCAACTAATTTTTTCGGTAAATTTTCCTTTCTTCTATTGTTATGATTGTATGATTCTAGTGAAATGAAAAAAATATGTACCCGTTCCTGGATTCGATAGATCACCCTTTCTCTCTGTACTTTCAGCAAACAAACACCGTGGCTACTAAAACCCACTTCAAAGGGCGCTTCTTGGTTTCTTCTCAAAGATCAATGTTAGTTCTAGTACTTCGGCCATAATGGCATATTTTTTTTATAACATGAAGTTTCTATTGGATACTTAAATAGTTTCACGATTAGATAAGTGTTCGATGCGATTCTTATTATTCTACACATTAATACAAAAGATAAAATATTGCGAATTTATTTCAGATGTAGTTTGAACATTTACATCAAGTTGTGAACTCTTCATTTCATCAATGACGTACGACTAATAATAATATATTTAAATTGGGTTATATTTATTCACGACTGTTATCATGTTTCGAGAAGAAAACGTGTGACAGGTACGTGCTAGCTCCCACCCCCCACATTAGAGCAAATTTCCACGTGTGAGATGCATGCAAAGAAGCCAAATCTGAGACATTCATTTAGCCAAATTTTGTCTGGCACCTCCTTTGACGTACTCAAGGTAGCCAACTAAAGCGTTAAGTAACACAATTGACCTTTAAAGAGCTATTTATGCAGCGAATTGGTAACGCAATTGCTAGAAATATGCTCGTTGCTGCTGTTAATTGGTGTCCTATGATTCCTCTCCATTCCTCCTTTTCCTCATACCTTTCCATAAACGTACGAAAACGCAAGAAAGGTTCTTGAGGAGTACAAAACAACAATCTTGAACAGGTTACTGCAAAGCATGAATACGGAAACTGTGGTGCAAAATGCTACCTCAGCCGAAGGACGAAGTGAAATGGCGACGAAGAAATCATACCCGTCGTCTGGCGATGTCTACTTTATTGGCGATGGACTGAGAACTAAAACATCGAGTGTATCGTTCGTTTGCACTGCGAGCAACCGATCAGACGGTTCTATTCGCTTTGTGTAACAGGATTGGCGTTCGACTCATCCAAGATGTTGATGGCGTTGGGGCGAACGTTCGTAAATGCACGTGCCTTTAAAGGAGGAGCCCGGAGCAATCAACCAATAAGGTTGCCGCGGATGAATAAACTATTGCCATGTTTACATTAGAACCTATCTGTGACTGAACAAAGATTAGAAGAAAACCACTGCGCTTTCGCTTAAATTTTGATTCAGACTGCCTCCTACCTCCTCCATAACACTCTATTATCTTCTTCTACGTTTTCTGATATACGCTCCGCACTCTAGGTAATTTACTATACAGTGCATAAATTCAGATATCTATACCCGGCTGTGTACTCTTTCCATATGCGTATATAGGCTGCCGAGTCAATGAATATACGCGTAGTACGAGCATTGTTGAATTTTCTTAGGAGGAACGTCGAATTATCTGTCTCCCAAGGCAATAAAATTTTAGTTTTTTTATTTAACCAGATAGGTGGAATTACCACTTTAAAGGTGAGTGTTAGCTTTCATTTATAATGGATGGATGCACTACAGTGGCCCGAAGGTACGAGTAATTGCATATTAGCGCATCATCATACCCCTATTTCTGAGCGAGGACATCCTTACAAGGTTGTCCACTGAGTCGACTGTTATTAATTTTATGAAATTGAAGGCAAAAAGAGATGAGATAATTATTTCTCTAGGATATGGGGAACGGAACAGATATTTTGGGAGACGCGATTTAGCGATTCTTGTAGGAGCAACGCTGGTTTTTACCTAGGTTGAAGTGGCTGGTACAAAGAGCTGTTTGGAGTTAGAAAAATAAGTCAATGTAATTGAAAATTGGTTTTATATCCAGCTCACTACGTATTTCAGTCAACGAGCCACAAATCAATTTCGAAGGGGGGATCTGGTCCTCGCTGAGGCACGGATATCCTGTGCCAAGTTACAAGCTCCTGGGCTTCAACTTACTTCTATTCTTCGCTGAAGATATTTCCCACATACATCCTTCCCATTGTAAATGTATCATAATAAATGAATGATAATAAAATTTTCTAACAAATACTTTGTATTTTTTAATTACTGTATGCTAAATAGGCGGATAAGAGTCATATTCGAGAAGAACCCTTCATTATTCATTCTCACGTGACCTGTCCTGTCCTCCTCCCAGCCGTGCTGCGAGATCCGTGCTGCGAGATGCACCATCCGTGCTGCGAGATCTGAACACTGGAATCATCCATGCTCTATCCGGCGGCGTCTGTCGTTAACTACGAGTTGCTACGCTAGCGTAAAGCCTAGTCTATGACAGTCTGTAGACCAGCAGCGGTGATTTAACACTGGAACGCCCGGTTTACCAATGCATCCTAGAACGCCCAGCACAGTCGTTTGGACACCGAACCTTCATCGTTACCTCTATAAAGGAATGTTTTTATCTACGTCACTATAACATTATTAAAAACAATACTTTAGGGTATAATAGAAATATTATGTCTCAACTAAAATATTTTTTAAACATTTATTATCATTACTGACTCGTGAAACGAAAATTAAAGAAAGTATTGAACGGAATTCGCAAGTAAACCGATGAACGTTTATATTGAAAAGTAAATTTTAATACAATAACAATATTGTGGTTATGATAATAATAAAAATGTTATAAACATTAAATTTTAAGTAATACTAGTTTCACGTGTGACCGAAAAATACATTTCCTTGCAATGCATTGCTCATACTATCTCGCAATATGTCAAATCTACTTGAAGTATTTAATGTGTTTGTTTTACACCGACAGGAATTTAATGTGTGTTAGATGATGGAGTTCTAAAAGAAAATCAACCCGAAGTTTCAAATGGCAGTTCTTATTCAGGTGTTCATTATACTTACTTCCTACATTTCTGGCCTTACTGGGCATAAACAGTAAAAATATACATTAATCTAACACTAATGACTTGCACAGACTATAGTTTTGGAGCATATTTTTTTAGACTACTACATACGTTCGATCAGCACCGGCTTCGTATCCTTATGCATGATTCATTTTTTTTCATTTATCGGCGGGAAACTGACTATTTTTTCGTATTTTTTCAAATTTAATTAAAAAAGCTCAAGTTAAAATATGAAAACACTTTTGAAGCTGTTTAACAGCTAGAGACGTCACACTAGGATAGTTATAGATAAAATAATTAGAACATCTAACTATTGAAAAACCAATTGCAGTATCAGATCAATGTGCACTCATTATATTAAGCTCGAAACCATATTAATTCAAGCAAAAGCAACAGCGAAGGGTCATTATTTCAGATTAATATACATTGAAAATACTTCAAGAAGTTAATTAGTAAAGTCATAAATGCTATAATACGCACCAATATTTCACATATCGTAAAAAAGTGAACATTACTATTGAAATGCTTCGTAATTCAAAAGAAGTTTACGTATCTTTACACTTGGAATGTTTCCGCGCAGCTGCTTAGTAAATTTTAGAGGCAAAGAACCGATTGTTATAAACTATTCGTCTTCATTAAAAGTATTATAACAGGAGTATTCATTGTTACGTTTACATAATCTTTCTCTAGTATTTTTGATTAACGGTCAGTTTTCTCACATTTCTAGAATACCAAAAAATTCTTACAGTTCATTTTTTATATTTATGAAACCCAAAATGTCTTTTATCGACACAGATGACCTCGACATAACGACACATTTAAATCATCTTCCTCGATAGAAATGTTTCCTGCTAATTACGTCCGTCTTTATGAAAATAAGAGAGATTCATTAGAAGCGCAATGTGTCCTAATTTACACATCAATAATTCTGCATTAATTTCATTGTGCCCGTTCAACATTCAGAAAATTTATTAACTATTGTGAAGGTCTGTGATCTCCATGTGCCTGGCACTTAAAATAATTTATTTTAACTACCCGTGATGCGCAGATTTGGATTATCTTCTAGAAAGTATATTATACTTAGCTGAAGCATATTAATTATTTGATCGCTTTCTTATGTAAACTTACTATTTCCTAACACAATTGTAAAGAAATATGAGTTATTAATCCGACGAGGAATTATATAATTTAAGAAGTATCCATTTATTTTATATTCAGATTCCGTTTCAAGAACATTAGCTCGTTTCAATTGTTTTTAACTTAGTAAGATTTTATTGTACTTATGATTAAAATGCTGTGCGAGCAAACATTTTAGACCTTGCATTTGAAGATTCATGAAATAATTAGCGATTTTTTTTATCACGAGAAATGCCTTACGTGCATAGAGATTCATCACCTTACGGTGAAAAATTGTTTAATCAATAAGTGATGACTAACACGAAGTCTTCGCATTTAATTGTTTACATCTAATGAGAAGTACATAAATATACATGGACTGCAAGAGGAAGACTATAAGGACTGTAAAGTATTGAGACTGTAGAGTAGAGGTATTGTTGATTATTGTAAGGTATAAATAAATCTATTGTTTACAATTATTTAACTCTCAACTGGTATTCTTATATTTTGTTTCACAAATGGGACTCTGGGGTCTCACACACACCATAAAATAATACACAATTTAGAGTTTTTTGACGTAAATATTTTTATTTTAAAATCCTAATGAATACTTTAATTTACAAACATACACATTTTCATTTCAGAACATATATTCCCCTCCTTTCTATAACCAACTCTTGTTTCTTACAGTCTTCAAGAACAGAGGTTTTACTTCCACTTAAAGTATTTTTGGGGTACTTCACCGTGGTCGATCTAACGAACATACTACCTTAACGATTTCTTCATTTCAAAGTTAATTTCCTGCATTTCGTTTAAGATGGTGTCAATATATAAATAAAAAGGTGGTTATAAATGAACTGAATATTACAAATTGTAAATTATTAGTAATTTAATTAATTAATTGGTATTAGTGTTATTTATCAACTGTGTATGATGTACTATGAATAACCGGTAAACAAGTTGAAATCTGAATAGAGATGGAAATAAGAATTTTCCCCAAGAATTGATATTATTCGCCAAGTCAATGCTCACAGTTTTGGCTGCGTTACGCTGGCAACAGTGCGTTGTTTGCTTCTTGTTTGAATTGGACGTTTTCAAGTGATAGCTTAGTCGTTAGAAGCGCAGAAAATGCAATATTTCAATATTACGTAGCCGATTCTAATAAGGCGAGAAAGTATGTGCTGTTGTAGCACTACTAGTTTTGAACGGAAACGTAAATGTCACCAACGACTTACCTGATGAGAACTTTTATAACTGATTGCTATTGGTATAGAACTTGAACTTAAAGATGTATGTGCAATGTTCTGTTAATGTGTGCTACCTTTCAGTCAGCACTGAATTAAACTGTGAAAAACGAACATGGCATAAATGTCATGCGTAAATGTCATGTCAGTTGCAAATTTGAAATATTTTCCGTTCCTATCCCTCGAAAACATCCATACTTTACTCAAGTTCAATTGCTTACTGTCCATTTCTTCCCTGAGAGCGACCCTTTGTGTGGGCACGAAGGTAAAAAGGTATTGGGGTAATGAAGTACTACGCGAATCGCCGGGTTGCCCCACAGCCTCTCGTCCCCGTCTCTAGCAGATGCTGCTGCTTCGCTCGCACCCCGGCCCGTATGGCAGGGCCTCGGGCGCGCGGCAGCACGGCACGGCACGGCACGGGGGCGAAGCGTCTACTGCGATATAATAAACCTTTACACCCTCCGGGCGGCAGCCGGGGCGGGGGGTGCCCCTGCGTAAATAACGCCCACGCCTCCTCGCTCCGCCCCCGCCGAAAAATAACACGGCCACGTTGAAAGTAAAGCCTTCGGCCAACAATTGGGCCGCGAACATGGAATCGGTTTCCTGACATAGCTTTTCACTCTTCCGCCACCTACATCCAATTTGGCGCTACGTTCGTTCTCGCTCCCTCCGCGCTTGCCCCTCCTCGCTTCCCGCTGCCCGAGTCGGTCTTCAGGCTCTCGGCGTTCGTGCCTGCTTGTTTCCCTCTCGCTCGTCTCTCCGCTCTTGGCCTTTGCTCTGGCGGGCCCCGCCCGCCCGCCCTCGCGCCCGCCCTATAGAGCTGTTATTTTATTGGCTGAGAAATGTAATGACGTGAGTGGAATAATGGCAGTCGCTTCCGGGCGAAAAGGATGATGTGCGGCGGAATGGAGGAGGAAGGGCGGCGGACGGAGACGGCGATCACGCGGGAGCTGGAAGGGGAGCGTGATAAAAGAGAATTCAGCCGTGGCGTTGAGAATGGAATTGCTTCCGATCAATGAAAAGTGGCGGCGGAGGGAGCGACATCCCGCGGAGGGGAAGCGAAGAAGGAGAAGAATCAGAAGAAGAAGAAGAAGAAGAGGCAGCAGCGCGGGGAAAGCGGAGAAGAAGAGGACGTCAGTGAGCCTGCGGGAAAGAATGCCGCTTCCAACGTTACTTCTCCGTAAATGGGATACCGTCAAATTTATGAAGGGTGCTGAAAACTACACCGTCGGTTTTCTCTTTTATCTGCCGACAGAATAAGCGTATTATAGTTTTATGTACAATAAAAGAGCACTAGTTTGCTCGGGAAACTATTAAACGTGACAGCAACTCATTCCTCCGAAGTGAGCTAATGAATACTAAAAAAAAGAAAAGAAAAAACGGGAAAACAAGTCGCCTGGCGAGAAAAGAGCGGAATATATATTGCGTTTTGTGGGAGTGCCCCTCGCGCCCACCCACCCGCTTGGCGGAGCTGGTTAAGCTGTCACGCAGACAGAATTTCTCGCGCCTTCGACGCCAGAATGTACGCAGACGCTAGCTGACTTTCCAACACTTGTCCGGAGGACGCCTCCGACAATAAAACGTAATAGCTTCTCTCTGTGTGGGGAGAGGAGAGAGGTAGAAAGAGTCCGCTAACCATATAAAGTCGTCTCACATCGGAAGACACGCTTAATTAAAAACAAATTTCTTGGGGTAATTCATGATGGAAATATCCCATTACTTTTACGTAAAAAAGCATCGCCGTTCTTGAGAGTGCCGGCACGCGATCTGGAAGCCTACGCTATCTAGATATGTTAATTTAGTAACTTATTCCGTTTGTAATCGAGGTAACACTAGCAAGAGAAGCTCTGAAAAGGTGTTTAATTAACTTGTGCTACCTGACTTGAGAAAAGATATACGTCTCCGGTGTAAATTACTGGTCGGACACTCTTCCAAAAAACTGCCTTTTTTTCTTTGCATGCTGACAAGCTATTAAAACAGACAGAAGCCCCTACAATGTGGAGAACACATTTTTTACTAAAACAATCGATGCTGCTGAAACAAGTCAATTTTTACGGTATTACACTACAAAAGCAAGATGAGGTGAAATATCGTTTATGTTTTTCATATTTTAGCCTAATTGTTACTGATTTAAAAATCACTATTATAATTTTAAGTCGGAATGTCTCTATATAAGCATTTTGTGCATGTTTATGGAAACTAACAGATTCCTCCATGTAGTTGAATAAATATATTCATGGCTAAAAAATTAGCTCTTTAATCAATCGCTTTCTTAGGATTCAATTGTATCCATTGCAATGGCATGATACGACTGTGCCTTCCATTCAATGTCGAATTTTTGTGTCGAAAGTTTCCATCAAGAAATCCCTCTGTCAGTGAAAAATGGTAAATTATCTTTGTAAACTTTGTGACAATCTATTAGGACCAGGGGGCGATACTTAAAAATGGGACTTTTATATGATTACCACTCACGACTTGCGAACATGAACATTATCAACATTCAAAATACATTTCTATTTCTTATACATTTATATTTCTCCATGGACCCTAATTAAATAAATTCCACTGCATAAAATCGACGGTAAGTTGACGTTTAGGGATAAGAGAAACGATACATGAATGCATATAAGTGATATGATGATACAGACGAATGATGCTGAGAGATCCCAAGAACGCTGCAACTGCATGATATACAGGGATTGTGATGACGTAAACATTCTTTCAAAATGGTATATAAAATGACTTAAAAATAAAAAAAATCACTTAAAATAAGGGGAAAATGGTCTAATGTTTTCAAAATACTCAAAAATTTGTAAAAAATGTTTAATTATTGAAAGAATTTTACAACTATGGATACAATCTATTTATATAAAATTATATTTAATATAAAGTTTTTCTTATGGGAGGGAATGTAATCCTAAGCTCCGATCTTCCAACTGTGAGTTTTCATAAGTCGAGGAAGTTACCAAAGATCCGTATAATTTTGAGAGTTCGAAAAACCTAGTCCACTGCAGTAGTCAATTTCGTCGAAAACTTATGTGTTTGTGTGATTTGTGTGAAAAACTTGTGTTTGTGTGATTTGTAAAAACATGACACATTCACTACCAAGAAAGACCAAAAGAGAATACGTAAAATGTAAAAAATTATGCAAAGGCCCAAAAAATCACCCAATTACTACAAGTACATGTCGTGATAAACATTCATTTGCAAATTATTTACGTCTAAAATGCTCCAATTAAAAGATGACAAGTTATCAGAATCCGATCCCCTAAAATACCAATGTCTTCCGCGGCTCTCGAAACCAGAACCCTCGACTCCGCATACGGATGCTGCCCAAGCCCCTGCGTCTACAGGGTCAGATTTTCATCTCGAAAACCCATTCTGGGTTTGTGAACGAGACGAAAAGAGAGATTTTAATAGGGGCACGCGGAAACAGCACTGTCTGGACGGAGCAAGCGGAATATTTGATATCGATACGGCACAAAAAATATTGGTCCTTGGCGAGTTATTTTCGTCATTAATGCGACACATTGAAGCATATAACGGATGCAGTTGAAATTTAAATCGATTCGATAGAGAGGTCAACTAAGAAAAAACATTATAAATTAGAAATATTTTACCTGAAATAGTTCTCATATATCATGGTTAGCTGCAACTTATTTATTTCTAACGGACGGAGACTGTTAAAATACTTTTCAGAATATTGTTATATCGACCAATCGCAATCAAACAGTGGGACGAAAAATCCATCATAATGACCGGTATTCTTTTAGGTTTCACTCTATATCGATCTAATGGCACGTTCATAATTTAAACTTTATAGGTCTAATCTATAAAAAACACTGGGCGATAAATGTGGCTTTTCGTTCCTCTGTTTGATTATAATAGACACAACGGTTCGAAGCAAGCAAAGACGAACGGGGAAAAGCAAAAGCAGGTCGGGGCAAGCAAAAACAGACCGGAACAAGACACAACGGGACGGGTGAGGCCAGTAAACACAAAACTTAAAGGAACACGATAACGACTGTTTGATTAATGGACTAGTGTTTCCGGGCGCGTCAACTGCTAAGGTCATTAGTTCCCTGAGTGTAGAGAATGATTGATCGCGGGAGGCGGTAGTGATCTTCCGCCGCTGGATGACGATCAGACGCCGTCCATTGCCGTCGGCTGGCGACGTTTTCTTTAACCAGGTGTCTCCCACTAGCGGGGCACCGCCCCAACCGGCCGGAACAAGATCTAAGCTCCCAACTGATCTTCCAACGTGTGTGGTAGTTCAGGGTACGTGAGAGTATGCAAGTAAGTGGTGAGGATAGAACAAGGAAGAGAAAGGAAAGATCGCGCATAGTCCGTGGCATGTTTGTTACGGTACTGCTCCGGCACTCGCGTGGTGTTGATCGGAGAAACCACGGAAAAGTACCGATCAGAGCAGCCGGCCGCTAGAATTCTCCTCTAGACAGCGACAGAATTCTATCTCTAGTTGCCAAGGTAGTGTTCGGCAAAACTTGCCATCTTCGAAACTGCTCACGCAAGGAACTGTCGTGCGGGTAACTGCAGTGATATAAAGTGTGATGCCCTGACACGTCTCCCAAGAGACAAAATCAACGAGAAGAATAGACTGAAGAGACGGGGAGGGAGGGGTAGAAAGGCCGTGGGAAGGTGGTGGCGGCGTCGGCGGCCCCGGCGCGAGAGCGACGAAAGCGCTGTAATAGCGACGCCGCGGCCGGCCGCGCCGCCCGCCCTCCCCCGCGCAGCGCTGGACCCCACTATCAATGAGAATTCCATTGGGCGCTGGCCGCCTGCGGCACGCGCCCGCCCACGCCCGCCCACCGCACTCCCTCCCCGTGCTCCGCCCCGCAACCAACGCAGCTTCAACGCGCCCCCTTCACCTAACTTCTACGCTGGCTCGCCCCTTGCATCGATCCGACTGCGTTCCGAATCGTCTCTAATGCCGCATAGTGTTCCACTCCGTTATATAATAAATATTAGCAATAATTATTGTTAATTATTAATAATTATTATTAATTGTTACTAATTATTAATAGTAATTATTGTTATTATAAAAAATCAAATTAATCCGTTTTTTGTCTTTCAGAAAACACAATAAGGTTACAGATTACAGATTTTCTTCCCACAAATATATTTCTATCTTGATGTACAAATTAATCGCCAAAAGGAAACAAAACTTTAAAATAATAAATAAAGAAAAAGATAAAATAGAATATCAAAGAGCAACCTAACGTTCAGTCATTTCCATCAGAACAATAAGCGAGGAAATTTAGAGAAATTTATAAAAATGTCTTCCTTATTTTTGGAGACACTTTTAAATTAAAACTTAACAAATATTTTATAGCGAACACTTAGCAAAATTTATTGACTTATTCTTTGAGTTCTCAAAATATACATTCGTATCTTCCCAGTTTTTCTTGTTTGTAGTATTTCGTGCATATGACTGGAAGTTCTCAGATACTGTTTCGGAGATAACGTAGTATTAAATTATACGTCAATTATGTAAGTGTTCTTAGATAACAGTTCTGATCTAATTATTTCCATTAAATAACTTTTCTTTTCCTAATGACGAACTCATTATCTCGAGTTCCAGAGAAACAATCTCTAATCAACCAGGCCGTAATTCAATTCCGCACCCACCCAACTCGCCTTGTGTGATCGGAACAGTCCAGCACGGAGCACATTAAATACTCGAGTGCTCGTATCTCGTCGTTTCTAAAACGGCTTTTATGTTCGAACATTATCTTTCTTCGATATGCAGACGATAAAACACAGTGAGCAGCGCAAACTTTTTGATGGCACATACGGCGCAATGGTGTTGCCATCTGCCGTTATGACTGGGAAGGGCGACGCGTTGGTTAGCGGCCTTTTTATGGCATTCGCTTCGCGGCCGCGGGAACCAACAGGGTTTGGGGGGAGGGGGCTGCTTCGGGCGCAGACGATCAAGTTCAAGCATCACGACTGAAGCACATTGCGTGGTGGTGATTCGCAATCCACAACGTGGGAATGGCTTTTAATATTACGATTATCAAATGTAAAGATAAAAGAAAAAATGAAGTGCTTCGCTTTTAAATGTTCACAGGAATGCGCTGTTTTTTCAAGTTAAATGAATAGTGAGCTCATTGCTTTAAGTATGAAGAATAGTTTTCATTTCAGCTCGTTTTACTAGCACTCAATTTTGGTAAATTACAAATGTTACGTGCGAGTTACAAACCAATGCATTGCAATACGTACAAACAATTAGAATATAAAACAAACTTAACTATAATTACCTTTTTGAAATCATATTGTTTTCCATACTACATTGCATTTATTACATGGATAAATGTGATCTTCAAACTTTTTATGTAATATAGTAATGATTTCAATATTCTAAATTCTAAAACTGTAATCATTTGAAGTATAGCTAGGAAAATGAATTTCGTATGAATTTGTAGTCTAAAACGCGAAACTTTCCTTTAACATAACATTGATATTTTAAAATATTTAATTTCCTCTGATCGACTTTTCAATGATAATTTATTATTGAAAAAAAGTCAGCGTTAAACTAAAGAATATGAATTTCATAAATCTGATACACGTAAAGCTGTATGCGGCAGCGTGGCAACGATGAGAGGCGGAGACCCCCTGGCAACATGCAATATGCAACAATAGAATTGACTAAGTAAATGAGCAAAATAAACTAAAATGAAGCGAAAAACTGCATCCAACTACAGAATTTATTAACTGAGACAAGAATAAAGAAACATTTAAAAATTGAATTTAACTACCTAATGTGAACAGATCAATGTGATATATTTTCAAGTTTTAACAAAGCGACATATTTATTGACAAAAAGATATTGAATTGGTATCATTTAAATATTAGATATCTATTTAATAATATTGACAAAAGAAAGCTAAGCTTTTTAAAGACAAGTTAATTTTAACAGTGTACACGAGATATTTAAGTGTAACAGAAGTTAGACAATCTACTAATTTACCTAAACTTACGCAATTTATCTTCATTTAGCTAATTTACCTAGATCTACTAATAAACGGCATATCTTCTATACTCTTCTATTTACAAGTCGTAGTTGGGAGTTAGAAGTTTTTTTAATAAAAACTCTGTCATGGTGGGATTTGAATTTTATAAGAAATCGAAAGGCCTGAGGGAGAGTTCCCCCATAGAGTTCGGGCGTGAACGTGTTTGGGCCATCAAAGAGTATTGCCAAAGTCTTGGGCTAAGGTACCGCAAAGCAGCTGCAGAAGTCCTTTTTGGGGGTTGGGCAGCACCGGCCAATTACAAACGACGGTGCACCACCGCCTCCGTGCGAGCCAACATGTCACGTTCCCTTGCCTCTTCCCGTATAAATATGACATAAAGATGCTGTTTGTGTCGAAAATAGGGTTGTCATATGTCCTGAAAAAGTGGGGCATGTCCTAAAAATCAACATGCTCCCCGCTAGATATTCTTTGTATCTGCCAAATGTCCTGAAATATTCAGATCCTACAAAAAGATGCGTTTTAGGACTACTTGTGTACTACGTCACAGAACTATGCGCTAAATAAGAGAACGCAAGCGGCTTATTCCTTCGTTAAGCAAATATGGTTATTTTTGTCTTTTTACAGTATAATCTGAGAGCTGAAAAATTGATAAAGAAAGGCACTGTGAGTTTTCTTTCGAAGTGCATATGTGTTAATTAAGAGAATTTGGACAATGTTCTTTTACAATGTGTTAATGCAAGAGAACATAGAATGCAAAGGTGAAAATGGCTTCAATAAAGAGTGTTTTATTGTCCGATTTTCTTTAGAATGGGATGATTTGACAGCTAGTGTTGGCAACACAACTGACGATTCTGTGGGCGTTGTGTCCTTGAACTTATTAGACACTCCTTCCTCCATTCGTTCGTTTGCAGTTAGCTATCTTGTAAATAGTTACGACGCTCCCTGGCCTCGTCCGATGAATATATAGTGCGCCACGAGAAATAATTGAAATTAGGAAGTGCAGAGCTTTGTGCTCTTCTGTAAAAATTATTTCTTTTTATAAAAATTACATTGATTTGAGTTTCAATGTGATAAGTATTATGTTTGTTTTAAAATCGAGTCTTGAATGTGAGATGCGTAATCGTGACGGTGCAAGTGTTTACTTTTCTGAAGTACACGCGATGTTCAATTGTTTTGCCAACGTGCACTTTATCCCATTCTTAAGAAAATCGTTCTATAATATCGACCAAATTCATGCTTTATTTAATATTTTATTTACGTACCATGAAATACTTAACATATTTGTCATGAAAAAATAAGGAAACGATCTTGCTGACCATCAAAACTCAGGGGAACTCGTCCTAGAAAAAGAGTGGTTATCCTGATATTGTTGAAAGTGTCCATTATAATTTATATTGTTAATCTTCATATACTATTTTATTGTTTTATGATTTACTTGATATACTATTTAGTTGTATAAAAAATAAACAATTTGCCCTATTTACGATGTCCTGAATTCCATTACTGGTCTTATTGCAGCCCTAGTCGTAAAGTTCCCTTTCAAGATCAATTAATTGTAAAATCAGGTTTAATTGGGAAATACTAGTTTTTATTTCCTCCAACATTGTATACTCTAGATTTTTATGAACACTCATGTTGCTAATAAAACTATTAATGTCTTAATCTCTACAAACTGGATTCCTTTGAAACGTAGTACAAAGCTGAACGATTTCTATGAGGAACATGCAATTTTCTTTCGAAAGAAATATCAGTACTAAAATTAATAGACTTTAGTCTTCACTTTCTTTAATGTTATTGATTTGTGACATCGAACAATACCATCAAAACGCCATTTACAAGGACTTTCAATAGTTGGTAAAGAGTGAAGTAGGTATAATTTTACGTGAAAAGTTACAGACAGTGAATAACGTAGGCTGTAAGTCCCCCTCAATTTCTACTCTCGCCGTATCAGCTCTCTTACAAAACCATGAGGTTGTATTTGCACAAATTTCTTGCTGATGGTATCATCACCATAATTTTAGCGATATCCTTCAAGTACCCCTGTGAATAACCACTGCCATGCACGACAGGGCTTATGTTCTAGTCTCATGCATGTGAAATCAATTGGTAGCTTTACGTCGACATCGTCCAAGTGTGCGCTGTTATGAGAAAATAATGTCTTAATCAACATCATTCGTGCATGAAACCATAAAGACGGACGTGTATAAAATAACTTTACTTGCCATTAGCATGAACAGTTTCCTAAAATCGACTTTTCACCTCACGACATCATCGGTAGGTCACGAGGCACGAGTATTATGGTTGAGGTAGTTGTTTGCACGAAGCACCCTAGGATGTAACATTTTTAACTCGCTGTGCATTTGTAACTCATATGTTCACTCGCTGAAACTATGTATCGCTAATTAAGACGACATTATAACATTTAAATCTTTAAATTCTAACAAACATGATTTTCATGCTCATTAATCCACCTTCAAATAGTGACTTAACTATCATGAAAAGTAAGTGCATTGTATAAAGCTTAACTTTACATATGACATTTGGAAAGGTATGAGACAAGGAAATGATACACTAATTTTACTTGCCAATACGTATTATATTCTTTAACTCTCTAATTCATATTTCTGTCCAACAGCATTTTACCACGATAACAACCAAATGTGGATATTCTAAATCTAGTGGTGATACAGAAGGGCACATTCCTTCTTGTTATAGTTAGTTTTCTTATCAATTTAATCTGAGCTAACTTTGCGGGCTTGCCTCATCCTCTTATCTGCTGCCATCAATTGTCTCTTCAAAGACATTTTTCCACAGTTTTTCGGCCTCAAATGGTAGAATTAAAATATAACTAAGAACATTGTAGATTAGAAAAACTTGGTGTTGTACGCCAAACATTTGGAAACGATTTTGAGATAATGACATTAGAGCGACTCTGAAAATGAGTAATTTTGAAGTCAACTCAGCAGAAAACTTTTGTGTTTTCGAGAAACTTAATAAGAAGTCATTTGAAACATTAGGACTCACAAACGGAATAATGTATTTAAATCACCTAAATGTTAACATTAACAATGTGAGAGATAGTTCAAGAAAAAGAGATGTATAATGTTTAAAAAAAGTAACAAAATGATATTTATTTCATGTTAAGTGCATTTAGTACTATTCATAGAAAAAGTTTGAAGAAAAATGTTGGGGACGTTTTTGAGAAAATGTTTTTTAAAATATTTTTTAATATTGGCCATATTTCACTCAAAGTTGCACGAAAACTACTAATTCTTTCCAAACAATGTTTCTTCAAGTCGTTAGTTGAAAAACATAACTATTAAGAAATAGTTAAAGATAATGAATACATTTTACAAACACTATAATGAAACAACAGGTGCAAAGAAGCTTTTGAAGAAGCTTCCATTTCCAATTAATTTGGCGTTAACAAAGAGCGGTAATGGACAAATGACATCTTCACGATGAACACAATAAACAGAGAAAGAATAAATTAACTGTTAAACACACTTAGTAACTTTAAATCAGGAAATGGTTTTAGACAATATTAACGATTTTTTTGATAATTTTTCAAACAAGGAAATAACACAATGGAAAGCTGAAACTAACCTCTGAAGAAAAAAGGTCTTATTTCCATTTTTTTCTTTTATCTCCTTTAGCAATTGCTCGTAAATAAGGAAAATGAAATATTGAAACATGATTGGACCTAAATGCTTGCTGCATGAAAAGAGCGACATTGGCCACAGTTTTGTGTATTTACAACTATAAAACATTCATAAATTGAACTAAACGGGCGATCATAATTTTAGCTGTTATCACAAAAAGTGTAAGAGAATGAGTTGTTAATTAATAAGACAGAGTTATTTCGACCAATCCACTACTTTCTGTTAATTCATACTCTTTAAGCTGAGGGGACGTAGACACACGTTTAACTTTCGTTTTTACTGAAGAGAAACTTATAAAGGGTCATAGTGATCAGATGCCTTCTCATAACTAACTAATTGTCATCGCAAAAGTTCAACTAGAGAAATACTGAAATACTAATTCAATTTTCAACCACTCATTTCAGACTTTTCTGATGTTACCTGGTACACCTTATTGATTTGGATACCTGTCTTGTACACCTCATTGATTGAACCATGTTTAAGTAAGCGAATCAGCACGCGATCTTACTCGATGATATCTTGCAAATCACTAATCGATTTTCATTGGCACAAAAGGAAAGGAGAGCACAGGTAAAACCGCGGCGTGGCAAATTTCTGATTGTTTGATCAGGATCTAAATAATTTCCGGACACCGCCGGCGTTCACACTGCAAGGCAGGGCGTGCTGGCCCAGGAAATTGGGTAGTGTGAACGGAGGCACGGCAAGGCGCGTGTGATGCACGCCGCACACTGGGCCGAACTGCATAAAACACACGCCTGCGGAGAGAATTAGTTGCAGGAAGAAACGAGTAACTTGCAAAGAAAACAACTAAATATAAAAGAGTGTAAGTGAATAAACAGGAAATTGAGTGAGAGAGTACGCGATTGATCATGAAATGCAGTAGATGAGAAAGAGAGTCAATCAGAAGGTGAATGAATCACGAAATGAGTGAACGATACAATAAATAAGTGCCTGAGTGAATGAGTTCGTGAGTCAGTAAGTGAGCAAATGAGTGAATTAGTGAGTGAAAAAGTGATTGAGAAAATTTGTGGCAGGGGAAATACATGAGTGAGTAAGTGAATGATGAATTCCCGACCAGACAAGACTCCACAGACTCCGACCAGATGCGCACGTCTACAGCTTCCTGTGAAGGAGAGAGTTTTACAAGTACTTTTCATATCAGTATGAACTAAATAATACTTTTTTTAAGTATTATTTTTTCACCGTTAAGCTTATTATGAAAATGTTGTGTTAAATAATAACGTGGTTACAGCTCAATAAAAGTCAGGGAGTAGAGAATATTATACCCTAATCCGGGTACCTCGAATGCTAGCTCTCTAATCAACACAACTCATATTTACCCTTTGGAGTTCAAGAGCGAGTTCAAATTAATATATAGTCTTAAGTGGCCCACGCCATCAATTAACGTCATTGCAATTCATCTGACTGAGAGATCCGGTTCGAGACACAACATTTGCAGAATTTTCCACACTAGCTACACAGCTAGATCGAATTCAGTCTCTATCTGGAGGAGAATTCTACTGGCCAGCTACTCTAATCAGTAGTTTTCCGTGGTTTCTCCGATCACCATTAGGTGAATCCCGGAGCAGAATTTTAGAAACGGGTGACGAACCAGGCGCGATCTTTCCTTCCTCTTCTATTCTCACTCCTTACTGACACACATTTAAACCTACATGCACTACACGACCACATATGTCCGGAGACCAGCCGAGCGCTTAGAGCTTGTTCCGGCAGGGGCGGTGTGTCGCCGATTCCTGGTCGGAGAAAAATGCAAGGCGACGGGTAGATAGGCGTCTGATCTCGCCATCCAGCGGGAGATCACCACCATGTCCCGCGAGAAAAAAAAACATGTACTTTACCTACGAGACAAATGACCTTAGCGATTGACGTGCCCGGAAACACCAATCAATAAAATTAATACGAGAAATTATGTGACGTTGTAGCACCACTTGTTTGAAACGGCCGTTCGGCCCACTGCGGGGGGCGGAGGAGGCGCGGGGGCGGGGCGGCGCAGAAGCAGAGGCCTCTCAGACTATATCTCTAAGCGGCCAGCTTGATAATTTTCTCTCTCATCTGCCCGAGCCGTCGTCGGGCGGCGGAGGGCGGGGCCCGGGGGCGCAGCCTGACGCACCGAGTGACGGGTACTCAGAGCCGAAGTGCGGCGGGCGGGGCGGGAGGATCCCCGGATGATGGAAGGGTGCTGAGGGTGGAGAGCAGTCTACCTTAACACTGTCCAAGGGAGGGCGATGCGAATGAGGACTTGGGAGATGGAGAGAGTGGTGAGGTGAAGTCAAAATTAGTGGTAACCCTCTCAGGTATACACGCTAGAAAGGTATCTAGAAAGATGGTATGTAGATAGGAAATACAGTACGATATCAGGTTAATAGCTATTTACCCAAGTGAAAATATTTATCACCGAAAGTATAACATAAACACTACCAATATTCTTCAAAAAACTATACTTTTATAAATCAACTTAAAGAAATCAAGCATCATTTCCCATGTTAGGTACAAATAATAAAAATGTTTCTTATACCTTCTAGACTTCTCTGCCTCAAAAATACAGTGTTTGCTGGTTCAAATAATGCAAACAAAGTTGCTTTATCATTCAAATGTGACAACATCGCACTCAATAGTAAACAATTTCCACAAAACGAAAACTATTGTAAACTACTGTATTGTCCATTTTTCGATTCCATTAGAGAACTACTGTAATGTGACTTTAAAAATATTATCAAAGAGTAACACTTGAGTCTATATGCAAATTTTCATTGAGAAACATGACGCTTTTGAGAATATGTCATTTGAACGTTTCAGAGAATGCCCAATTTTGAGTGCATTTTCTTTTAATTTTCGAGAAACTTTGAAGCACTTGTACTCAAAACTCAATTAATTGTAAAAGAGCTTTTCTTGTAAATATTCATATCGTGAGATATTTCAAAAAGTTACATTTTTGAAAAATCAAAAACTTAATTAAAAATACGTGTTTGTCTTATTATATACATTTAGTTCTATCTGTACAAAAGTTTGAAGTAAAAATGGGTGCCTTTTTCCAAAAAAATATTTGTATAATAGTATGCCCATTTTCGCTTAAAATTACGTGAATATTATTGACAAAAAATGTACATGACATTAATTTAAAAAATGAATTTTATCGTGAAAATTACATTGAAATAATTGCCTATTACATTATCTTGTCGTAGGTGAATATTAAGGTTTCAGAAATTTTAAACTTTTGCACTTTTCAAAAGAACGGTCAGACCGACGGATTGACGAAAGGACAGACGAACAGGCGGACGGGCAGCTGGATGAATGGACGGACGGACGAATGAAAGGGCGAACGAGTGAACGGACGGATGGACGAACGAGCACGGACGGATGTACAGACGGACGGACAGATGGGCGGGAGGGTGGAGTAGGAGAGGAGGGAGGAGAGAAAGGTAAGAGGAGAGGTAGACGAACGGAGAGGCGGACAGTAGGAAAGAGGGAGGAGAGAGAATGAAAAAGAGAAATGCAAGTAAAGAGAAAGTGAATGGATGGAGGAGAGAGAGAGAAGGAGAGAGGATGGAGAAAAGAGAGAGGGTGGCAGCATATGGCGGGGTGGATTTAAAAGCGACGATAACGCAGTACGGAGGCAGGGCAGCGCCGGGCGGGGTGTTGTGGCGGGGGCGTGGAGGCGGGCGTGCACGAGAAGTGGCGAGCTGCACGCAGCGGCCGTCAGCGCGGCAAACATTACCCGCCTGTCACGTGGCTCCCCGTTCCCCGCGCCGCCGCGCCCACTGCAGGAAGGAGCACCTTCAACCCAGGGCAACTCGTGGCACGTTGGCTAACGCGCTAGCGCCTTCCCTAGACCTTTCCGACGAACAGCAATACGACACGTCTCCTTAGAGGAAGGTTGTAGCAAAGAAACCGTCCGTTTTCCGTGGCCTTCAGGTCACTTATGGTCCGCAGAATAGTAAAGTTTGTTAATAGTTTTGCCGGTCTTTTTTGTGTCCTTTTTTTGTAGATTATCACTTCTTTACTCCATAAAAATAGAGCATTAATCAATACAATGTACAATTTGTTGCAAATAGTTGTTACGAACGCAACGTGTTTTACGCGTATGTATACATCCTGCGATTCTGTGTGATTTTAAACAGCTCTTTAGAAGGATTTCATTGCTGTAATACAATGGGAAAAACATTTTTCATTGAAACAAAGTGACATTTGGCGATTTTTGAGTGGCATAGGACGTGTGTTAAATGTTTGATTGTAGACTATTTCTTATTCATTTTTTTCGTTTACGTCACAGCGAGAGAGGTCGTAACTTTTCTTTTGAAAAGCGTAAGTCCACAAACAAGACAATTGAACAGGACGAAATCACTCAGCCTATCTCATTACTCAATTACTACAAAAATACTAGTTTTGGGAGACTTTATAATTGTTGAATAAAATATACTATTCTAATACTAACTATTATTATTATTATTAATTATTATTATTATTGTGTATTGTATACTTATGTGTTGCTTAATAAAAAAATATACCTCCAAGTTTTGTAATTTTAATATATCAACTCATTCAAACATATTAGTTTTCTTTCTAGCCTTCCAGAAACCTGTATTGACATACGACGTCTTCAAATTCATAAAATACTATTTTTTCCTCTAGGAGGCGAACTACATATATTGTAAGAGAAGTATAGTATCTTCAAGGTTTAAAATGTGTCATTCGATTCATTATGAACTCAATATCTCCGAAAAAAGTCTCATTCTAATGTAACGTTCATACTTTGCAAGAATACTTAACCTGAGTAGAGCTATAAGTTATACTCCTCTTTATATTCTCCACTTCTGTATCCTCCAAGAAATAGAAAGACGTGGACAATACTGTGATTAGATAAAGTTGGCCAATTTCCCAATTGTGTTGCAGAACAATCTGAATTAATGTAAATATTTTATTACAGTTTTGAATGGGTTGCTCAGTAGATAAGAAGCTACTACTCGTACATGCCACAAGAACACGAAACATTTTTTCCCGCTGAAAGCAGTTGCAAGGTACGTACAGAGCTACGCACACAGCGTTGTGCCTCGCCTCGTACCTGAGTTCTGTGGTCCAGCGAAAGTCAAAGTGCTACAGGATAAGTTAGCAACAACACTCCTAATTGTGTGGTGCTAATATTATAAGAAACTGGTGCAAAATTTTCAGCCGACGACGCACATTGTATTGTAGATGCTCTCGCTCAGATCTACCCGACCGAGCGCCAAATGGAGGTCGCCTACCAAGAAGGCGACGCCCGTGAAACACATTCCAACAGATTCCAGAGCATCCACTAGAACAACATCGACTAGATCAACGGACACCTCTACCCCCATCGTATCAGCTTCACGTATTAAGTAAAGCATGACATTGTTAATGGTACACTGAATAAGGTCAGTAACTATCTGCCGGCCGACGGCACTGCGAGGACTTCAATGTGCAACGATAATACCAGTGCAAGTGCAGAATCAATTTCCCTAGAGCCCAGTGGTGATCGATGGCATAGTGATCCAAATCTTACCATGCAACCAAAACAAATCATGTTTATTCATTCTCAAGATTATGGTTTGACCCTTTAAAGAACCTGCAAGAAAGTGAATCTACTTCCATATCCCGAAACATCACTGTTCCCGAAACTCCGAATATATTAGAATCCTTCCCATCCATATTAACAGTATTGAAACTATTATAGAACTAAACAATGAAATTAAAACCCACATCACTAACCAGATTACCTCAACCTTCAATAATAGCAAAGCAAAAATTAACTTCAACCAAATAGAAGATTTCAGAAAAGCAATTAAATATTTTATAAGCACTAATAAACAGTTTCACTTACAATGACTCAACCAAAAAAAAGTTCTCTGTGGACTACAAAAACATTCATCCATATTTTTCTCAAGAGGAGATATACCAAGATCTAAATGTTAAACATTCTTCCCTCATTAGTGTCACCAGATTACACACAAGAACAAGAACAATTAGATAATACACAAGAACAATTCACCAATGTCAGTGATAGTCGCTGAATATTCAGGCGAGCGGAATATTTAAATCATTATTAAAACATATGAAATATGTAAACTAAAAGTAGAAACTGAAGGAAGGGTAAAGTAAAAGGACCAATACAGTGTCTGCAATGTTTGGATTTCGGGTATTTGAAAAACAACTGTAACCACCTAATTTCTTGTATATATTGTTCAGAGAATCATTATTCGGCCTTATATTCTCGAAAGGACGATCCTTCGAAATGTAAAAATTTCGATGGGGCGCACAGAGCTGATATCCACACAACAATGCTCACATTTTAAAATATTTTTGGAAAATAAGTCAAAACATTCCCACCATTCATTAACTCTAATGAATTGGAATGCATGTAGCATCAACAATAAAAAAATTGAACCGCAGTATTTTTTACAAGCCAACAATATAGACACTGCTTACATCACTGAATCACATTCAAAACCTTTTTCTCAGTTTTATTTTCCAGAATATAACGTAGTTAGGCAAAATAGAATACACACACCAGGCGGTGGTGTTCTCATATTAATCAATACTTCTAGCCATGTCACCCAATAAACCAAATCCCTATCATTGGGCTTGAACTAACTGCAATTTCTATGCCCTGCATAAATCTAACTATAATTGTAGCTTATAAATCAGCCAATCTAAAGCTTAATTTCGCCAGCTTAAATAACGTAATCATACCTCAGTTACCCACTATACTCTTAGGTGACCTCAATGCTAAACACACTTCCTGGGGTTGCAGAGTCATTAAGCCGCTGGGTCCCAACTATTCAATCACGTGTGTACTAACTGATTCTCCCCCTGAACATTCATACTATCTTCGAGACTCAAACAAGTTGCCCAATATTTTAGATATAGGAATAACCAACATTAAAGCACAGCTTTACTCAAGCTTGCATCGCTTGAGCTTAGCTCCACTCAGACCACATTCCGGTCATTATTTCTAGAGATGAGACCCTCCCCCCACCCTCGCCTAAACCAGTTCTTGACACTTGGAACTTACATTGGGTCGAATTAATAAAAAAGTTTTCAATCTAATAACAAAAATTGTAAACGCCCTAAAACCCGAAAATCCTACCACACTACGTAAAAACGCACCCATTAAACTGCGAAAAAGCTTAATTAAAATAATTCAAACCAAAAATAAAACGAGAAAACTCTGCTTAGCACTTAGCACATTGCATATTTTAAACAGACCAAATATAGCAATCTAATACAATCTTTAAACATTCATAACAATTTAATTTGAAATTTTACTAAAAGGATACAGAGGGAAAAAACATTATCCCTCCCTTACCTATCGCCAAAGGTAAAAATATTCCACAAGAGAAGTCTCAAGTTTTAGTCCATCATTTTGCTGAGACATTCACCCTCAAAATGTCGTCTTTTCATCCAGATCATTACCAAATCCAAAACTATGCCCACTCCCCTAATTATAATATACCCCAAAAAATTAAATACATATCTCCTCAGGACATTACATACATCATTAAAACTCTCCCAAATAAAAAAGCACCTGCTCATGACTATATTAATATCATTTTAAAAAAATTACTCCAAACCATTATCACCCATATCACCAATATATTCAACTCATTCCTAAGAATAGGATCCTATCTTTCCTAACCTGGAAACATTCCTTAATCGTTCCCATCACCAAGCCGAACAAGAACCACAGCAATTCGGATACCTATAGACCCATTAGTCTCCCTCCATCATTAGCAAAAATATTCGAAAATCTCATTCTTGTAAGATTAAATAATTACTTGAACAAAATTAACCTCTTATCTCCCTTTCAGTTTGGCTTCACCAATAAAGTATTCACAGCTCACCGGCTATTACACATCACCGAAATACCATACATTATTCCAAAAAAAAACATCACTCAATAGCAGTATTAATCGACATCACCAAAGCCTTCGATGAAGTCTGGCACGAAGGAATAATATATAAACTATCATCAATTGGAAACCCAATATATATCTTTCAAATAATTAAATACTTCCTCACAAACAGAACTTTTGCAGTCGTAATAGAGAATCACACCTCAAACCCACGCCCCATTAAGAGCAGGACTCCCACAAGGACCCCCCTCTCCCCAATGCTATTCAACATTACATTCCTACCTCCAGATTAATCCAAATAGACCCATTTGCAGATGACACTGCAGTCTTTGTGTCTTATCCATCATTAAACTTCACAGCAAATGAAATTCAAACACATCTTCAGACATTAGAAGGCTGGTTCTCGAAATGGAAGATAAAAATCAATCCCACCAAATCAGCCACTAATATATTCATATTCAAACCCTACTCTCCTCCCATCCAATTAAGAATAATTCATTCCATGGTTATTATTCCATGGAATGAATAATTGGATGGATTCCATGGATGAATATCATTCCATGGATTCGTAGGCTTCCTCGGCCGGAGTCAGTACATTTGTGGCTATTCGGGATGAGCCGCGTCTCGGTCAATTGTGCAAGCGTTTCGGCCATCTTGCTGTGGCCTGCTTCAGATAGCATTCAGCAGTATAGCTCTGAAGAAGGCCACAAGCCCAATGGCCGAAACGTCAGTACAATTAACCAAGACTCGGACCATCCCGGATAGCCAAGAATGTATCATTCCATGAACTCCAAATAATAATTCAATTAAATACTTACGGCTCCATCTGTACACCACCCTCAACTAGAAAACTCACATAGACTATAAAGTTCAGCAAGTCAAAATTAAAATTATTCAACTGAAACCGTTCATAACTAAAACTCGTTAAAACTACTAAACTGTTTTTAAACAATGCCATTATCTTATATAAATCAACCATCAGACACCTCCTCCCGTACACCTGCGCAATAAGGACAAATGCTGCGAAATATATCATTCCAAAATTGCAAGTCATCCAAAACAAATTCTGAAGAACCATCAACAAAGTTCCCTGGTTGAATTGAATTGAATTTGCCTTATTTTACGTGGCGAGACTCGGGCCATCAGGCCCGCTCTTCCGTCTGACCACGCAAATTCCGCTACGCTCCTTTCACCAACTAGGAGAGAAAGGAGATATTTCTGGGCGAGAAACAGGCGATTTGCATTTAGCTCACAGGCGTCATTTAGGCTTGAGGATCTTTTACATGCAAGTAAATCTACGAACATGGGACAGCCGAAGACAGCCATACTTCCCCTCCGAAGGAAGGCGTACGAAGGATTTTTTCGCCCTTAAAAATCCACGGCTGCGATCGGGTTTGAACCCGCTAACTTGGGTACAACAGTCCAGCACGCTAACCATTACATCATCGCCGCCGCCCTGGTTCATCTCCAACAAGCAACTTCACACCGAATTAAACATCAAATCAATCTCTCACAATATTGCATATCTCGCCAATAACTTTTACTCCAACATGCAATTAAACAACCAAAGCCGAAATCTCAAACAGCAGAACTTCAAACTCGAATAAAAAAACAGATATCCATTACATGCATTCTTGGACACATTGAGCAATATAGAATATATCAATTTGAGGTGCTCTGTGAGTCCCCTCGTCCGATGTAGATGTGGGTTAAAAGTAAATTAGATTAAGTTAGATTGTAAGGCAATAAACGCAAATGTAAAGTTGACATTAAATGAACTTTGTAACTTCATCCTGAACGTAAATAAATTTTAAAAAATGAACACGATAAAAAACGAGGAATATTAGGTTTAGGTGACTTTTAAAGAAAGTGGCGATATAGTATGTCGGGTATTCGCAACGTCATCCGCAACAGTCAGTGTACTCGCAACCTGGATCTCCGATGCCAAGTCAGACAATTTATAGATAAATTTATAGAGTAATTTTGGATATGAATCCCTTCAAAGTAAATATTTTGATATTTTGTTTTAGTAACGGCCAGACACATTTTTCAGTGCTCAATTTTATTTGTAAAACGTAATCATACAGTGTGATTCCATGAAATCACTTCACTTATTTCATTCGCATTCAAATCACTTGCAAAATCTTCCAAGAAACCTCATTTCTTCCCACTCGCTTAACTCCAGCCCATCATCGGCGACTTGTATCGCAACAAAACCAGCACGAAGAACGAAATGGCGTTCTCAATATCGTCCGCAGGCAGGAAACGGTTGTGGATGGCTTGTGCCGGAGAAAGAAACGATTGCTGGCGTTTTCTCCCGGCGCGATTCTTCGCGTCGGACCCGGTCTCGGCCGTCGCGATTCTGTGAAGCTCTCGCCGCGTGAGCAGGCCATGCTCTCACGGTCGCTCCAAAATGAAGACGTCGAACTGCAGCCGGCTATTGTCAGGCGGCCAGTGACTCTCCGAATCGCAGCCCCTTTCGACCGCTCGGAGGTCTCAATGCGTCATTAGGGCGCTACTAGAGCAAATAAAAGTGTGTGTACTGTTGATCGAACTGCTAATGGGCAGCTGTGAAGGTACGTAACTGTATTTGGCCGTTATTATTAAGAGTAAATAATGGAGAATAACGCTATAGTTCTGTGGGAGGTAGTTTTCACCCGCGTGGATGGCTACTGTGATGTTAGGACGATTGTTAGGTGTAAATGAAACTAAATCTTACATTCATTCCTCTGCCGCTTTTGTAGGGTACAGCCAACGAAGTATTAAAACCTAAATCTCTTAGTCATGGGTGCCAACAGAAAATATTCACCACATTTTCATTAAAAATGTATGCATTTCTTCGTAGTACTTACAAATGAAAATTAAAAGGGAGTAAATTAAATAACTCGTCAGTTTTATTAACAAGGGATTTCAAAGAAAATTCTATTGTATTATTTGGTCAAGTTTAATTTGTATTTATATGAAATATCTACATATACATAAATTTAAAGTAAATACAAATTTTACTTTTACGAGATAGGTGTTATAATAAAAACGAATTTATTATTATTATTATTATTATTATTATTATTATTATTATAACTATTATTATTAACACTAAGCTCCCATTAAGGGAAAAGTCGTCCTGCGTTTTGCAGGGGATGCTGAACGAAGTGATAGGGTGGTAATGAGTGAAAGGACTAGGATGGTAGTGTGAGAAGGCAAGCGGGATGGTAGAGGCATTTTTGAACCATCCCAGAATTCTCCTTATGACCGAGGGATATCACTAAAAACCCCGGTCAGGATGGCCGACCCTACGCACTGAGTCACTTCGCTCGGTAAATTTAATGTAAAGCACCATAAAGGTCTCATATAAATGGATCTGTTCGAAATCTGAAATGTTAGTTTGGAATGAGATACGATCCTGCAAGTTCCATTGAAATATTTTTCTTATGTAACATACATAACATGATGTATTTTAAAGATGATTTTGACAACAAAATGATCAAATTATTCTGTTCAAGGCATTAATAATTTGATGAAACAGATATATTTTATCTATAACATTGCCCATTAATCTTTTCTGGAACAAGATTTTTCAATTCAAAATTTGTTTTAAAATTTGAACTGATGATGTTTTTTATTTAGGAATATTCTCCTTCGACATCAGTAAAACATCATCATTCAGGCGATACCAGAGTTTTCGATCTAACCTGGGATGAAAAACTTTGATGGATTGACGATAATGTTGACTTCTTTTGTATGGCAATGGTGCAATGGGGAAATATGAGAACGCGGAGAAAAAATACTCCAAACGCACATTGACCTCCACAAACCACACATGGATCGACCGAAATGTGAACCCCTGTAACTCTGAGACACCCCCTCCGCAGTATAAAGTTCAAGAAATTCTGATGGAAATTTGTTTGGGTATGATGGGATGAGATGATATAATGAAGAGTGATCTGAATGATGGAGCATGACCGAATGAGCGGTAGACAGAACGGGAGATACCCAAGAAAACCTACCACGAACTTACTTTATTCTCAAATTCTGCAGAAGACTCGGATAATTTTTCTTAATTACGTGCCTTCTAACGTATCCCTAAACCTTTTTGCTATACCTTGAGTAGACGAATTCTTTTTGATTGAATGATGATATGATATGAAAATGATAAAATAATGGTAAGAACAATGCAAGAGAAATGAGAGAACGTCGAGAGAACTATCGGCATCCCACTTTTAGTGCCCATAAATTCCATTATGATAGTACATTTGAATGACAATTCTAATTGTCTATCGAATTTTATTGCTGAATTGGATGATTTTTTTGACTGAATGGTGATTATGTTGTGTTACGAATGATAGAGGAATCATATAACAAGAAACAACAAAAACGGAAAAACTCATAGAAAATTTGAGCTAACCCGTTTTATCCCAGTTTGCTACCTTACCTGGAATGTACGAGTGATTTTGTATGCCATGGTAATTATGATATGACATGGATTATACACTAGTAATAGTACAGGAAAGAGGAAATAGGAGAAAGTCGATTAGCGATTCTGGGCCGATAACTGCTAAGGTCATCCGCTTCGTAAGTGTAGTGCGTAATCTTATGGCGGGTGAAGACGGTGATTTTCCTCCGCTGGATGGCGAGACCGTCGTCGCCGACGTGCAGGGCTTTCCTCTAAATAGGTGATTCTCACCAGCGGGGCACTACCCCAGCCAGGTCCGAGCTCTGGATTGGTCTCCCGATCTATGGGGTAGAGAGGTGGAAGTGTGTGTTTAAGAGAAGATCGTGCGCGGTCCTTGGCCTTATTGTTAGGTGACCTGGTTCATTCGCCTGGTTTTGATTCAAAAAACGCCAAGAAAACCCGTGACCACCTCTCCCAGAAATTCCACAAGAATCGGATGGATGTTTTCCCTCCATCTGCAGTGGCAGTCCCGGGTGTGGAGGACCACGGCGCGGTGAGGGGGGCAAAGGGGAGGCACCCAGCCAAGATAGCGCGGGGTCGTGACCCGTCGGGGGGGGGGGGGGCGGGTGTGACTGCGCCGAGCAGTCTCCCGCCCGCTCCACAAGGAGCGCCCTTGTTGCTGGCCAGCTCTGCGCCTGCGGCATCTGCCCCAGCTGCGGCATCTGCGCGCCGAGGCGATACGCGGAGCGGTGCGGCGCGAGACGGAATTGCAATGGAGTTGTTTCATACAGACTCATTTGGAAGGGACAATGCGCGGTTTGTTCCTTCTTTATACACTTCCGGAGACCGTGCAAGAGTGTGCAATAAGCATTGAAACGCCGTTGCTTCAGCTGTGACCGCGTAAATGCGGGAAGGGGAAAACAAATTAGCTTTAGAGTCATTATGAAATGTTATTACAAGTTTGATGTGAAGAGGCATTTGAATAAAAAAAATGTTTTCCTTGTGTTTATGATTGGGTTATTATATTATTATTATTATTATTATTATTATTATTATTATTATTATTATTATTATTATTTAAAAGAAAGTATGTAGTAAAATATTTTGGGAGATTTTGATGTGATCATAGTGTAAGTTACTTACATATCATGATATTCATTATATCATGGATTTAATGTTTAACTGGTTCAAAAGGATACCACTAAAAATACCTAAGGTCTTCTAGAATACATTTCGCAATTCTTCAAAACGAATCCTACTTCCATTAGTTACTCTACACTAATGTTTCTAGGTGGTGTGGGAAATTTCCCTGGAATCTTTTGCCCTACTAGGGATGATAAGGCTAGTAATAATAATAATAATAATAATAATAATAATAATAATAATAATAGTAATAATGATGGTAATAATAATAATATTTGCCATTTCTTGTCTAATTAGTTTTCTTATATCTTCTGTGGTTGGAATTACTGTGTAACATTTCTCTTTTAGCTTCCCCCATCCAACAAAAAATCGAGATAAGTGAAAGCGGGTGAACGTGCAGGCAAATTGTGAGTACCTCCTCGATTACGATAATCATGGATTAAAATTCAAATTTTCTCGAGATCTTTGTACATAATGGTTGGACACCAATCGTGTTGAAACCACTTATCGACTCTAGTTTGAAGTGGATCTTCTTTCAGCAGAATGAGAAAGTAATGTCTAAAGAGTCGAAGCGTAAATTTAAATCTATGAAGAGTGGATCAATTATCCTCGTACCAAAAATGCCACACCAGAAACACTGACACCTCCATCCTGGAGAAAGAAAGGAGGGGGTTGTCCTACAAAAGAAGGAGAAGCGCCTACAGCAGCGCTACTCCGGCAGGGGGCGGAAAGAGTTGAAGGTCGAATTTGGTGTCATAGAATATCCCTCGTCGATACGAGCAACTTTCATTACCCTTTTTTTCTCGAATGCGTACGTATATACGGAGTAAAGGAAAAGT
>BOPP01000006.1:3438256-3455871 GCA_017312745.1 Gryllus bimaculatus
TGAAAATTTGAGTAGTTTTCTCGTAATACTGTGTGCAAAATGTGCAATTCTAAAATATAACATAAATAAGATTTTCTCAAAAACGACTCCAAATTGTTTCTTTAAACCTTTTAAAGGGTTAGTGCAAAATGTACCCTTTAAGATGACATAAACGCCATTTTGCTCTATCCTTTTGCTTTTTACAAAATTTACAAAATGTAATTTGTTGACGCATCTCTCGAAAACTCACACTTTTTCTGTGAAAAGAGCTTCAAATTCGCCTGTACAGTAACGCTTAAACGTCATTTTTTTTTAAAAAACGACTCCAAATATTTCAATTTGAAAATTGCCCTTGAGGTTGACGGTTTACTCTTCTTAATTTACTTAAAATAATATTTATATTCTTCTGTTGTGAAGCTATTAGATGACGGCTAGCAAGAGTTTGTGGCAAGTCCGATGGCTGGCTCAGAGCAAAGAAAATAGAAAACTAGTACGAGAAAGTCTGTTCCATTCTGTAGCACCACTAGTTTCTTTATTCAATGCGCACTTTTTGAGGTATTCCCAAAACCAAGTTTGAATAGATCAGCCCGTAAATGCTATTCCTCTGTACCTTAACGTGCTTCACCCATCCTGGATTGACAGGCCTTGGATAATAGGGAGTTTTAGCGCCAGGCGTGTGGAAATATTCTGTATCTCTATTGATCACATGACTAACGCCTTTATATGGTCGAAATAACAACTCACAGTTTTAGCAATTGCGATATTGCATTATAACATAGGAAACATTTCAAGCGTTGAAAAAAAAGTTGCATAATATACCAAAGAGTGTAGACTAGTGGCGAGACATTTATAACACGTTACGAGTCAACAGAATAACAAATATATATTGTGGACGGAGTTTTAGATTTTGTGACCCTCCATGAAGAGTATGCAGTCTGGAAGTTTGAATCGGCTTTTCTTGAAAATGTAGGAAAAATAAAGCAGAGTTCGTTATGAGCATAAGACATAACCTATTCGGAAGATATGATTTGAACATCTTTTTCGCGAATTCCTGTCACCTCTCCAACATATCTCATTAATTCTTGCTAGAGTTGTGAAGTTGGTAAGAAATAATTGTAACTACCTCACATACGAAAAGCGGTTTACGAGAGTTGCAAAAAATCAACTTTTCCTGTCTTTAGGGGGCTATTTTGCCGCTTGTAAGGTGACCGTAATGACTCCTATAGCCGTGCACTATTTAAAAAGTTATAAGGTTGAAGCGTACAGCTAATGTAAGATTTATGACTTCAAGGTCCGTAACGTGACAGTGAATAACGCCTCTACCTTACGTGTGGCGCTAAACTTCCTATTGTGCACATCAGGCTAAAGTACGATGTAAGCTTTAAAGCTGTTCCTACTTTGGCATTGTAGGAAATATAAAATTTGGCATTGATCCATTTTGGATAAGGTGAACATGAAGCCACAAATTAACGAGATTCAGACATTAGCCGAAACATATACACAAATAGAGTGTGAGTCTCCGCAATTTTATGAGAGGAGAATTAATACAAACTTAATGATGGAATAATTATTTTCAGAAAATGTAAAAGATAAAAATTTGCTTATATTTTGTTTGCGAAACTCAATAACTGGACCAGATTTGGTAGCATACCCAAAACACAGACACAGGGGTTGTTTCATGAAGATTAGTTTTAAAGAATATAGCTACTGTTAAAAAATGGGATTAGTTCCCAAATAGGCCAAGAACAAGAAATTCAAGGATTACCAGTTGAAAAAAATCACTGAAGAATTCAATTTTTCATACAATTTGGCTGTTTATCACATCTCCCGCTCCAGTTCTTAGAATTGTGGATGAACCGTATATACATGTGTGAAGAGGATTGTATCCTACAGTTAAATTATTTCAAAATTGTTCAAATAACCCAAACAATAATCTAATTAAATATAATTAATGCTCAAGCAACATGATTTACTTAGTACCGAGTTTCAGCTCAGAAAAAAATGATCTGATCGAGAACAAAATACATAAATTCTCAGTGTCACCCTAGAAGAAAAAAAAGCCTTTCCGAAAGCATCGGTTGTATTTATATATTTGTACAACGCCCTCACAACCACACTTCTGTCTACTTGTTAGCGATATCTCGCCACTTAAACAATGACGGAGTGCGCCGCACTATTTTTAATTTGGACGATTGGCCGCGGACAGATTAAATTTCCCGAGAGGGAGTGACACTGATAACCGCGGCCGCGGGGGGAGGGGCGTTCTCTGAGGGGAGTGTCGGACCGCAGTGGACATCAAAGTGACAGACGAATCTTCCTATCACCAATAAATTGGCCGGGGGCATCCGGTCGCTGGAGAACAAGGCGGCCGCTGTGTCTAGGGCAGTAAGTCATCGCAGCTTCCGACGAGCGTGCGCTGTCGCGTTCTATTTATTCCATTCAGCCGCTTACACCAACGACGACGCGCCACAAAAGCCAAGTGCTAATTAGTGGTGAACTGTGACCGATACTCGCGGTTCAGAACGGCTTTGAAATGTGCCGCTACAATTAATCGTTTTTTTGTTATTGTTTTTATACGAACTTCTGATACTGTCTTCCGTTGCCAGTTGTAAAGGATCGAAGTGAAAGAAATGGTTCTTGCCAGTCAGCGTACACAAAAATATGATGAATGGACTTGAATAAAGGGCGACTAACATTAAGAATCTAGAATGTTTGAAAGCTTGCAGGATATGATACAAGTATCTATTGCATTCTATGAAGAAAGTACTTTCAGAAAAGAAAAGATGACATTTTCTTCATATTTATTTTTATCTGAATCCATTTAGTTACCAGACGAACAGAAGACGGTGTGGGTCACATAGTTTGGCATAGTTTCAATGAGTCATGGTCCATGAACTCAGCAATGTTCATTGGTTGTTTGCAATTTGCGTCTAATATTTTTTAAAGACGTTTAGAGTCCCTACTTCATTTCAAACCTCACGGTCACATGGCTACGGTCAATAAATGATCAATCATCATATTCAATTCTGTATTGAGAACATTTTCTTAACACGAAAAGAAGAATGGGTATTGCCAAGAATTATCTCGTTATTACAAGAAATATCTCAGGATTAAGATAAAACAGTATTCCTAAACTTGAAGAAATAAGTATGTTAGTATTCTTGGATCAAGTATGTAATACTTTTTTAAGAAATAGTACATCACTGTAAATTTTCTAATTAAAGGATTCTCGGAAATACAATAAATGATATATCAGAAACACTGAATATTTTATTTTTTCATGTGACAGATGAATTCTTTGCGGCAGTAAAATCAGCCCCTAAATGTTCAAGTAATTATTGACGACTTCCTCCGACATTACTGTCAGAGCAGCAGGCTTCTCAAATTATTCGAGAACATTTTCCCAGCAATGACAAGGGAAGATCAAATCCATCGCTCTAAAGAAAAATACGCACCACCCCAATGGAAACATTTCCATTTCACCACAACAAGGAAACGAACACTCCAACCGAGCCGCGCTGTCATCCTCATCCATTACCCCTCTATCATCTCACCAATTATTTCCCCTCACCCACCGTCAACGCTCCGGAAATATCACCTCCACCTTCCCCGCTCCGCGCAGGCCGAGAAACACAATTCCTCTCTGGGCGAGCCACCGTCTCACCATCACAATTGCCGCCCGCAGCACAAAGACGAGCCGCGTCATCCAGATAATATTTCAGGCGGCCCTGCCCGGCTCGCTTTCTCCGCCGCCATTGCAAGGAAGCGCCCGCGGCGGCTAACCTCATTTCCGGGTCACGTGATGCCGCTCCTGGGGGAAGCCCCCGCCGCTAATGGAGGTTCGCGGGTGGCGACCATGGGCCGTGTTGACAGACGCCGGCCCGCCGGTCCTTCGCGCCGGCACTCCTCGGGGCTCTCTCGAGCTCTCTTCCGGTGACCTGAGTGCAGGAAGTGGCCTCTTTGGCGAGGTCTCCATTTCTTCCAAACGCCCTCGCTCTCCCCCCCCCTACTCCCGGCTCCACCCGTGAGTCTCGTTTCGTTCCGTAATGCGGCGTAGAAATGTGGCCTTTTCAGCGAGATAAAGTGTTTCGTGGGGCCGGTCGATGGTTCTCCGTCGAGCCGCTTTCGCGTGTAATTGATGGTCATTTTCCAATAGGATTATTATTGCGTTGCTTCCGTCCAGGGTCACAATGTGATTCGATGGAAACTTGAGTTGGTTTGGGCGTGGATTGCCCCGCGAAACATCGTTTTCTCTTCGTTTCTTTTACGGCTTTTAACGTGAAACTTCAGGTCGATTACTGAGAGTTATAATTGATGATCCAGTTTTTGCAAGAGTAAAAAAGGAGATTGCAAAGTAGTGGAATCACTCTGGAGTTTAATGGAGCTATTCATTGATCTTATGGAAGAGTTCCCTTGGTCGATCAGTGAAAACAATTGGAGAATCATCATTAATCAAAAGGTGCAGTAAAAATTATATTTCTTTACCATTCTGATTCTTTCTTTACACTCAGAATTTTGGCCCATAAGAACGCCCGCGGCAAAAGTGTTGGAAACCAATCATGTACTTTAAAGTTTGCGCTCTTACGTCACTTATTGAATGCCCGAACCCGGGTTTTAGATTTTCTTAAGTTACCTGGAAGACCACAGAAATAAAAACTAAGCTGAAAAATTACAAATAACTAAAATAAATTTTCAGTAAGTATTCGTCGTCCCGTATCTAGTCCACGTAGATGACATGCTTGTGCACAACAAAAAGTTGTGCACAATCATATCGAACAAAGAGTTGTGACCGACCATGATAAAAAAATTTCCAGATCACAAAACACACATAAATAGTCAAAGAGCTGAAAGAAAAGAAGGATACTCGGAAATACACAATTCAGAATTTGACAGATACACAATGTTTCGATCATGTGGTGTTTCGCATCGGATCGGTTTTCAGCCTAGTGCTCAAGGCCGGCGATTGACGTTAACTCCGAGTGGAGAGTCCTCTCAGGTTGAGATGCCCCCTCCATCTCCCACCGAAAATGAATAGGAGGGAGAAAATAGAAAACATTTCATTTTTTCACTGATACGTTTATTGCTAGTTATTGCTTTCGACGAGGAACTCGATATGCACTGCATAACCTACCTGGATCGAATGTATCATGGTTACGAGTGAAATATGAAAACAGTTCAATGTTGTTACATGTTCTCTTACCGAGGGAATTGTGAGAGGGAATTACGAAAGGTAATTATGGGAGGGAAATATGAAACGACAAACCTAGTGAAGATAACAACTAGTGAATAAGTAAATATGAATATCTACGTGGGCTACTACTACACAACAATTCTGTTTTTTTAGGGAGCACAAATACTCGGGGTGGTCCATAAGATTTACACTTTCATCCTAAACTCCCGACGACGGACAAAAAACGCCGCCAGATTGCCTTCTCTGCAACCTCCCCATTCAATGCCTGGGATGGAGCCGGCCTGTCCGCTCAGATCTACTACTAGCTTTCCGGGTTAGCACCGGAGTCTAAACATGTCACTCACATGTGACGGCATCAAGTTCCTCCTCTTTGCCCAGAGTATCGAGACACTTCCAAGACGACGCCGAGATCCCAAAAGGGGGCCACCCGAAATACGGTTCAGGCGGCTGGCTATTACCGTGAGTATCGCCTTAACCTGGGCAACCTGGCGGGTGGTATCAGGTTCCCGCCGGGCATTCTATATGTGGATTCGAGAGCATTCCGAAGAATCTCCTTCACCCGATCCTGCCAAAAGGTCGACGCGCTATAAGCCTGACTGGTAGGTTACCATCACCTACTCACTGCCTCCACCTTGAAGCTATCGACGTGGGTGCCGCTGTGTAACACAGACTCCGGGTGGCTGTCTACAACTCTGCACCAGACACCGAGACCAGCTACGCAGTCACGACACCCTCTGCGGGGAAAGTAAATGTGAATAATTAAAATTACGTAAAAAAATAAAAACATGTATGTACCATGGGTGTTAACTGGTTTTAATGATCAAGCGGCGACAAAACACCAGTGGGCCTTTGGCCCGAGGGGTTCTTGTCGCCGCTCGATCAATTAGAACCCTTACAACACCCTTGGTGCATAAATAACTATTTGAAATTGTCTTTTTATAATTAAATTGTTATCAAATATAGTATATATAACTTCAGCAGTTCCATTTTGCAGTGCAAGAACAGCGCTGAGCATTGCATTTTTTATATAAACTCATTCAACAATTTTTGCAAATCCATTTTTCCGTTTGTCACTATAAACATGTAAAGTCGTAATTGTGTTGAACCGATCTTGCGACATAGTTGATTGCGTTTTGAGTCGATGCTAAACAGAGAAAATTCGTTTATTTCTGAAATTTGACGTTTATGGAACATTTTTCACACTCCAAATTTTGAATGAGTATTTTACTCACTCGGAATTTTCCGTGTGGATATAACTATCCATCGTACCCCATTATCTGCTGAGCCTGCAAGTGTTCATCACCTGTCGCGACCTGACGCGCCCCTTGCGTCTAGAGTGAGGGCAACTTGCAGCTCAGCGGAGCGGTGTGGCCCGGGGCCCCTTCGCAGCGGCAGCTACATGCAATTCGTAAGGACGTCGCGACTTGTTCTCATGCAAATTGGCATGGTAGGTGAACGCCATGACTCAGACTAGGCGGCGAATTAATTAATAATCTGCGCGCGTTGCGGCTCGGCGCCTCCGACAACTCGCCATCGCCTCTACCTTCAACTCCTCCTCCTCGGTCATCCACCTCCACCCCCACCTCCGCCATCCTCGACCACCTCCACCTCATCCACCACCTCATCCACCTCCACCTCATCCACCTCCACCTCATCCACCTCCACCTCATCCACCTCCGCCTGGCGCGCTGAAGAGCTTTGTGATGGATGGCGGATGCGCCGCAAGTCACATGATGGCGAAGGTCGGGGTAACCTCCGGGGTCGGGGTGGCACTGGTGGTGGTGGTTACGATTCCAATGGACACGACCCAGAACCCCTTGTAGTGTTGCTGGAATGGTTATGCCAATCAGTTGTTAAGCTCCCGTGCAGGCTGGTGGGTGGACAAAAGAGAGAAATAACCCCTTAAATGAACAAGGTTGCTTGGTCAATTATTAAACATTACAAAAATAGTAGTTGTCGAGAATAGACACATAGATTTTTACTACCTATCTCACTATGCTTATTTTTTTCGTAAGAATTTTTCCTGCCCACAGCCCTTTTACGTCCCCATAGGGCACATATTCGACCACACCCCAGATACCAAGGCTCGTGCGGGCTCCTCTGATCTGGGGTCAGCAGAACGTGAGGCCCTCCGCGACTACACATACATGGGAGACAAAGGAGAAACAACCATGCCCAAGGCGGGACTTACGACCCTTCGAACCTACGACCCTTCGAACAGAACCGCTGAGTCGGTACATGCTCTTAGCCATTTCGCCAATTCAGGTCGGGAGAAATGTAATTAATATTATAATAATATGTAATTAAAAATAATAAATATATTATAATAATAATAATAATAATAATAATAATAATAATTATTATTATTATTATTATTACATATTTTACGAGAAAATGTATTTTCAGAGGAACACAATCCACACACATTACAGTGCTCCTCTTTAAATCGGGGGCGGGGGGGGGGAAGATATATATCACTCTTTGCGAAACGGTCTGTCGTGCAGGACTATCGCTGTCAGCGCGGAGAGACGCAGATCATTCGATGTTGCAAAAGAAACACGGTTTCTCTCGGTCTTGTGCTATGGACACACACGTTGCGATTCGGAATGTTTGTATATATACTCATATTTGCATTTTTATCTATGTATTTTGCATTTTATGCTCAGATTAATTCGACATTTGCCAGCTACCGGTGTGCCCAGGACTTGGCCCCTGGTTTTATTTACTATCCATACCTGAGGGTAAGAGAAGCATGTGAAGAACACGACTATTTTCCATCACCACACCTAGCTTACTTGGCCCGCCTCAGCTTTTCTTTCGTTAACCATCTATAGAAATAGAGACGATTGTATTAAAAAGCTACAGCTTTATCTTCCGATGAGGAATCAACCCTAGGATTGCAGTTCGGGAAGGTAGCATCCTGTAGCTGAGACACCCGAAGGGCCTCATCTAGACATATCAATAATAAAACAAATATGAAGAGAAAATATTTTGATGGAGTAAATGCAAAGAAATGATGTTAATTTTGTTCTGAAAGTTTGTTTAAATGTTACACCGACTAGTTGAATATTTGGTTCCCAGACTGCACAACTGAATAGGATGGCTAAGCCGTTGAAACCTGTTAATATAATAAATAAATTTCATATACTATTCAACTGATCGCAGCTTAAAATATTAAACTATTTCAAAAGATGCCAATAATAAATTTATAATAAATGTAGTGGTAGTTAAATATAGTGTCAGTGTAATACAGTGGTGTCACAAATTGGCACAGACTTTCTCGAATTAGTTTCGCACTCGCATTAATCTAGGGTAGTTTTTCGGCATTCCCCCTCATCTTGCCAGCTGCTACCTACCACAACTACTCGTAAAATACACATTTTCTACTCTACACTACTGCACCGAAATGATCTTTTCACATTTCACAATTTTTCCCGTCTCATTACAGGAGAATTGTCATAAAACTCTTAGAATATAATAGAAGAGAAAAACATCGTTCCTTATGCAAATTTTCATTGATTCCCGTTTTGCAGTAAATACATTTTTCGGTATCAGGGAACTACAAAACGTGGGTGTGAGTACACAATGTGTTAGGGGAAAATTTTACTACAAATATGAACGACGATTATCTACTTTTCCAGAATCAGAGACGTATAATACGAATGTTTCTTCCTAAAAGTCGCAGTTTTTCGCAGCAGCATTACATAACGTTTTCTATTCTATGTATACAGTAGGCGAAAAAGTAAAAGTGTATACGAGAAAGTAAAAGTATACCTATTACGCAAACAATTCGAAAACCAACAAAACATCAACACAGCAATTTTCTTCGAAACCTTTGAGAACATGTTAATAACTTTGTCATCTCCTACTTCCCAACTTGTATTTGTATTTAGCCAATTTATGTCCCGTAAAGGGTAATTGGCCTCGGCGCAGTTAGATCCCGGGGTTCCTCCTCGGACACCCTACCAGGAATCCCCAGTGCCTCGAATTCGCTTAACTTTCGTGTCTTTACGTACGCGTAGTTAACGAATTCGAGTAGCAACGCCGGTTTCGCCGACGTGGCCTTTCAGTATAAGCCTTCAACATTCTCCTGGATGACCACGAAAACCCCTGTCAGAACGACCGGTACGGGGATTGAACAAGGGCCTCCTGAATGCGAAGTCAGCGCGCTACGCCCTGGGCCACTTCTCTCGGCAGTTCCCATCTAGGCGCGTAGTACAAACCACGCAGATGCTCCAGCGTGAGTCGCTCGCGAGCGGCTCTCCGCAGCACCTGCCCCATTGCGGCGGCGGCGGCAACACGCGGGCTCCTCAGGCGCAACACGTGTATTGTCTCAAGAAGGCGGCGCTCCCCCGCGGGGCGCTCCTACAAGATGATGAATGAATAATAATTGAGATCATGATTGATAGGGCGTACGCATTTAGGGGGGGGGCGCGAAGGCAGGCAGCTTCCCGCGCGCCGCGCCGCGCCGCGCTCCTGCTAAGTTCCCGCCCGAGATCCCGGCCGCGCGATCGGATGATGGATGGAGGCGGAGGCCGCGCCGGGAATAGCTAAACGCCCCCGAGGCGATGGCGCACCGCGCGCCCAAGGGGAGAAGCTGGCGACGGGGTGTGGGTGGTGTGGGGGTGGCGGTGACAAGGAGTGCGAGGGGGATGGCGTTAGTGGTGATGGGGGCAAGGAATGTGACTGGGACAGAGGGAGCCGTTTGGGCGGTGAGAGAGTGGACGGCGGAAGTATTGGGGATGGTAGGGTAATGGGGATGCAGGGTAGTGGGGGCAATGGATGTGATGGGACGGTAGGGCAACGGGGACAGAGGGAACAGTTGGGAATGGTAAATAGGGAACTGGAGGCTATGGGTGCGATGAGACGGTAGGGCGATAGGGATGTAGCAATAGCAGAGACAGTGGGGGCTAGGAGATTAGTGCGACGGTGGGGAAGCGGACCCGAAGGGGAAACGGAGACGCCTGGTGTGACTTGGACCGCTCAAGTTGCGCGGTGTGTGGACGGTGGGAGGGCTGACGGTGAGGGGGAGCTGTCGGAGTCGGAAACGGCGTTGGTGGTGGTGGTGGAAGGGAGAGAGGGAGTGGTTGGGGAGTTGAGAGCGAGGGCAACGGAGATCTTGGGATTGCTACAGTAATGGGGATGTTGAGTAGTGAGGATGCAGATAGATATGTGGGGTGGTAGGGCAACGGGAACGGATAGGATATGGGGTCTTTGCGATTGGCGAATAGCCCTAGCGGAGACGGAGGACTATTGGTGATTGGGTGGTGATTGGGTGGAAGGGCAAAGGGCACAGTAGGGATGTGGGGACGTGAACCATCAATGGAGAACTGTAGGCTATGGGTGTGATGAGACGGTAGGGCGATACGGATCTAGAGGTAGCAAAGACGGCGGGGGCTGTGAGGTGGTGAAACAGGGGTAGATGGGAAACAGAGACGACTGGTGTGACGTGGGCCGCTCAAGTTGGGGACAATGGTGATGGTGGTGGTGGTGGCAGGTATGTCAAAGTAACCGGAACGGCCGGGAAGTTGAGTGGTGGCGCAAGTGACATGGATGAGAGGATCGGCAGGAGTGATTTTGACAGTGGAGGGCGGCGGTGTGGTTTGGGGGAGCGAGAGAACTGGAAGGGTCGTGAGGATCGGAGTGGCAGAGGGGACGGCGAGGACCCTGAAGAGTGTGTAGGAAAGGCCTAGTAAGGACAGCAGTAGCGAAGAGTACGGAGGCGCTAGTGATGAGGATTCCGAAGGCTCTAGGAAGGCTGAATTAAGAACCTCTTACGAAGGACAGGAATGGCCGTGGGATCGGGAAAATGGTGAAGTAAAATAATCTCGTACTTGGAGAAATATGAATTATATATCATAGTGGTGCTGAAACGAATGTATTTATATTAACTGATGGGGTATCATTATGTAAAAGTGAATCCGTATGAAAAGATAATTGGGAAAGAGCAGCAGAAAAATAAAACATTTTAACTGTTAGCTGAATTCGGAATCATCGTTATAACAGAGGTCAACAAGATGTTCATGACAGTTGTGACAGGCGAAGATGTGTACATGGCTTAGGAAAAGTTTGGGATCATGGTTGTGAAATTTACTTCAGCAATTCTATAGAATGTGAGAGTGATGTGAGGTGAATGACAAAAATTATGATAATGTAATGGCAATGCATATTGAATATTTCAGGACGCAGGTTACGACATGATCAAAATCAACAATGTATTACTTCATGAGGTTGACGGTTGTGAAAGTTTGTGAAATGCAGATTCAGCTCTGATTAAGAGGTTGTAATTGGATTCGGATACTTAAATTTCGACCTATTCTGTTCCTCGCATTTTACCGTAATTATTTTTATATATGCATCAATTTCAATCATTTATGAGCCAATTAAATGAATTCTATAGATCATAAAAAGCATCTAAAATGAGGTTTGATCCTAAAAATGCTAAATATGGATTTCTTAAAAATTATGCAAAGTTGACTTAAGATAACTCATTTCCGTTAATCAGAATTTCACGGCAGTCTGAACGCAGCATCTGAAGTCGCTGATTTTATTTTTACTAATTAGATTAATACTAATTAACTGATTAAAAATGAAGGTGCATGTCTACTACTAATCGAAGCGGAGAACATCAATTTTAAGCTCTGTCCTGAAATGACTGGTTCACCTAAGAGATAAGCAGAACCACCCTTGTGTTCTGTCAGGACGCCCCTGCTCTTTTAGTGATTCAATGGACTAATATCATCGTCATCATCATGGAAGGAAATATTAGGAACTATAGAAGATATGTTCTCACCAAAACTATAAATGTCTACGTAATCATGTTAAAGAAAGGATGTAAGGTACAAACAGAGTTCTTAGAGATGAAATATCTGGAGAATATTACCTTGAGGGTCAAGAGCAGTGGCATTTATGAAAAAATTAGCATTAATTTCATTTTGTGTTGAATGAACCTTTTCTAGTTTCAAATGATAAACTGTCGTTGAGAGACGTTAAGAAGCCCTTCAACTTCTATTTTTATGATTACAATGTTTTTTCATTGGAACAGCACATCTGAAATTTAATTTTTGGATGCTAATTTTCAAGGTAATATTTAAGAAATTGAAAAATTGATTACAAATTATACGTGCTTTCTAAAAAGAACTTTGCTCATGTTCAGAAGTAAATACACCGAGGTAACGTTATTAATTTAAATGAATTTATTACAATAATTATTCAGCATGATACTAACATTATTAGAAAAAATATGAAAATCTAAAATAAAATAATAGACATTTCAATTTATTAAATTAATAATTGTGTATTTATAATAGTCGAAAAAATAAATTGTAATTCATGCAATTAACTTTGAAGAAAACATCGACTGCAGGTTACTTTTAATATATGATTTTAAAATATGCGTACAGAATTTATATAATGTCAGTGCAAGAGGGAAGTGATATATTTAAAACGTCTCCCCTTTTAATCACACGAAAATATATATATTAAAATATTTTTACTAGCTTAACTTTCACGATGATAATACAACCAGTATTTCGTTAAAAAAACATTTTCCCTTTAGCGGGTAATTAAGCTTTGCTGAGATTAAAATCTGCAAAGAGGCAATTTTGTGAGAAGTCACTTTTCTTGAGCACTGACGATAATGCAATGTAATATTTGTTATTTAGTTGTTACGAAACCAACATTTCAAACTAGGCCTTCTTGAAAAGATACTTCGTGCAAGATAACAACAAGATTTTAATTTCATTATAAAATTCGAAACAAATGTTTGTTCGGAACAGGTAACTCTATTTTCTTCTCTTCAGAAAACCCATAGCTTTAACTCTTCCACACTCATCCTGCCGGTTACGTTTAAGCATATTTTCTTTAACTGAAACCACAACCACGACTAGATAAGGTTATCAAACATCACCGTACAGCGCTACGGTCGCCTCCTGGCCAAACGCCGCATAACTTGAGCTTCGTGTTAAATCTCGAGGGCCGCAGTTGCAGGGCGGTTGTGCGCGGAACAATCCCGAGGCACGCAACTCACGCACGGAAGCACGCAACGAGCCGCACGAGGACGCATGTGCGCCCCCACCCCCACTCCCACCCCCGCCGGGAGCGCGTCTGTCAACGGCCACCAACGGTACTAGAGCGCGAGCTGCACTCACCGTGTTTCGTGAGTGAGTACCTTGCTTTCTGTTTATTGGTGCATCGTTAATATGGTTGTTTGTATGGTTAGTGTGTTACATACCGGGTCGCGGCGGTGTCCCTCTTCCCCTGAAATGAGATATTCGAAGCCAACCTATATGTAGACTTCAGGGGTTTTCCTCTCCTCGTACCTCCCCACGTGGGGCGCCACCCCAGTTGGAGCAAGCCCTAAGCGCAACTTCTCGCTCATGTACTTGTGTTTACTTTGGATGAAGAGGAGATAATCCGATCGAACACTATTTTTACTGACAAATTAATAACCCAAATTACTCGTTAACAGATCGTCATATGCTTTATGCACCGAGATGTTCCCCAAAATGAAAAATGTATATAACTGTTTAATTAATTTATTTTAAGATAACAATAGCAATAATAATAATAATAATAATAATAATAAGAAGAAGAAGAAGAAGAAGAAGAAGAAAAAGAAGACGAAAAAGAAGAAGACAAAGGCGAAAAAGAAGACGAAGACGAATATACATGGTCTTGAAATGTTCTAAATACTATAGACAGTTGCAACTCCCTTCCTTACCCCGTCCTCATATTTTGAGCATCGTTCTGTTGTCTGAATTAGGTAAAATATTTTAATGTTTCTCTTGATGAAAATGTTATAAGCATTTAAAAACATTTATACAACTAAAATAAAATGTAAGTGGAAATCTATAAAGCATAATTATTTATTACAAAATAATACGAAACACGTCTTCTTCCTGTTCTTCGGAATTGACTTCAAATACGATTTTCGTATTTCTCGGAAACCCGGCGCCCGACTCCGCGCTGTGGGAGCGAGAGAAGCGACGTTACGTAACAATAGCAATAATAACAATAATAACAATAATAATAAGACGAAAAAGAAGAAGACGACACATTGTTCAGGAAACTTCGTTAGGTCAACTTTGAACCTCTGATGTGCGACAGTTGCAGCTCTTGTCACGTCTTAATGGACAAATTACCTTTCGATATGTGGAGTGACGAAATACGACCGTCTGATAATACTGGTCAACAGCAGTTTTGTAACAAAGAAGCTGAATTGCTACGACTTGGACCCTGAATTCGAAAATGAAATTAGCTTTTACCTGTCGGGCTCAGTTTTTTTTTTTTTTTTTTTTTTTTTTTTTTTTTTTTTTTTTTTTTTTTTTTTTTTGTAACACGCTACTCCCTATTTACAGAAATGCTTAAATACGCTACATATTAGTTATTTTGCTGTAGCTTCATTTAATTTTATTGCAAATCTAATTGTTCAGGAACAATCGAAAAGTGAATAAGGAATTCCTATACGTGACACTGAATTCAAAAAATTCATCTTTGGAAATCAAAACGGTTTGGCAAAATGCTGATACGTCATGCTAGAACCCATAGAATCGCGTTGTTTCTCTTATCGGTTGCGTCCCAGCATTGAGAGGTCAGATGGTGTGGAAAGTGCTTGAATGTGATTGCTTGTTGTCCTAGGTTCGTGAAGGTTGTATTAATTTAGAAGAAGAAATCCTCGTAACTATGTAAATAGCCCAAATTGATTTTGTTGTATCTGTGGAGAATTAACGGTGAAATCGCAAAACCTGAATATTAATGCTGTGATAAGAATGTCTTAGAACTTTATTATAGGTACCAGATCTTTTACCTGTTAAAATTGTATATTGACAACGTTAAATATTTTAGATCAGTATTTGCTACAGTGTCCTGAACCTTTAAGTAGCATTTAAGGCAATATTTCTCGTAATGCATAATACAAAATTCAGTCCAAGAACAGTGTTATTCATATGTCAGTTTTTAAAATTATGGTAAATCTTTCTAAGGATTTCTTAAATCTTTCTTGTGTTGATTGTTAAAGCAATTTCGTTTGAGTTACTAATTCTGGCGTACAACTTGAGAGAATCATTATTTGGAAACAGTTCTTGACAGAAAAAAATGATTGTGCATGTTTACCAACTTTTCATTATAATTGCTATTACATTTATCCATAAACGTAGTCATCAACACCTATTCTAAATGCACCACAGCGTTCGCCAACAGTGTCACATCTAAATATGTATATCCGCTTTCCTTTGTCGATAACGTTACCACTACATCCATCAAAACCACAAGTGGTAATACCTGTACAATCGCGATCACGTAATCAACTTAAGCAACAATCATGACCTCGAAAGACGTCTATCACTAAAACAACTAATACAAACGATATAATATCTATTAAAATATGTAAATACAATATTTTTCACCTAAACAAGCCTCTTCCGCAGAAAAAAATAAAACGTCGGCCACGATTACAATCATCACAACCATCGAAATCACAACTACCACTAACTATGAGACCAAAACAAATCCAAACAAAGCAAACCCACAACACAAATAATCGGAACATCAGTTTATCAAAACAGTCTGCAATTACTACTACCAAAACAATCACAACGACTATTGATATCAAAATATTAGGAGACTATCACCAACCCCTCCACGAAAAACATCACTACAACGTATTCTACAAACATCAACATCATCACAACCTCATACAATACCACCGCGATCTTCATCTTCAGCAAGAGAATCAAATCTATCACAATCACTATCACCTTCACCTGCCGCAAAACTCCACACCAAAAACATCCAGCAAAAATACACCGGAACCTCCACCATTATACCACCAACAAAACCGTCCATCACCACCACCTTCACATCCAAAATCACCACCGTCAAACAACAGCATCAAATTTAAGAACGACGACTAGCATTAGCACCCGCTTCCCCGCCAAACGCAATGCGAGGGCGCCCGCTCCGCGTTGCAAGCGCCGAAGCAAGGCGCGTGCAACCGTGGCACGCCCCTCCCCTCCCCCGCGTGCGCGCGTCGCGCGTCGGCAGCCGATAGCGCGAATCTCCCGTGAGTTATCCTTACGCGACTGCAAATAATCAGCGGCGGCGGCTGCCGCGGGAGCGGGCGGAGGCACGACGGGCCCAGCAGAGTCGTGGCGGCGAGGTGGGAAGGAGGGAACACTCGCGGGAGCGGGTTTGCGGCGGGTGGGTCAAATCGGCCGGTTGTTATTTCCGATTTCCCTCTGTTGTTCAACCAAGCATTCCTACTGCGTGAATTTTTTGCTAACACACATTGCAAAGCTGAAAGAGATGCGTGTATTTGCAAGAATGGATTGTAAATATATTAAAGGAAATGGGATAGAAGAAGAAATGTGTTGATCACTCATGATCATGATTTTTCATGTGAATGCCTGATTGTCGTCATTCTAATGGCAATCCTGGTCAGCTTGGAGATAAAAATATTATTTACTGTTATTTGTTTGCCCGCTTGCTCTATGCTGGGGAAACTGTGTAGCCCAAATTTGAAAATAAGAGTTGAAATTATCGAATGTATTGATGATTGCAATGCTGAATTTTATATTAGACACAGGAAGATGGCACTAATTCTTCCTCCCTCCCTCTAGCCAGTTCATACATTTACAGTTTCTACTTCCAAGGCGGTTTGAAGCAAACGTAATGACACAACAATATGGGAAATTAATAGACTGTAAAAATACCGACATTTTGATTTTCAAGAGAATCAAATGAACGAATTATTCTTTTCAAACGAATAATATAGGTTTGAATGACAGAATGTCAAATGCAGTTAAGAACCAATAGAGGAACGAATAATTGAAGATATCAAGACATTCGGAAAGATCGAATGGGAGACACCAAGACCTTAATTATTTTCTACGTATTTACTCTGTTTGTAATTTTTAATTCTAAATAATGTCTATTACGTGTACCTAAATGGTAAATGATCAATGTAATATGGAAGTCGATTGCTCGTACCCTGGTCTTGCAACCTATAGTGTCATAACTCGATGTTCTTGCAGGCGAATTGCAAATGAATTGGGGAGATATCACTCACAAATTGCATTCATAGAATCTCATCATGATAATCAATCAATGGTCACATTATTAAAGTAATAAATTGGAAATATTATATAAATTCTGCTTTTGTGGGAATGTCGCTTATTCGCCAATTTAGGCTCCCCCTATTTAAGTAAATAAACAAATTAGTAAATACTAAATAAATAAATTAATAAATACATAAATAAGTAAATCAACGGAGAAGACGTAGATAATATTTCAGATACCAACAGACGCAGGGTCCTTCTCAATCCCCGATTTGTCGTATTAAGGGATCATTGCCGCCCGAAAGTCGCCCGCTCTTATCCAACACTTGCTCCCCCGCAGCGCCTAATACCTCCCGGGAGGTCTCCGCGACGGCGGCGCGTGGCGCGGG
>BOPP01000006.1:3461558-3502433 GCA_017312745.1 Gryllus bimaculatus
AAGGCTGATCCTCTGCCAGCGTCCCCAAATAGATGCCACGAGGCACGCTGGCTAATACGTTACAATACCTTACCCTTGCTATTCTATCAAATTGTATAATTTAATTTTAAGTGACATGGAAATCTATGATAAGTTTTTTTTACCTTTAGTTTGTATGCAGTTATATGCATTATCTTGCAAAATAATTACTTAACCCAGTCAAATTGACTTTGCGATTGCTTTTGAGATTTTGTAATCCATAATTTTTTATTTCTATCCTTAGTATCTCCCTGGTCTATGTATATAGTGCTTTGTTTGCAATGGTTATATAGGTCTTTGTTTTATCTCCTTGTACCTGATTTGCATTGTTAGTTTACTACGGTTCGATTCAGTTGGTCCTGATCTCACTTAAAAGTTACGGTTAATGCAAAATTACATCAAGCTGTGCCTTCTATTTTTTTGGTATATCAGGGGATATTTGAATAAAATGTTTTGAATATTTAATTAAAATTGTTCTATCCATGTTCCTCACTCCTCCCACTATTAAATCTGTAATAGTTACTATCTCTCGTTTACATCCAATGTTATAACACTGTTTGATATCCTGATCTTTAATTTTGTTTTGAATTCTAATTGTTGGTTAGGGTATCTAATCCTGGTATTGTATCAAATTTTAATATGCCAAATGTTTGTAAATTTAATTGTGTACTGTAACTTATAAGTTAATGTTGATTATAATAGTCATTATTTAATTCAAATTGTAATTATTCAAATAACTTGCAAATTTACTGTTGTAGTTATGATACTGCTGTAATACATATCTAGAATTATACCCTTAGTATCTCTATGGTTCATGTATAAAGTGTTTTGATTTTGATGTTTTATATAGTCCTAAGTTTTATCACTATTATTTTGCCTGTCTATGCACTTCAGGTTCTATTTCTACTCCTAAATTAATTGGGTTGTTTTAGTCTCACCAACTTTTGTTAATGCAGTTTTTTACCATGTTGGCATCTATAAATGCTATATCAGATGACTGGGATTTAAAAGAGAATTATAAATTAGTAATTTTATTTTTAAATGAGATTGACCTTTCCTTTTAATAGTTTTAAAATTGCAATAGTCATATCACTGTTGCATCTAATCTGTAAATTAAACAACGTATTCTGCCTTGACGTTTTATTGTTTGGACTCAATTGTGGGTATCTTGTTGAATACTTGGTGTTTTATTATTATTGTTAATTAATAGCCATGCTCTTCCTTTTGCCCACCTTATAGAACGGGTTTTCATGAATTAGTTGGCAATGATGTCAATGCTCTCATTCATTATTATACACAGCTTGAATGATGGATCCTGACATATATATTCACATATGTTAACATCCAGTAGACAATTGAATTGATTGTCTTTAATTTTAACAGGCCAATATTAATATATATATACTTTCAAGTTTTTTATTTTTTAAATAATTAATAAATTGACCGGAAGTATGCAAAGGTATATTATTTTCATTATCCCTTAACTTTGATAAATAATAATAACAACAAATAACAACATATTTGGTCAATACATCTAGTTTTGATACATTTGCATCAGTTTTCCTCAGAATGTTGGTGCCTGGTTACATACATACTAATTTAACATGTACCTGACTGAAAACACATGGTGGCGGGGCATGGAGTTCCCGTAGCGCGGGGTTCATTCAATTCAAGCAGTTCTCATTCATTTGCGTTTCGGGCCGTGGTCTGATTCAGAATAGTCGCGCGTGTTTGAGCAACACTATGTGGAGTTGGGTGTGGTAGCTGAAAATGAGGCTTGACCTTCATGTGTAAGGCTTGTACTTTCTATATTTAGGTATTTTTTGTCTTACAAAGTTTAATTTGTAAAAACCATGAAAGGTTAATTTATAAATTTTGTTTGTGAAGTGTTATTTAATTAATTAATTAGTCTATGTATCTAGCCTTGATGAAGAAATTAAGTATTTCGAAACTCGTTTACGTAACTAATTGTTTCTTTATAAATATTGACCAATCTCGTGAACTAATTTTATATTATAAATAATAATAATAATAATACGAGTATTGAGCTGCGTAAATTATTTTAACAAAATGTAAATCATATATAATTTCCTAGCTCCCATTACAGCTCCCGAACGGTCTCCAGAAGACAGAACCAAACTAGTTTCTTTCCATTCTCCTCCGATGTTCACATATGGTGGCACCGATATTGACGACTAATCAGCGATTTTTCTTGTCCTCACGCAGCCACAACCAACACACATACCACACACATGCTTACATCACACAAGCACCATTCTCAGGCACACCCCTTACTCCCCCACCCATTCACAGGCACCCCGCACGTACTCCCTCACCCCAGATGTAGGGGAGACCGGGGCAGGTTGTCACATGGGCTGGTTGTCACAAGTTTCCGTTTTCACATGCTATTGCTCCCTACTGATCTAAACTCAAATCACAGTACAATCACATCATTCCGAGGTGGTGTACGCAGTTTCGAGTTCCTGGCGATAGTTTTCTGAATGTTATTATTGTTATTGTGTTTTTGCAGGCGTAAGTATTCATTTGTTAATACAATTAACGCTGATTATTCCCTCTCTATTCAATAAAATATGGATTAATACTATTTTCTATTATTTGATAACATTTAGGCAACGATATTATATAGCAAGATTGAGATTAGGTGCAATGTTTGTTTCCAGCTCATCTCTTGTTCGAAAGGACTGAGCGGACAAGCTGTGACAACCAACCCTAATGTCTGTTACAACCAACTCGGAGCCGGAGCAGTTTGTTTCAAAACATTACTCTGACAGAAAATGTTTTTCTGACAAGCCAAATGATGCTATAATCTCCAATTTGTGGGAAAATATACTGTTCATATTATGTGTATTTATAATAGAAAAGGAAACTGTGAACACAGTCTCATCAAAAATTCGCAATATAAAATTGTGGCAACCTGCTTCAGTCTCCCCAACACAACTACCTAATACACCACACTACACCTAACTACAATTACCACAAGTACCCCCACGCCATATCTCACACGTACACATCTACATTCCTCCCCATACGTACATCCCCACTCTAAATGTTCATCTCCACCCCCCATATGCACTCCGCCACACATGTACTTGCCACCTCACCACACAGGTACCCCTCATACTACCCAACAAACTACACACCTACATCAAACACACACACAACAAACACAAACGCAACAAACACAACACACAACAAACACACACTTACACACTGACACACACCACACGCCACATACAGCAATCACCAGCTCCCGACGCGCGAGCAGCTGGCGTCTAATATCTAATGGCTCGCTGCATTAAGCCTATTCATCCCCCGGGCAGCGGCGGCAGCCGTCGCGCCGCCCCGCGGGCAGATGCGGCGGCGCTACTCACCCTGCCGAGTAGTTGAAAACGTTTTCAGCTCATTAATCGTCCATAATGCTGTATTTACAGTCTTATTCATTCGGCGCGCGCGCCCGGAAGGTATAAATATTAGTTCGGGCGGCGGCCGCCAGGGGCGCGCCGAGCGAGGTACGTGCCGCCTGAATGGGTCGCGCGTGACCCAGCAGCTTCTTCACACGCGCGTGTATTAAGACGACGCATGCCGCCGGCCCGCGGCGGTCATAAGCGTCGCACGGTGGTTTGAAGGACGCGCAAGGCGGTCAAAATTCAGCTCTCTGATCGGTTTACTGATTAAGGACTTTATGGAAAGAAAAATGTAGGTGGCTTCATGTTTCAAGCTACCACTTCGGGTTGTAAGCGTTTTTAGAGAGTTCTTGCACATCGACACTTGAAGACTTCATGTGACCTCCGTGACACCAATCTCTGCAGCAAACATGAGCGTTAACTGGGCACGGTTAGGTAAGCAACACGCGTACCGAATCGGTGGCTGGTTATATTTGTTTTGGATTTTTAGTGACTTAGAGAAGTAAAATTCATCATCGCGGACATAAGCCGACTGTGGTTTTCAGAAAAAAATGATGTATGCCGTTGAAGGAAGTGTTGACTTCCGTTCTATATGAGGATGGAAGACAGTGAGGAGAAATATTGAAATTCTTGGGGTTTCGCAAACGGGGAGACCCTTAAAAACAAGAAGCAATTCAACGTTCAAAACTTTACAGGCCTAATACTTCCACGTTGATTTGGTTGTAAAAAATGCAGAAATGCATTTTCTTTATCGTCTATATCAATAATCCCAAGTACACACGCTTCTATTAATTCTTCCATAGCAAGGAGTAATATTCCCAGAGAATAAAAATAAGGAAAACATGCCCACACTTGACAATCTTTTATTGGTGTTTTCCTGGAAATTAATGATAACGGTAACAAAAGTTGTAAACCGAAACCCATATGCTGGAAATCATCCGCCCATCATGAATCATGAAAAGCACAGTACAGAAAATGAAAAATTCTGTAAACAAAATAGGAAAGGCGCGAAACTTATATGTAACTAAATACTGTTGCTACCAGATGTCAGCGCCTTGAATAAGCGTAAGCGTTGGGGAAAAAAACTCTCTTTGAGCTTCACAGAAGATTCAACGTTACACTATTTATAACCGTTAACGTTAGGCGTTTCGTTCATGTGTAAAAACTCTCCGTTGTGCTGAGGACTAGGAAACTGGGAATTTATGTAAGGGGTCATGGTGTAATGTCTAGTGCAAATAAGTATTTTCTGCTACCCATGTACCTGCCACTGCTGGTGTTCGGTTCCGCCCACCGAATAACATATGTGGAATTGGTAATGGGCAAAGTAAGATCCAGGTAGATTTTCTCGTTCTTTGTCGTTTCCATTGGCTCTCATTCCAACATTACTCCATCATTCACCTCATTATCAGTATCGCTATCACATACTCACAAGATCATCACTAGAGGGTCTTAATGATCCCAATAGTTGGAAGGCTTCTAACTTTAATAAATACAATTTTAAAGAAACAACATGTTTTCGTGCTTTTGTTTTGCAATTGGGACCACAGTGAGGCATTGCTGCCTGCTCCGCGGAGGTCTACTTCAAAAGAGGGCCGTGCATCGCCTGCTCTTCCTGCTCTTGGATGGAGTCGTTAGAATTTAAATGACGGTGATAAAGAATCGGAGCCATTAGAAGGGTACTTACAATGCTTAGACTTCCTCAGGCGGGGCAAGAAAGAAAAACATAAAAATATATTCGGGCAGCTGAGTAGTTTACTCTTATGTGTGTGGTAGAAAGAATTTACGGTTGTCATGTACTGTAATTTAAAGTGTGAAAAGTAACAAAAAGTAATCGATTTCTTTTTCAAGCACTTGTTATTCTTAAGAAATGATATTACAACCGAGCTGTACGATTGTCGCGATGACATGTTTGTAGTGCTCTGTTCCGTTATGTAAATATAAAGTATGGAATGTAAATTACTTATCAGTTGTAAACACCGCTCTGTTTTAAAGATTAATGAAATTTCTAATATTTCAAGATGATAATAATAATAATAATAATAATTATTATTATTATTATTATTATTATTATTTTACAACGGAACAGGTTTCGGTGGAGAAGGTTCAAATAGGTCTCCTAAATGCGTTTCACTAACGTGAAATCAGACGTTTTAAACTAGGTTTAACCATCGAAGAAATTCTCCATTTTATGTCATCCAGTCACTCATTCCTGGAAGCCTATTCTAATAATGAACTCGTGCAATTTTCGTACGTTAATTATATACAGCAGACGAGGCAACAACATAGATCGAACACATCTTGTGAAAAAGAATCAACCCAAGATGCGCGTGTATTCTTTCTGTAGTCTCCAACTTCGCATCGCTTGATTTACAAACAAAAGCTTAACGAATTCACTTTTTGAATACGATCGCTGGTCGGTTGGAACGATGGTGGTAATTGTCGGACGAGTAGCACAGCTGATCGCATTGGGATTTAATGTATTGAGAAGTTTCTTTAAAAAGGGGTCACTTCGGCTGGCCGCGAAAGAAATAAACGGGCGATGGCATTGCAAGGATTGTGTCGATGACAGTTACTAGAGAGCCACCTGCAAACGACGACAATTGACGAATTAAGCACAGGGACAGTATATATTTTTGTTATTGTTGTTTCATGCACTATTTTTCCCTCATTCAAATGCAACATTGATAGAGGAATAGCCTTAATTAAATATTCTGGAGACGAGTATTCCGATACAGATTTTTAATGCTATGAGATTGAGACCTTCAAAACTGCTGAACAAGAACCGTATCTTCATTGTTATAGGCGTTAAACCTTTTTTTTGGAGCTCCTGGTTTAGGGAGCCCAGTGCGGTGCATCGGTTGTATCTGCATACCTACACTCCTCATTGTTATTTCTACCATAATGTTGATCAAACAATTCTGACACCACTTTTTACATTTTCCGATCGATATTTTTTATTGATGTGTTGTCAAAGAACATAAAATGTTAAAACTCCTTTTATTATTTACACCATATCATATTTTATCTGCATGCGAATGGACACTTTCAGGATTTGTATTTATGGTTGATTGTTCTGTTAAGAATTGCACATTGAATCGAGAATAACGGCGTTCATTCAATCTAATAAAAAATATTGCAATTATTTCGTTTCTCGATGAAGTATTGCTACTGAGAGTCACTATATACGGTACCGAATCGCGAACAATCAGTGCATGTAAATGCGCAAGGTAGTTTACGTATCACAAATTCTCATTATAATTCCGTGTCTCATATGTCGTCATCATGACTACTTTCGAAACCCTTCCCAAGGTAGCAAATTGAGAAATATTTTGTACAATACTAAATTTATACATAATCGCGAATACAAGTCTGTGATTTTAACGAAGAAATAAGTAGTCTAATGGCGATTCATGACACTGGCTTCTAATTTCAGTTTCCATGCAAACTTAGTGGATATGCACTTTAATGTGAACCATGTAATACATCTTGAGGAAATTAATTCCAAGTCTTTATTATGCTAGGAATCTCAAACATTAACGCTTCGCGATGATATCAAATCGTTCGATTCTTAGAAATGAAGAAATATTTGCTGCGATTTTCAAGCATTTTTGTTAACTTAAATGTGTTCTGATTCCCAAGTATTTCTCATGTGTTCCCACAGTTTTAAAGTTTGTCCCCTGTTTTTCCCTATTCGTCTCCAGGGGCAGGGTTATCAACAAGACCAGCGAAAATAATTCGCATGCCGGCAAATGGATTCTTGGGACGCTGAGAACTGTTCCGCGCAAATGTGATTAATATCCGCAGTACTAGCGACTGCTGGGGCCCTTGCTTCATAAGACCGCATCGCTGCCCATCGCTAGGTCTTCAGACCCCGTCAGCCCCTGCCATCGTATTCACAATCGATCATACCACCCACTCCGCCATCTCTACCGCCGTCCCCGCTACCACCCCCTCCACTGCCACCGCCACTGCCAATGCCACCGCCACCGTCACCGCTACTGTCTCCCCCACATGCACTACACTACCACTCATGGCGGGAGACCGGTGGGGAGCTTAGAGGTAGTCCTGGCTGGGGCGGTGCCCTGCTGATGGAAAGTACCTGGTTGGGGAAATCCCGCAAGGACGGGCAGGTTGGCGACGGATCTCGCAGTGTTGCGGGCAAAGATCACGGCCATCTCCCGAGGAAAACAACAAGAACTGCACTAGTCCCTGGCATGATGTAGTAGCATGATGTCCCTGGAATCATCACCGACACCCTCACCATTACTGTCCCCCCACAACCACTGTACCTGTCCCCAGCAGCGTCCCCGTCATTCTTAGTGCTTCTCGCGGCCCCTGCCTGTATCTTCTCCCACCATTACGACCACCCTTGCCGCCGCTGCCCCGTTAACAGTTCACCACCAACAGCATTGCCTTTCCCGCTTCCATGCGCTATTCCTTCCGCCGCCGCTGAAAACGCGGCATCAAGTTGCTGATGCAGTGGTAGCGACCACACGCATGCTCTCCCACACTAACAGCGAAGCTCACAACCTCCTCCCGAGCAACATGGGTCGTTTCTCGCAGACAGAAATGCTCGACTCATTTCACTGCTGGTGAGTACATTCCCGCAACATTGAGAAGCTTATCAGATCGGAATTGTAACGAGCAAAAACGCCAAATGAAGGCGCATGAGCACGTACATTGTGTATTTAGAAATTTCATGACAGGAATGATCTTCAAATAATTTCCATCTTTTTTGAACGTGGCTTTGGTTGTGTAGTATGACAATCTAATGTAATTGAGGATTACTGTATAAAATTATTTGGAAATGAATTAAAATTATAGTGCATTTGTTGGACAAATTAAGTTTTTTGCGCAATGTGTGCTAGACAATGGAAAGTATTTTTTCGCAATTAAAAAGAGAGAGAAGTAGATATTGGCTGCGATAAAATAAGTTTCACTCTATGCTACAATTTTCCACGACGATACTGTGATTGTGATGCCATGACATACACCTTAGCAAATTAAGTAAATAGAAACTCTTAGGCTGTCTATTCTTTGTTTACGTATTTTTTTTCATACAACTTGAAAATGATAAGTCAAACGAAAGGCAACCAATCCCCAAACCCCGGAAGTCAACCAGTTATAGTGCAACGAATTTGCATCGATTAATGTCGCTTATTAAAAATGAAACCTATTTGGAATTTATACAACTAAGTACGGAGATTACCACAATTACGGCAGAGAACCTACCTGCAACATAGCGTTAATCAAAGACAGTTTCGTCCATTCAGTTGTACAAATGTTTTAAATGTTTTAAACAGTTTCTTTAAACGTTCGGCGTTAAATATATTGAATCAATCAATAAAGATTGGTGACTTGCATCGGCAAAAATGCTTTTGAACAAAATCATACAAAATTGTTCTCAGAACGTAGAACGCGGAAAAGAACAACAAATAATAGACTCTCGAAAAAAAACTTAGCGCGCACTGGATCGGTTAGATTCTTCCTCTTTGCAGTTCTTCATACTAGATATTGAATAGAGCTTCAAATTTTTCATTAGTAACCTTAAAGTAATTAAATATTTTTTCATCATCTTCAACCAGGTCCGTATATGACAAGTTAAATTCCTTTGTCGTCAGGTTCTTTCTGTTTATACCAGAATCTAAGAATCAGTTATTTTTTCGACTCCTTGCCTTTCTTCTTTTGAAAGTGAACAAAACAAATGCTTCTTAACTTAGCTTTATGTAACCGTCGCAGACAAAACAAGACGCGGGTCAAGGAGCATTAGTGAAAGCGAAAGTGTCCGTACCGTAGTGTCTGTATGTCCTGCGCCGACCTAGTGTGCCACTCGCACAAAGTGCGGCTCCGCATCATACTGTGTGCCTATGCCTTATAGACCCAGTGCGCGTGTAGATTGATTTTTTCTTTCGGGGACTTTCAGAAGATGCTGATTTCTGTTATCCATGCGTGGTGCCCATTATGTCCCTCATGGTGACATAATTACACATATTAACCTCTAGACACTTGCGAGCTCCTCAATCTGTGGTCAGCAGACTCAGAAGGCCTTCGCGCGTAGCATGAAACTACAGTAAATAAAATATTTTAACGAACATTCTTCACGAATACTACAATAACATACAACAGTTTAAGAGTACAACAGTTCTTTTCAAACCAATATCAGAAAACTGGCGCAAAAAGTCACGTAACGCAAACCCGAGTAGCAAATATTTAATAGCGGGTGGCCTCTGCTTTGGACCTTGATGCCCCATGACGTTAGCCGCGTCGTAAGCAGTAGCACAGTGAATTCAGTCGGTACGCGCAGTATGAGAATACGCGGAATAACTCAAATATTTTAATTTTTCCATCAAATGCGAAACTGTTTATTTGTTTTTCGAATTTACCGAGTCCCTGGAAATCTAACGCAACCATAGAAATCTTTTATATGTTTGAAGGCTACTTAGTTTTCTTTCGATTTTTGCACGCATTGTAAATTAGTAAAGTAGATATACGACCTAGGAGACACTGCACGATGGAAATGGACATTTCAGTCGGCGGGGCTGACAGAGATCAGAGCAAACATGTCTTTGCTAATGAGAATGTGTTGTCTAAAAAACGGCTGCGGAGAGATATGGAAACAAGAACTTCATGAAAGCCGCGTTCACAAGCGAGTAATGTCAGTTCTTGAAAGAAGAGAATAGATAACTTATCGCCTATTCAGATAGTTAATGAATAACCTTCTCAATTTCTACTGAACTGGTCACACACTGTCTACCAAGTTTTTCTCGCCATCTTTAATCACTCAGTTTGTGAATTACATATATGTGAAATCATTGCTCACTTTTTTACTATTGACCTTAATTTCACTTGTTATCGTAACCAATATGTTGGTAAAGAATATGCGTTGAATTTCTGATGAACTAGTAAAAGATCAGAAAACTACGTTGGTGGTCAGTGTAAGATCACAACTATTCTGAAAAGGGATGTGCCTAGAATAGAAGAGTATATGCCCTATTAAAGATTCAATGACATCTCATAAACAGCTGACGCTGAAGATAGTGCGAGTAGAAATACTAGTATCGATAAAAGTAATAGATTCCATTAATTCTCTGGTAGAAATGACGAAAGAGAACATGATTGGTTTGATCATAACATCACCCCATGTCCAAGAATGAATACAATTGTGTTCTAGATATATTTTATCGTTTTTACATAGTTTGTAAGCAGATTGGGAAATCAGACAAATGTCTCGAAAGTCTAGGACATAAATGTGAAGTAACGTAATGAAATACGTAAGAGTTATGCATTTTTTTACATTTCGAAAAAGGTGCTTCTAAATGTATATAAATAACTCGAATCTTTAAATTAAGGTAGAGAAGAATAACTCCAAAAACTGAAATTCTATTTCACGGAGTTCAATATACTGTAATGGATTAACCAAACGGTAGTTGTTAATTACACGGAACAGGCCAGTACCAGAATTTTTTTTTTTGTAGTTTGTTCTGTACCAAATGGAAAATACATATCTGAATTTCTTCAAGAACTCGAAGTCGGCAGTTAAGACAATTTGTTCCTAGCCTCTATCATCTCCCCGCAAACGCAAAGAAGTTGAAAGATATTGAAAAATAAATTCCATCATCTTAACCACGCTTTCTTGCATTAAAAAGTGCCTTTTTGAAAAGTATTTTCTCGATGCACCTTTAAAAAGTTCCTTACTTCTCTTTTCCTCCGATCTCTACTCTCTTTTCGACTACTTTTTTTCGAGCCTATCCTTGCCCGACCAGTGGTCTTAATCGATTGGCTGTATTCTCTCAGTACTGTCGCGCTCACCACCATTATCACTTCGACCGGCACCCCCTACGCAGCATGAAACTTACATCTCCAACCTCAATCCCTCCAACATTTTAACCGCCGTCCCCTCCAAGACCGCTCCCACCTCTGCCGTTCTCACCGGAAGTCGCTCACCTTCGCCAGGACGAACCTACCATCCCTCCAAGCACACTTACGAGTCCTGAGCTGGCAGGCGCCGTTAACTCTGCCATTGGCGACTGGGCCTCTACCCTCCCAGCAGCACGGGCGGGCTTCCGCGCTGCCGCTGCAATCGCCATCGCCACCTCGGCCGCGGCGGCGCGAGGAGCGCCCGTGCAGCCAGCCCCCGGGGCAATATATACGGGCCGCGCCCCTATTGAGTAAATCCCTCCTCAATTGGCAGCCATTTGTATTCGAGTATCACGCGGCGCCGAGGCGACCCTCGCGCCCCGCCGCCCCCGCGCCGCCCCGGCCACCCTCGCCGATAAGCCGCCCGCACCCTCGCACCACGCGCTCTTTTCGCTTTCCTTACTTTTTATGAGTTATCTGACCTCAAATGGGCATTAAAAGATCACGACAGGGCTTTGCTGCGAGGGCAATCTTTTTGTGCGGTGGCGCGCGGAGCGAGGCGTCCGCTCGAGTCGGTCGCCGGCCGCCGCGCAGCGGCCATTCACTTTAGCTGTCGGAACGGGGGCGGTGGCTGCGCTGGAGGTGGGAGGAGCGGGGAGTGAGCGGGGGGGGGGCGGGCGGGGATTGGAGTGGAAGCAAAGAAGCTTTGGGACGGGTCGAGACGAGGCGTAGCGGAGAGTGGAAGACTGGTACGGAAGGAAATGGAGTGGTATGGAGCGAAGCGGGGCGGTGTGGGTGAAGCGGGGCAGGCGGGGAGAGGCAGAGCGAGGTGGGGAAAGCGGGGCGGAGAAAGGTGGGGCTGGAAGGACGCGTGGGGCAGGGCAGCGAGTGGCAGAGAGGGCGGGGCTGAGAGGGGTTGGGGCCGGGCGAGGCAGGGCGGAGAATGGTGGGCCGAGAATGGCGGGGCGGGGAGGGCGGGTGGTAGAGATCGGAGAAACGGGGCAGATCCGAACAGATCGGAGCGGGACAAAGCGAAGCGGGGCGGTGCCGTGTGAGACAGTGGTGATGGGGTAGGATAGAGTGGGGCAGGGTGGTGAGAGTTAAGCAAAGCGGAACGTGGCGGGGAGGAGCAGGGGTGACGGAGCTGGACGAGCAGAGAGGAGCGAGGCGATGCGGAGTGGCGCGTGACGGAGCTGAGTGGAGCGGCGTAGAATGGAGCGGGGCGAGACGGAGAGAAGCGGAAGCGGGGCGAGGTCCGGACAGGCAGAGGTCGGACGCGGGGAGAGGAGGCTTAGCACGGGCCGGTGGCAGAGCGGGGCGGGGACGCCGGTAGAAGAGGTTGAGTGGCGAGGGAGAGGACGGAGCGGAGCGGAGAGGGGTGCAAGGGGCGCCTCGGGACGGGGGCGGTAGAGCGTCGTGGAAGGGGGGGCGAGGGCGAGGGCGCCGGCGAAGACCGCAGGAAGCGCTGATCCCCTTAAAGTGAGCGATGAAAGCGTGGGGGATCAAGAAGCGGAAAAAAGAAAGCTTCTTATTGGCGGAGCGCTAGATGACGGGAGGCGCGCGGGGCGCCGAGCGGAGCGGAGGCCGACTTTATAGCCTTAATATAACAAACAATGTGGGCAACGTGGGGAGAGCAAACTTAAATCTTTATGAAGCCTCTCGAAAAGCGACGAAACACAAAAGCCGCGGGCGCGGGAGCGGGGCCGGAGGGGGCGTGGCGGCGTGAGTGGAGGCGCGGGGGCGTTTATGCGCCGATTTAGAGGCGGCGCGTGAGGCGGACGACCGCCTCTGGGTGAACCGCCGCCGCCCCGCCCCGCCCCCTCTGCCCACGTGCCCAGCGTCGGCGCCTAGCGATTCAATAGACCAGTCCATGCGCGAACCCACCGCCAGGTGCCTCCCTCGGGCTAAGTGGTTTTAGCTGCGGATGAAGGCGGGTACTCTCTCCCTAACAGATAGGTTATCGTGCTGCTGCTAAAAAAGTAGGTCTTTACTTTGATAAATTCTTCGTAACGGTTTTATTGCCATTGTCACAAACCTTAGTAATCACTGGAGGTAATGACTCAAAACTGCACTGGACGCTTAATTAGATACCTGTACAATTTCGTGACCGACTATGTACACAAGTACTTATTCTGAGTAGAAATCGTTTTTTCAGAGCAGTCTATTTGCTGCTGCAGTCTTGATGCATAGGCAGCTAGTGTTAACCAAGAATAATAAAAAATGTACTGCAAAACTTTCAGGAGCAAAGAGGCGAAGCATTAATACGTAATGTAATACGAAAAAATCGTCAAAGTTGCGGAGTTGAGCCTATGGGCTAAGAAACAGAACACTAATTGAACTACCGGAACTAGTGAAATCCTTTCGCGTACATTGCAAAGCAAGAAGAAATGTAGCTTTACATCAGAAAAACCTTAATGATCACAAACAGCAAAATGGAAAACGGAAATCCGAAATGTATTATTTCAGGTTCATTACTTATTTTTCGAAACTGGTAAAATAACGGAAATGTACAATTTATGAAACAACTACAAGTTATTCATTGTGAGCATAGACATAAAGAATTATCTGAAAATATATATGAAATGTTTTATATTGACCAAGATCTGTATGTGTGTTATAATAGAGTGTATTACTACTACTAAGACTATTCTATCCTGTTACACACCTAAACTTAAAAACGTGATGCATATCATTTAATTATAATAAATGATTTTTTTTTTGCAAATGTACGCTTGATAGACGTTGCTTTTACAATTGCACTCTCTAATATTTGAGATTAAAAACAGGCAATCTTCGAACTTAAAAAATTCTATATCTTCACTTCGCCAAAACCTTATAAAGTGAGGATATCATTGCATCATGTGTAATAATATCACATCCACACGCTTGCTTGCGCTAAAGATAAAACGTCGAAGGCTTTCAATAGATCGATTTTAACTTTCACATGAAAACGAAGACCAATTATAATTATTGTATTGTAGTTGGTCTTGGAAACATGTTTTTTTGAACAAAAACAATTAATAAGAGCAAATGATAACATCAATGAGCCCACTAACTTTTATTTACAGTAAATAAATCACGTAATTTTGGTTGAGTAGAAATATCACATTTCTTGCTACACGAAAAACCTTAAGAGTTTAAAATATACAGATGGGTTAAGAAAAACTGATCACTAACGTCTAACTTATTTTGCAAGGGCGCAGGTTTCTATGCCCCTCCAGAACTCTAAGGGGAAATGTTAATAACGTTCTGAGAAATTACTCCATTATGCTTGAATTGTAATACTGAAGTATTTAGTGTACTATCTCAAATATAATTTTCTATATGTATTTATTGGTATTTGTACGGATTATCCACTTAACTGTGCTATTCTTTAAACTGTTATTCACTGAAACTGGTTCGACCTTATTAAGAGTCCATTTCAATCAAGTGGCTGGTAACTTCCTTGATCCAAACTCGCCCAGACAAATGTTTCCCTCGAAGGCCCTTTATTATTTGTTCCATGGCTTCAGAAGAGGAGCGCGAAGGGTGAGTCCCGGCGCCCGCGTTCTTCACGAGGCGCCCCGCAATTAATATAAATAAAGCGCGAGCGCGTCCCCGTAATGAAGTAGTCGGGCTCGTCTCTATCAGCCGAGGTAATTGGTGGAGCGGGCGCCGAGGGGGCGGAGGGGTAATGAGGGAGGGCGGCGGCCGCTGCGCAAATTAAGGGAGCTCAGCGCCCCCGCGTCGCCGCCGCCGCCGCCCCACAGCGCCCGCCCCGCGGGGGAAGGAGTCTGAAAGCGCGGGGCCGACGCGACATGCGCCCACAGACCGCTCGCCTCAGCTCTGTTCACCGCCGCCTCGCCACTCCGCTCCGAGTTTGCTTATCGTTATGCTCAGCTCTCTCAACCCCCCAGTCCCAGCGCCGCTCACTGCTTGCAATCCGCCGTTCTCGCCTCAAAGTCACTCTCGACTTGGCCTTCTCCCGCCCGCTCTCGCCCGGCTCCGTCCGCTCTCGACTCGCCTCGGCCCGTCCCGCTCCGACTCGCCTCGGACCTCTCGCTCTCGACTCACCTCGGACCCGCTTGCTCCCGACTCGCCTCGGCCCTGCCCGCTTTCGACTTGCCTCGGGCCCGCCCGCTCTCGACTCGCTTCGGACCCGCCCGCTCTCCGACTCGCCTCCGACCGTCTGCTCTCGACTCGGCCCCGCCCACTCTTCATTGCTCTCCTCTTCAAACAGCATTCTTGTGTTGCCTATTCGAATCTCCTCTAATGTTTGGCGAAATCCGAGAGGGAGAATGCAGAAGTCCAGGCAATGAAAGAGCCGAGTTCTCAACTGAGCGAAACTGCGTGATTGTAAAAACAAACGCCAACGCATAGTTAATGTAACACAGAATGTAATGACAAACTTTAAATGTATATGATCTTGGTAGTGCGGATGGCGCCACGTCGAAGGCGGTGACAGCGGCATTGAAACACAGCGACATTATATTTATAAAAAATAGAATTTTTCTTATTTTCACGAAAGTGTAAATTAATATTGAAATTGAAATGTTAAGTTTAAAAATTATTCTTAATTCACAAATTTACAAAATTTGTAACATTAAAAATCTACCTCGATCTTCCAGTAGTATCAGTGAAATGCGTCGTTAATGCATAATTTGTATTTGTAAACATTGATGAAATTTACTGTGTTATAAGCGAGCAAAATAAGTTCATTAAATCGAGATAAGGAAAAGAAGGAAATTTAATAGACTATTTTGTTTTACCAAGGGATAATAAAATTGCAACACTTTATAAAGATGAATATATTATCTATGAGTCAGTGTCGTTAATTCATTTTTGATAGCTGTGTTTCTTGCATATATAAGCATGTACGGATGATTAAGACGATTATGTATCGCAAACACCATGCTCTTGAAGAAAATTAGTGTCCTCGTTTCAAAAAAGCCGGGTGGAGTAATTTAAAGATAAGTATCGAGAATGATGCGATTCTACACCAGATACAAAATTGATGTCGTGCTAAAAATGTGTTATTATAATAAAACCATGTAAATTTTATCCCTTTTTAACGAAAGAAACTTTATTTTCCATCCCTGCGCTCTCATTGAGGACATTTTCAAACATTTTTTCATGTAAATCAGGAAGTAATTAAACGGTTCCGACAAGAAATAATTTTCCATCTTTCCTTATAATGATATATATGTCACATTGAAAAACACGTGTCTAGAAATAAAATTAAGGACAAGAAAATATGTATGAGTATGCATAGAAAGTGCAAAAACGAATGCAGGGGTTAACTATAATTACTTGAACACATTAGAGAAAATTACAAAGCCAATACTGTAATCACTATAAAAGCAATTTATATTTTTCCATAATAAGAAGCTATTGAACACTGAAGTGATTAAAATAAGTTATTATCTCTTTTCTTATCTTCGTTCTCACAATTGCTTGAAGGTAAAAATAACGCTTAAAGGTCGCCTTTCATCAACTGGCTCTCTAAATATTCAAATCAAATTAATAAGGGAAAATTCGTTCAAATGAATACTTTATGCGGGTAATTTTAGTTTGATGTATAGATTTTCCCTATAGAAGTTATTACTTTTCATTGGTAAGGTAATAGTAACCTATGATGGAGGTGAACAGTTTTTTTAGATCAAACATAATCAGAACAATCACGGTCTTTAAAGTAATTGCGATATGCAGACATTACTTTTACCATGAATATAGGTGTTGTGGTGTGATATCTTTGGCATTTTTCATAAAATAATTAAAGACGTTGTCATTGCCAAAACAATTTATTTAATGCAAAAGCAGCTTTCGATGCTTAGCCATCTCATCATGTTGTCAGCTGGATGGAAGACACAAAACGACTACTTAAGGTAAAGTTCTTCCAGAAAATGAGATTTTTGTCAGGGGGAGGCTTAGTAATTCTGTGTAATCAGTAGTGGAAGGCAGAATGTTTATGTTGAATAGATGTTGTGAAGAGTTGTGGATGACAGTGTCTGTGTATGTCGGTTTTTTCGAAAATGTTGAGTAATGTTTTGTTTTCCTAGTCGTTTTTGTGGTTCCATCCAGCAGACAACTGATGATGATGGCTAAGCCATCGAAAGCTGCTTTGCATTAAATAATATTGTTGGCATGACAACGCCTTTAATTATTTTAGCATGAAGCAGAAAAGCCAAGTATCAGCTTTATTATAGTTGGCCGGAAATCTCCCGTGAGGAATTAGAGGGCAGTAAATGAAGAGAGAGCTTATGCTGTTCGCAACTCCATCTTCGTTGGGTATGGACGCTAGGTAGCTGCCCACTTGGCTCTAAGTAGCGCCAACCCTGCAAAGATTGCAAGCAGAGTCCACGCCACATTAATACAAAGGCTATAGAGTGTTCGAACACGGCAAAGCACTTTTCGTCTACTGTGCTCTGGACGAGATACGCTAGAAATAGCTGTAACGCGTACCAAAAACCTTGATGGCGGGGCTTGTCTCACAAGGCATTTGAGGTACCCTAACAACTGTTTTCTCCTCTCTGCCCGATTACGTTATATACAGCTCAAAATCATTGACTTCTGACACGTGCTGTCACAGGACAACTCTTCACTCATATTCACTTTATTTACAAATAAATTCACTGAATATTCAAGTAGAAAACAAATAGTGAATAAACAGTTGATTATAAAAAAAACACTGCCCGACCGGCAGTCAATATCGTGGCCAAATTGGGTGATTTGGGGGTGGAGGAGGTCCGAGAATGATTGAGGGGCAACGGTGCAATGTGGGGCAATGTGCTCTAAGAGCATCAACTTTCGCTAAAACAGAAGGGGAGGTTGAATCAGACAGACGGGCATTAGCCATTCAATGTTATGGAGAACACTGTATACCTACAGCCTTCTTCGCGCACTCACTGGCGAAGATTTCTTCTACGCGTTTCGGTTATATAATAGCAACTTAATTAAAACATAACATTTTCTCTTAAAACATTAGTAAAGTAAAACAGTTCAATGAGTATTATGGATTAAAAAAGAAAACATTTTTGTATAAACACATATTAAGGACATGCCAATTTTTTAAAATTTAATTAAAAGTAGTTTAAATCAGTAATTTTGAAAAGGTCCCATTTCCAATCTTTCCAAATATAAGTTAAGTTCACCATTAAAAAATCTAAAGAGCTTTCTTTTAGATTTATTACTTGAAAAAATGCCACATATCCACTTCTCGTTAATATATCCAAGCAAAAGTGCTTGTTTATTTAGAATATACCATTTCTTTAGAGACGTGACGCTTTTCAACGTGAGTGAGCGAATAGCTGAAGAAGAAGTGGCCGTTCTGAAACAACCGATTGGAGTAGGGTAACATTCAATCACAACTTACATTGGTTTTAAAACTCCCTCTTGCATCCACACACCTCAAGGCGACTTCTCACCTTCGGTATGCGACGAGTAGCAAGCGACGGATCGTCGAATCTCGAATAGAAATGATGAGCTGCTTGCTATTTGCTGAGCGCCGAACAATCGGTGTCGCCCTATCAGTCGCTTGTGGGCTTCCTGGGTTTATCAAAGGAAGCGAACGTTTTCCAAAAACTTTGGTTATTTAGAATTCAACGAGAATCACTCACTACGTCCCGAATTCAGAATGTGTGGAGCCTGCTATACGCTAGTGGCTCCTGTGGGAAAGCGAAATTTAAAAGTGATCCGCGAGGTTATTCGTCTGAACCCTACTCGAATCGCTGGTTTGGAAACAGCCACCACTCTACCAGATGTTTGATAAGCGCAAATTGTTGGAAACACAAATTTAAGTTAAAAGTAAATTATTTTCTGCTGCATATATGTTTCTACACAATTAGAGACTATAGAAAAAGAAAAGTAATATATATTTTAACAATGATGTATTTATAATGCATGAGTTTTCATTTGTATTGTATAATTTTAAAAATAACTTAATTTGTCTCTAACAAGTAATGTTCTTCAGCTTGTGGGTCAATGACCCCATATCGATCGGGGTTTTTCCAGTTTCCCTGATACATTGAGCAAATGCTGAGATGGGCCCTAGTTTTGTTTCTGGACGTAAATGTAGTTTCATTATTCGCAAATTTTATTGAGCTCACCTTTAGCTAGTAGAGATGGGAGTACAGCCGTTGGTATGACACTATTTTGTTAGTAATACGAAAAAATTAAAATATGGAGTTCGTTTATAAATGCAAATAAGTTTTCTACATCTCGGGAGGAAAAATGTCTAGTATTCAAAAGCTGCTAACTTGGCTTTTTTTGAAACGTTAATTACACCACTCAACATTTTATAGCTAAATGGTGAATAGATTCTGGAAAGCTGGGAAGAGATTCTGGAGCTCACGAAAACGTGCGCAAATTGTTACTTCTCACCAATACGTCACATACAGTTTTGTGTTGCATTTTTACCAATAAGTTCGATTCAAATAATAAAAATAAAATCAAACCTAATCAAATCGACCCATATCAAATCGAAATCAAACCAAACATCACACCCACTGGAGAGAGCAGTATTCGAAGAATTCACGTAGTCACAGAGTGCTTTTGACGATACTGCTGGGAGAGCGCGCAGTATTTCTACTCTTCTCCCCGCGCCGTGTGTGTCCATCGCGGACGGACCCGCGCCTAAACAAAGCGCCCGGAATGCGCGCTGGCGCAAGCGGCGAAACGGGACCATCGAGGGCAGTGCGCGCCGCCGCCCGCTGAGCGGCCTGTTAAACTATTACCCCCGGCGGCGTGGCAAGGGAGGGGCCCACGGGGGCGGGCCGGGGGCGGGCCGGCTGGGTGGGGGTGGGGGGAGGAGAGGCCAGGGAGCGCGCGAGCGGAAGGAGAGGGCGCAAGTGCCGTGATAAAGTTAACAGCGTGAAGCGAAGAACAATGGCCGACGCTCGGAGGAGATAACGAGATGAGATGAGGCATGACGCGGAGCCGGCGCGGCGCGGGCGGCGCGGGGCGGCGCGGGCGGCTCACAGTGGTTGAGCAGCGCTTTTCCGTGGACACACGGTGTAACGCAGACGACGCCTAGCCTTACAGAGCTCAGGTGTAAATGCCGCTTCTCTTCTTCGACGGCCGATTAAGCCCCGACCAAGCCCGGTTCGCGAGATGGGCCTATTCTAATCAAATTATCACAGCGTGTTCCCTCAATGAAGCAGGTACGGTGGCGGTTCCAGATTTACAAAAGTCCCCTGCCAGCCTTCCGACTCTGGCTTGCTCGGAAACAGACCTTTACGTAATTTTTCCTACCACCAACGGATAAACTGATGAATTTTTAGGTGCAATTATGAAAGAATATATGATTAAATGAAAATGGGTGATATACATATGGCACACATTTGCCTATTATCGCACAACCTCAAGTCGAAAACATTTATTTCTTTCGAGAAATTCGAACTCGAAGAACAGAGACCCACCCACCTGCGCAATTTAGGTGGATGGTTAAAATATGATATGAAATAAAAAAAGGCAATTTGATCGTTCTTCAATTTCACATACAGAGACTTGAATCACAAAGATGTAGGCTTTAGTTGGTGAATAGTGAGTTCATGCAATCTTGTCAGTTTTAAAGAAGTCTAGAACAACACATATGACCTAATTTTTGTCAGGATCATTGTTGCCTCCGTGAGAATCATCTGCCATTTTCGGGACTAAAAGTGTCTTTAAATCCTGAAGAAGGTCGTTGATGAAGTCGAAAACGACAACTACTTCTAGAACGTATTTATCTCCAACAAGCAAGATAGACTTGCATCACACTCCCTAACCAATCCATCTACAATGTGAGGGAACGAACGCCTCCTCATTTTCACACACCTTTCCACAGGCAACCGCATTCTTAATATTACCGAACATTAACAGGACTTTTTTGAGCTGATGTGAATATCATAATATTCAAATCTATGAGATATAATATTTTTAACATCTTTAAATTTAGCGATAACCTAAGATTTTATACTCTTGTATAATAAAATACGCAATCTACGAAGTTCACTTGATTACAAGTTCGTCATAATGTTCACTTAATCTTTTAAAAATAATACAAAGGACAATTGCTACACACATTTGTAAAATTATTATTGTTATTTGAAAAAGTAGTTATTTTTAGGATTAAACGCACTGCGTGCTGTTTTTTGATTCCTGTGTTTCGAAGTCCTCGATGTCGTGGTAAGTACCGCCTGTAGTCTGCCGGACATGCCTGTCAATGCATTTGGTTTTAAGCAATGTTTCTGGTTCAACTTGTTTTTATTTTTTTGTTATGTGTTTTTGCCAGTTCTCTTCTTCACCGTCTTCGTTTTATTCAAAGTGACGGTTAAGCTAGAACTACAATAAAGTTTGAAAAGGATAATTGAGGTGGCACTGTGAGTATATGAGACACTGAACATTTTTGTAGACGGAGGAAAATGTCATTGGTATCGTTTCCTGGGTCGTTGGTATTCACGGAAGCCCCTGTTAAGAACATATAATGGGGCCCTAACTGCAGTTGTCAAATGTGAAACCTGGAGTTTTTAATCTAGTAAAATGTACGCAGTATTATAAATTAGGATTAACTATTTTACCATGGAAAACATCATTCTATATTTTGGCCTTAAAGGTTCTCACCATCAAGATTCCTCTAATAAATATCATATTTTAAAAATTATGAAAGTCGTAAAATGTTTATCTGTAAAGTAAATTAAATTAAATTGACAAAAGGGTTGTATTATGTGAAAACAAACAACGCAATTTGCTTCTGCATTTATTCTGTAGTTGCCAGTCCAAGCAGTCCGCGTAATTCCCCAACGAAAATTTTTCGAATTTTTTTTTTAAATGTATTCTCTGGTCTGGCGGTAAGCGTCGGTCAAGCCCCTCAGCTGGTTACCAAGTGCGTGAACATAGAGACGACTCCAGTCCTATGTTCTTTATTTTTTAATTACTTCTTTAATTCTCTTACAAGAAATTCCAGAAATAATGAGGAATTCATACAAGTGACTTCGGCAGCCCAGGCGAGGTGGACCCATTCCATCAGCCTAGCTTGACCCCTGATCTTAGACTAAGAAAGGGGATATTTACTAAATGGAAGTATAATTTTCATACTTATTTCAATATTGCTTTATTTAAAGTTATGTCGAATATATTTGGACCCCGAAGTTAATGAAATAGGGCACGAATTGAACATAAGTTTTAACACTTTTACTACATTCTGAAGAGCAGTTTCGTTGTTTACTTTACTTACCCCCTCCCCTACCATATCGCTTCCAGAGTTAACTCTGAAATATTTCGGAAAACGTAGTTAATGGAGGACCCACGGAGGCACATCACCTAAGTAATGCTACACCATGGGTTCACAACTGGGTTGGAAATAGGGTCGATAAAGTTGTAAACAGGGTCAATAATGATCAAGGAGTTGATAAGAGTCGACAGATAAATATGCACCGGTGACCGATCGGCATAATTAAAATCTACATTTCATCAACTACATGTTAACATGTAGTTGATGAAATGTAGATTTCATCAACAAAAACATGTTAATGAAGTTGATAACTTAATTTATTTTTTCAAGCCTGATTTTCTTATATAAAGCTTTAAAAGCATCTAATACTCAATTGCAAATTCGCTACTTTTGTAATTTCACACCTTTCCCATTAATGAAGAATGAACATTCGTGCATTTGAAATCTGCAATTTTGTTTCTGAAATCTTGTTATTAATTGTAAAATTAAAAATGAAAATAATATAGAAAATAAAAAAATATAAATCTAATAAACAATTTTTTCAAAACTTGTGTTAATTTGTTTGTCTATTATTGCACGCAACTGATGTAACGATAACATCTCTAAATCAGTTATGAGCATTTATTTAGGATGTGTTCATGTTGCACGAATGGTATGCGTAATAGTATGCAAATCGTATGCGTATGTAATTGTTGCACCAAAGAAATCGTACAAAATGTATAGTATACTGTACTTGTATACTGTATAGTATAGAAAACAATTACGGGAATCGATGCAGCAAACCCTTCTTTTAAAAGGCGCCGACGCCACACGCTGGATGTGAATCTGATTTCCACCGGCCCTGAGTCATCGCCCGGCCACTGTGCTGCGAGGTCGGGTCCGCTGCTGCGGCGGCGGCCGGGTCCGTCGGGGGACGGAAACGAAACGCGGGCGGGGCGGGCGGGGCGGCCTGCAGCCGGAGAAAACGAGGACGAGAAGGCGGCCGAGGACGGCGAGGAGGAAGGAGCGAGCGAGCGGGTGAGGACGAGGCAAGGGCGAGGGCGAGGGCGAGGTCCGCCCGCCTCTGTGTCAATCCTCGCCCTCAGAGACTCGTGCAATTTATTCCGTAATTATGAGGATGGGTCTCTTGCGTGCCATCACGTCGTCCTGCAGCTAAGTTAGTAACACAAAACAAAGGTCCGCGCGCCGCCATAATGGAAAGTAATAGAATTAGTAGGCTGCATTTCGAACAGCCAGCAAACTGGAAAATTGAAACAGAAACAAAAATAAAATCCAACTAGGAGAGAACAAGCAAGAGGAGCGCGGGGGCGGCGGGCGGGTGTCGTAACGGGGAAGCTCGTTTGCTGTAATCTTCAAATGTAACGACTGCTTTGCGAGTTGAATTTCGACGGGTGGCGGGGCCTCATTGCCAAGTCGGGTTCGTCGCCCAGAGCGCCACTCTCGCCCTGGAAGAGGCTCCCGAGATCTGAGATCTCTGGCGAGAGGAAACGGTTCTCGGGTTTTGTGCAAAGGTGGTTTTAGCGGGTTAGAACACAGAGGAATTTTAACTCAGAAATACAATAGTTCTGGAATTGTTTTGAAAAATGATTTGTCCGTAGACACTAAAGCACAGAACACAAGGAAAGGACAGCGGTTCTCGTGGAAAAACAGATCACTCAACCTATGTAAACCTTGATGGTTCAAGAGATGCATGAAAAGAAAAATGAGAACACTTTTATGAATGTTTCAAAAAAAGTCTCTTTGAAATTTCGACCAAGTATCGCAAGAAAGTATCTGTTTATGTCGAGATCAGCACTATTGCCCTGGAAGATATTCTCGAGATCCCAGATTTCTGGCGAGAGGAAACGATTCTCTGATTTTGTGCGAAGGTGGTGTTAGCGGATTCAGAATACAGAGGCATTTTTGTTCAAAAATACGGTAATGCGAGGTTTTTTGACAAAATTATTTGTACAATATGTAGACAGTTAACCTCAGAACAGAATGAACAGACATAGGTTCTCAGTGGAGAAAAATGGATGGAGAAATACAACACACGACCCATGTAGATCTTGATGGGAACAAGAGATTCAATGCATGAAAGGCAAAATGTTTCAGTGAAAATAGGTTAATGGATGTTTAAAAAAGAATTTGGTTTTAAATTTCGACGATACATGGCAAAAAATGTGGGTTACTTATTATTTACGAAACTTCTTATATTGTATATTAATAGAAATATTTAGAGACTTCATCAAAATATCCCGTTTCTAATATAATTACGAAAAAATTATCTTAAAAAGTTTTATTATTATTAATAAGAATGTGACAAGGAATGAAAAACAACATTCAAACTGTAAAATTACTGTAAATGGAAGAACAATCTCTGTTTCTTTTCTTCAAGAAACGAATGATTCATAGTTTTACATCATACATTCAGCATGTCACGAAGTATGTATGATTGTGAGAACATTTTTTTGGATTATAAACGTCAAATTTCTCATTTCCGCCTCGCGTTGAATTTTTCTTGTGGAGAAGAAAAAAATCATAAGCCAATCTGCATATACGATGCTGTTGTTTCTATCCTCCATTCAACTAAGTTAATCATGAAGCCGTAATCTTCAATTGTTTTAAAAAATTATGCACGAAGATTTTGTAATTTAATATAAGCTAAAACAATGTTTACGTAAGAAACTAATAAAACCTTTTGAGAAATATTAAGGATTTAATTTAGAATAAGATATAATAAGAATTTTTAAGGCAGAAAAAAGTCTCGCTGCGCCTAAGTAAATACATGTTGCCAATTTCTTTTACGCAAAAGAACTCCACGATTAAATGAGATGTTTTCTAGTGCATCTGAGCAAGACATTGGTCCTTCAAATCTTCCTAAATACGTTTCTTGAAACGCTTTCAAACTTTGTGCTGAACTAAAGACCAACTATTAATAACTCAACGCCGGAAAAGGATACTATTGAACGTAAATTCACTTACGAACGACTCGCTAACACACTTTGTTTGGACGTCATGACGTTTTGAAGTTTGGAAAACCGAAAACTCGAACAGAGGCTCGAGAAATTTAATTGCCCTTTGCTTTTGTTAACCTCCTAATAGAGTTGTCCGTTCGTTCTGGACTCTTCAGATAAATCAAGGCTGACATCTTAATTTTCACACCTCGCGCAGCGGCGAGGAGCAAGCTGAAGTGCGGGGAGCGGCGCGGGGCGGGGCGGGGACCGGGGCAGTGGGCTGAGAAAGAGAGAGAACGGAGGGTGGTGGACGGGCGCAGGGCGGAGCAAAATGAATGAGGCAGGGAACTCAGTGTGAGGGGGGTGGGAGAGGAAGAGGGAAGGGAATAGAAAACCGGGACTCCGTCTGCTGCTCGGTGCAGCATCAGCAACTACACAATCTAGTGTACCGCAACCCCAACATGCAGTTGCCTTATCTTATTGTTAAATGTAACAAGTTTCGCCAGAGGAAGAGAGAAATCTTGGTTAAAAAAATCGAAGAGTGAAAATTTTAAATTCAAGGTGTTCCAAGTTCGTGAAAATTATTACTTATGAGCTAATAGATGGATAAATTATAAAGAATATTTCTACTCTTCGTCAGTTGAATAATTTTTTGTTAAACATTTGAAAAACTATCTCTTATACATGTATGCTTACGTAATAGTTTGGGAGTGTTTGAAATTATTTTTATGAAGTCTCTTTTGTATAAATGTAATAATAATTAGATGCTAGAAAAATATACTTTCGATTACGGAAAAGTCATTACCTCACATTTTAAATTTAATAATATAAAATTGGTAGAATCTGAATATCAAAGAGTTTCATTGAGTCACACTGACCTTACGATTGTGAGTTTTCTAAAATAACGTTGTTACCGCTAACGTTAGATTATCCCCTGAGGTAATATTAATTATAATGAGAATTAAGCTACACTTCAAGACTAAATAAGATGTGAAAATATTATAATTTCGAGAAATTCCTTGTATTTTAATTTTGTTGTTTCTTCAAACGTCAATTCCTGATGGATGGATTATTTATAATTCAAAACTCTGTATTTGGCCAGTCATTTTTCTCTGAAGAATAAAAGGTAAAACAGTGCAGAAACGTCTATTATGATACGATTTTTTCCCCTTTTTCATGAACAAAACATCCTTTACGTTCTAGGTACAATTTTCAAACTTAGTAAAAATACTGTGTCGATTCTGATATCCGAATACAATTCAGCAAACAAAACAATCCCGAGACTCTACAAAACCAGCTAGCTACACACTAAGCGCAATTCGATAACAAAAAATAAAGGTGACCACCAATCCGATAAACGAGACGTGTTTTATATACTTCGATAACGACGCTTTGCATGTACCGGTGTTCGCGTGAAGTGCGTTGCGATATTAGACAGAGCTCTAAATTTCGAGCTCGAAATAAAGCACGTCGCATCGGACATCATTTCGACGTGAAACGACATTCGACATTTATGTTCCACGCGTTGAATGAATTTTAAAAATGCTCATCAACGGCAACAAACACGCCACACGTTTAGCCCGAGTTAAAAACAACAGATCGGGGAGAAATATAGCAAGCTAGTGAAAAGTCCAAATGGCTTTTACCAATCGCCATTTATCGAGAGCAGAGAAATGGTCTGAAAACAGCAAAACACAACGAATTACTCGGCGCCTGTCCAGGCGAATACCCCTCCCGTGACGCGGGTAATTTGATTTACAATACAGAAATCAGCAACAAATATTTCCCCCGCCTTAATTGACGGGCGATGCATTTGGAGTTGAAATCGCTGGCAGTGCCGGGCATACGAGCCCATGGTCCGAGCCCCGCCCGGGACGTTAGAAGTATTAGTTGTGTATATTACGGCGCGGCGACCGGGACAGAAAAAGGAAGGAAAAGGACGGGCCGGCCGCGCGCGGAATAAAACGAGTAATGCGCCGAGCACGTCCGCAGAGTAATAACAGAAACGCGTAGGGGGCGCGGGGCAGATGTGGGGGGAGAGGAGGGGAGGGGGACGCTGCGTGTGTGGAGAGCGCGCGCTCGGGGCGACGGGCGAGGGCGGTGCCTCAACTGATAGTGGAAGAGAAGGCAGGCTCGCGACCATGGAAAGGGAGATGGACGTAGTGGCAGTGGTGGTGGGCGTGGCGGTGAATCTGACGGTGGAGGTGAAGGCGTCGGTGATGGTACTGTCGCAAACGGTAACAAAAACGGTGGTGGTGGCGGTGACGGTTGACTTGGAAGAGAGTAGACCTAACATCGTAATAAAATGTACTTGAATTTTGCCATTCTGTGTTAAATTGATCTCGGCGCCGATAGAACCCGAGATTGCTAGTCGGTCACCCAACCCGCGGTCTTTCGAATTCGCTTTACCTTCGTGACTTCAAAAAGTTAACGAATTCATGCTACCGACGTCGGTTTTCGGAGAACCATCCCAGCATTCGCCTGGACTGAGGGAAACCACGAAAACCCCGGTCAGGATGACCGGCATGGGGATTGAACACGGGTCCCCCCCTAGTCAGCGCGCTACGCCCTAAGTCACTTTGTTCGGTTCGGGAAAAGATACTAGAACTTACATAACGGTAGTAGAGAAACGCTGGAATATTGAAGCGACAATACAAAGATGAGAATAGAACGATAGGTAATGTCTGGGATAAACGAAAGTTCGGAGGTAGAACGACCGATCTTAGATAGTGATGATCGAGAGTTTGAGTAGTAGGGACACATCCTGAGCCAAAAGATGTCAAAATTGTAGGAGCTGCGTGTTAAACGAGAAAATAATAAAATGAAAACGTGGAGAGCTGATACAGAAATGAAATAAAGTTTAATGCTCCTCCTTCAGGCAAGAAAATGAGAAGAGGGGAATACCAACTAGAGAGGCAAAAACGATCCCTGGAGATGGGAGAGTACGAGCTTGAGATAAGACACTAGCAAACCGAGTGGAGGGCGAAAACACGCCAGAACAACGACAGGTCTTGCGGTGAGCGTATTCGAGAGATAGAACTTCTATGTTCAAAAGCACCTAGAAGGGAAAGAGAAGGCAGAAGAAGGTAAGATCGCGCAACCCTCATGGCTCGTAGTCAGAGTGCTACTCCGTCACGAACATAGAAGTTGTCAGGAAAACCACGGAAACCATTCATCAGAGCAGTCGGCCTAGGAACTCGATTCCGGCAGGTGCCACTCACTCACTCACTGATGGTAAGCGCGTCAAGGAGGGCGTACACGGTGTGAGCGACGGTAAGCTCTAGCGGATGACGCTCTCACTGCGAGCGCGGGCGATGGCAGGGGCTTGCGCGGGCCATGGGCTGAACGGGCGAGGCGACTGCCTGAGCGGGGCGGGCGAAGGGCTGTGAGCGGCGGGCGGGGGAGAGGTGGTAGGACGGCGGGAGGGAAGTAGAAAAGGCAGGCAAACTAGCGGCCGGGGGGGCGAGAGTGGTCGAACGGAGGGGGGGAGAACGAGACGGGAGGACGAGAGGGCGGGGAGGTCAGAGGGGTGGTCGGAATCGAGGGGGCTGGTGAGGATCGGGAGCACGGAGGGTCGAGAGGGGGGAGGACGACGAGGACGGGAGGGCGAGAGGGCGGGAGGCAGAGGGCGGGAGGGCGAGAGGGGCGGGAGGACGAGGGGCGGAAAGGGGTCGAGAGGGAGGGGAGCGACAGAGGGCGCGAAGGTTCGAGAGGGCGGGAACGAGACGGGCGGAGGGAAGAGGCGAGAGAGCGGGAGCACGAGAGGGGGGAGGGCGAGAGGGCTGGGAGGGCGAGAGGGGGGAGGGCGAGAGGGCGGAGGGCGAGAGGGCGGGAGGGCGAGAGGGCAGAGCGGATGAGAAGGCAGTGGGCGGGAGCGGGGGCGGACGGTGTGTTGGCCATGAGCGGCGGACGGCGTGTTAAAAGGGGCCCCCTAACATGACAGGTGAAACAAGTTAATTATAAGTTGTAGAGGCGTGCCGACCAGCTGGCTGAGGATTGAAAGTTATATACCGCCTCGCGGCCGGAGCCATACTTCGCAATTAGAGCGCGGCGCATACGCATCGCGTTGCAGATCGCTTTTGTTTCTTGTCACTCAATTAAGCGAAACACGCCGCGCGCGATTCGCCCGCTGACGTTGTGACCAATGGCTGCCGCCCACTCCCGAATCCACCCCCACCATCGCCCCCGTCCACTAGCCCTCGCTCGCGCCATCACCTGCGCCATCTCGTTCGGCATTGCACACGCCTTCGCTCTTTCATTCCGACCGCCCCCGTCTCTGTCATAACATTGCCACTCCCTCTCTAGAACGTCACCCCACATGTCCACCAACGCTGTCTTTCCGTCTCAAGCTAAGTCGTCGCCACCTCAGAACGTTCTCTAATTTTTAGAGAAACCAGATTTACCGTTAAAACCATGTCCTCTTCCCAAAGTTACTGTTCGTATGTTCAATTTGGTTTCTATTGCTACTGTAATTCCTTGTTTTTCTTTTAGATTTTTAGTATTGTGGCAATATACTTCGTCATTAAATATGTTCGACTACTATTGCCTTCAACTTACAACCTGTCTTACATCTCGTTCCCGTTTTTTTACTTTATCCCATCCCACTACACACAGACCTGACACACATTGCTGACCAATATTTTTTCTCTTCATCCCCCTCCCCGTCACCCCTTCCCCCATGCCTTTCCCCCTTTATGCTTCGCCCGTCCCCGCCCCCAAAGTAATGATTTTTATGGTGACGTGCTGCGATGCAAAATTGGGCTTGTGCCGGGCGACATGCCGCTGTTCCAAACAGAATGTAACCATTTGTCTGGCGCGGTCATAACACTCTATTCACTCGTTTTTTCCCGAACCCTCCACACAAAGTATTGCGATTTTTAAAAATGCATTCAATTTTATACTCAATACCATGTCTTGTAAGCGTTTCTATCGCAAACCTGACAGGAACATTCGAGTCTTGTTGAACTTTCCCATAAATAAAACATATTATTTGATTTTTTTTTGAAAGTTATGACGCCTGTACAAATGGGACGGCCTTTGCTATCAGAGATGTGTCGATCTAACTTCAATATGCTTTTTTTATGAACAGCATCAATAATCGAAGTTTGAGTTCGGTGCCAGATCGGACACCATGCTCTGCGCCGAATCGGGGGAAGGAAGAAAATTAACGTATCTGTTTGTCATTAGAACTTATTCGCTACAGTAGCGATGATGCTCCATCGAGTGGGAGTTTTAGTCCTCGCCGAATGGAAGATGTGCAGTTTAATAAAACGGCGATCGGGGTGGAGACGAAATAAACACACCCGACATTGGGAAACGTAATTACTTCAGTTGCCAGTATCATAATGCAGGACTGCACATGCTGCGAATGAGAATTACCGGGGGAATTTCGCAGGCAAAATTGAGAGAAACGATACGCTCACATAGCAGTACTGATTTTTAAGTAAAAACTGGTTAAAGTGTGATTAGTACACATGGAACGAGGTCTTTGTGATGTCGAAAAGAAATGTTTGCCGGACTGATGATGTTAGAGATATCGCTGGAAATAGTGATCAATAATGATACAGATAAGTCATTTCAAGTGAAACAATTTCTGAATTAGATGAACAAATATTTCTAATCCTATTTTATCGAGAAACGATTTGATTCTTCATGGAATTTCGTCACCACTTTTCTCGCATCTTCAAATTTGTGCATATAGTGAATCGAAGCCATGAGAATTGTTCTAAGTACTACGGAAAAAAAGTTTAAAAAAATGTCATATGAAGTAAAGTGCAAATTTGTGAACGGCCGGAACTGATGTGCAATTTAACACAGTTCTGTATTGCGCGCAGCCCTATTGTCGCATACTTTTAGATTGGCAGAAACGTAGCCCGCCAGCCGGCCTTCGTAATTACAATGCATTAGCTGTCCAAAACTCATTAACTGCGTCAAATCGTTCACTATATTTTCAAACCGTGAACTGGGGATTAATATTGTTAAATCACATAACCAATGGAAATTAACAAGAAAAGTTTTCAATCAAACTGTTAATCGTTTTCTCACTCAAAATATATTATACAATTAAATTAAAAATTCCGTTCAAAAAGGTGCGAAGCTAACATTTTATTATCGGAGAACTTACTTTGTGAACAAAAGATAAATCGCTATCATCAATTTTCTCTGAGAATACACAAGGAAAATTTATAATGGATCAAACTTATCAAGACGCGTATGTTAATGTTTAGCATTCGCAGTAGCTTCTATACACAATTTTGAAGATACTATACATTTTTATGGAGGCATTTCTGTCTTAACAACAATAATAATAATAAAGACAACAGTAATATATACTACCGGGTTCGAGATGCATTTCATCATCTGAGACCACAGCATCACTACGAAAAATGGGGAAGTATGCACTGGTTACTTCTGAGGGCGTTGGATTTCACCTAGAGTAAGTTTGCGACATTCCTACAAACAGTATCTTTATATTAAAGAATGGAATTTATTAAAGAAAAAGCTTTATTAGGTTTTTATTGATCTAACATGTTGAAGTCTCTCAAAAGTTGTGTCCTGTTGAAATCTTGAACTGATTTAATTAACATGAATTTATTCATTTCTCGCCATTTGACAAATTCAAATAAGGATTATAGTGTATTATCTCCTGATTTTTATTAAGTAGAAGTTTTGAGATTTATATTTCTTTACATATACTTTTGTAGTGCTCGCTTGTAGAATAATAACGAAATTAAAATGAAATAGATTACGAGTGATATTTATCTTAAATCAAGTAGCATCATTATATTTTACACAAATTTCATTCATGAGTGATCCAGCTTCTCTATATGGCCGCCTCTAAACAAATTAACCCGCAATATCAGAGTCCAATAAAGAGTCGAGCTCGACCCTCCAACACTCAAATCGCACGAATTACTGCAGCAGCCTCGATGACATTCGGGAGTAAATTTTCTGCCCGAGTCGGGAAGCATTCATAAAGTGGCGCTCCATACAAAAACACCTTCCGGAACAAATCAAGACACGGGGCGGTGTATCCACAAAAATCAATTCGGCCTTGTGACGCGTGAAGCTGGGGCCCGCGAGAGGGGTCACGCCCAGACAAAGAGGGAAGGAGGGGGGTCGGGTGCCCCTCCCCCCCTCCCGGGCGAGCGGGCGGTTCCCGCGGTAGGCGACGCGAATAAGGCGATTTTTATCGTCTCCCGTCCGTCGCGCTGCATAATGGCGTTTCGCCTTTCGCCGTCGGTGCGGAGAATCGGAGCGCGAAATCTCTAATTGTTACGTAAATACAAGGCAGACACATTAATTCGGCTGTTTCCCCTCCCCGGCACCCTCGGTCCGAGCAAGTGGAGCCCTCGCCGCTGTGATGTCAGAACGAGCCTCCCGCCGCCGGCGGCGCTGCTGCTGCCGCCGTTGTGCAGTGGGCCGAAATGTTGCCGAAGTGTTTCTTCTCGTTTGTTCATCTTGTTTGTTGATCGTCATTATAATAGTCTCCATAGTCATCAGTTCAATAATCGTTTTTACTGTGATCATCAGCATGATCGTCATTATAATCTGCATGATCGTCAATATAATCATATTTTTAATCGTCATCTTTTTCATCGTCATCTTTACCATCCTTTTCATCGTCATCATTTTCATGGCTATCTTCGTCTTTTTCTTCGCCATCGTCGTCTTTTACATCGCCATATTCATCTTTTTCACCACCCTCTTCATCATTTTCATCGTCATATTTATTTCTTCTTCTTCTTTTTCTTTTTCTTCTTCTTAAGTGTAAATTGAACTGTAAATTAGAATATCTAATCTAAAGATAACATTATTATTTTCCGCTTACTTTGTACCGAAATCTGTCTTTTCTTTCAAAGTTTATTATCACGATGTCAAATGTCATTCGCCACAAATTTGCGCTCGATACGCCGAGCGTAATAATAACTGCTAATAGTACGTACAGTGCATTCCGGTATAATTCTTTATAAAATTTTTGCAATAGTTCGTTTTTGTTTTTATTCAAACAATGTGGCTTTCCGATATTAAATGATGTAAACCAGATACTTTGTTTCCGATGCAAGATTTAAAAAATCCATGGTCATCTCCCGGAATTGTTATTGCATTTATATTATCATTTCACGAGTTATCACTCGTTGAAAGTTGAAAATTTCATTATGATATCCCGAAAGTTTTGCCTATAATTTCGGTATTTTGCATAGAATACAGTGATTCATTCATTTCAATAATGTTACGGATTTTAAGGCAACAAGGTACATTCTTGTTTTCAATTTCTCTCGGGGTGTGCTCATTTTGGTTTCTTTCGGACCAGTGTATGTGGCGCCGCCGCCGCCGCCGTTGCAAATGCTGCGAGCAGCAGCCGCCGCCGCCGCCTCACGGCGCGACAGATGGGGGTTTGCTCAAATACCATCAAGATACAGAGAAATGATGCGAATCCTGGTGGGCCCATCTAAATGCTAATCACTTTTTGGAATGGTGTGCGCGCGTGCGGGGGGCGGGGGGGGGAGGAAGCGCGGAGTGGGGTGGGAGCGGGGTTGGAGAGGAAGGGAGAAATAGGAGCAGAGGAGGGGAGAATCGTGGAGAAGGGGAGGGGAAGAGGTGGAGTGGGGAGTGACGATGGTGCTTCTGCATAAAGACTCGTCGTGTAGCCCCCTGCAGCCAGTGCTGACTGCAGCATGTTCTCCCCTCCGAGTCAGTAGTAATGGCATCTTTTGCCCGTTTTCACAACTGCTGGCTCTTGTTTTTCTGCAGGAATCACGTCTATTTTTGGTCATGTTTAGTTGAACACATCAAATCGCTCTTGTTCTGCTTGAGTTTTTTGCAGCTTGAATCATGGTCTGATAATTGCCTTTACTTCATTTATTTGATATTTAAAGAATATCAAATCATCATTTAAAGAATATCATATTATACATTGTAGAATCAAAAGAAAGAAACATTTTTAGCTGTAAAACCTATTAAAAATCATTGATGAACTTGACATGGTAACAGTATTTGTTACCATTTGGAGATCAATATAGCATTATATTAGAATCTGAAGTTACTTTAATATAATGTATATTGAAGCAATTTTTTACTTCAAATGTAATATTGTTAAGCCACAAGATGGCATAATTCCTAGAAGATGAGAATATTTATGTATATGGAAGAAATATTAAAAATAGTTCATTATAATAACATTCATCTTCCGTTTGCTATTCAGATAATTATCATAAGAAAAATCCTGATCACTTTTCCCGATTCGTTTAAACATGAAGCAACTTTTCTAGGACCACCATTTTTTATAGAATTCCCAAAGGTCTAAGCGAACATCCTTAATACGGATTAATATGCGTTGAAATAATTTATTTACGAAAAAATATGGGATTCGAAGAGAAATATCCTTTTCCAATCATATAACAGTAGAAAGTCCACATCTTTACGTTATATGTTCCCTCATCTAAACGATCTTCAAAATTTATGATTGCTGATCTGAGCTAGAGGGTAGTTTTGAGGGAGATAAACATCATTTGTTCAAAGGATGCCCGGGCGATATAAGATCATGAAAAATGTTTCCCCGAATACGAATAAACAACAATCCATAGCAAATACGACGAAACACAGAAATGTTCTATATTAAAGTGCTTTTCAAACCGTTCATGCGGTACTCGTAAATTGACTTCCGACACTTCATTGTGGTTACGGAGTCTTTTTCTGCAGGTTAAATTTTCGTCGACCATGTGTGCACAACGGCCATAAACATTCTTTACCCCCCGGCGCTCACCGACACGACTTATAGATCGCCCGTTCGCCCCGAAATAATACACGAAAACAAGTTCCATTAGCCCGGCCGCAGCAGTGGCGCTCGCTATTACTTTGGAGAGCTCCACTTGACTTTTGCGAAATTTACGATAATTCATTAGGGCAATTCAGCAGCGCCGCAACGGAGTGCTGCCGCGCCGAGGGGCCGCCGGGGGCGCCAGGGGGGCTGGGGGGCGACCGCGAACCCCCCGCCGAGAGCCGCCACCCGCCATTGTGTACGCAACCCCCTCCCCCGAGCCCCCCGACCGGGAGGCAGGGGCGCGCGCCGCGGGGACAGCGGGACACCAGGGATGAAACAGCGCGGCGGGGAGGAGAGTGGGGACTTGGGGGGACGCAATCACAACGAGGGGACCGCGCAATTACAAGCAATGCGATGTAGATCTGACACCGAGATATTTCATTTGCTCGGGGGGACAGCGGGCGGGCAGGCAAGACGACCTATTAATAAAATCCCGTTTAATGTAAGCGCCATTGACGTCAGGTCTTATCGCCTCGCCCGAGATACCGCAACGCGCTCGTTCGATCCGTCGACTATCGACCGTGCAGAGAGGATCTTGAAGCAGGGGGGCGAAGGAGGGTCTGAAGCATGACATACGGTCGCGTAAGCCCGGAGATGATAATTTACTGCAGGATTTTTGAAATTACTTCTTATCTTTAATAGAGTGCGCATGAGCTGGCTGTGAGACAATGGGGCGACGCCGCGACCGGCGGAATCTCGATCAAATATATGAATCGTGAGGAGGGGCTGCCGAGGGGTCGAAGGTCGCCGCCATTACGACCGCTGCGACTTGCGACGTTGGTGGTCGGCAGCTGGGCAGATGCCTTCTCGGCTCGCGGTTGTTCTTCTGGGAGCGAAAACATATAAACTCGAGGAATTCATTGGAAGTTTATGTGATGGACTAATTTATCTAGATTTGTGGGGTCAGGCATTAAAAGCACTCTTTTCATCTCTGGCGATGCAGTTCATATTAAACTGGGACAAGACGCTTATAAAAATTGAATTTTAGGCGATTGCTTACTATTTCCCATCACTGATTTTTTGGAAAACAAATGGAATGTTTCACTCAAATGCATTATATCCCTATTCAAGAAATAAAAATCCTACAATCAGCATTTATTTTTTTCTCGATTTAATTTAAATAATATATTAGAAACAATATATTAGAATTGCAACAGAAAAACAAAAACACAAAGTTACTACTTGGACAAACATCGTACACGTTTCTGGGTGGTATATCCTGAATATAAAATAGATATCAAACTACAGGAGTCAGCACAAATAACAGTTATACCTTATAGTATCGTATAATTTAAACACGAAAATATTTTCTACGTTTTGATGTTAAAATGCATTCAGTAACATACTAATTCAATAATGCTGTTCATTTGGTAAGTTGAGAAACAAATGCTCGAGACTGAGTTGAACATCTGTGCGAAACGATAAATTAAATAATTTCAAAATAACATAGTCAACTGCACAAGAAGAGATGTTGGGTGATCTAGAAACGGAAGCTGTGTTCTCCCTGTACTAACAGCTAATATAGGAAAGATTGCTTCGATTACGACGGTCGCTTCGAGGGAACATGATTTACGAGAACGTGTGACACGGGCGGCTACACAGGGGACCGTTGGTAGCCACGCCCCCTGAAAATATTAAGAATCGAACACTATGTTCAATCATTTACAAGAATCCTACAAAATTATGTATGTGAATTTATTTTAATATAACTAACATTTTAGTATTTTTAAATGTAATATTTTAAACTTTGCTTTTGAGTTTAAACTTTAAAATGAATTAATTTCAATCAGAGAAAAAAGCAGTAAATCTAGTAATAATATATTGATTATATGTTTTATTGTCACATTAAAGTTAGCAATCTAGTATGTACAAAATGAATAGTTATTCCTCTAAATAAAATTTTTAAAATACATTTTTAACTCCCCTCCCCGTAAAAAATATTTTCTGAAGTCGCTCTCGGAACAAATATCATACGTAATGAACCGCTCATCGCTCTTTCACATCTAGCTACTGACTGCCAGCTGTTCATCCGCACGCACCCGCTCCCGGCACGTCGACAACAAAACTCTCCGATGCCCTCTGTGCAAACACCCACTCGACGAACCCATTGCCAGCCACTAGAACCCTTCGCAAGGGATGGACCAGACTGATCTCGGAGAGCAAGGGTGGTGTGTATAGGTGCACACGCGGGTGTGAGAGGGTGAGTCTCTGTGTATGCGTGTATTTTTGTGATTGTGCGAATGTTTGCGCGCGTGCGTGTATGCGTGCGTGTGTGCGTCGGTGTGTGTGTGTGTGTGTGTGTGCGCGTCTGTCAGTAGCAGGAATAACTGACATCCATACCAGGAATACTGCATTCCAAAAAGAAAGAACTGTTGTTTCAAATTTCATTTATTGCGAAACGTCAACAAAAATCATTGAAAGAATATTTATTAATGACCACTAGAACTGAGAAATGGAACACTTAAATTCAATAACTAGGTCGACAATATTATTAAATTTCGTAAAAAAATGTGGAAAGATCCAGCTCTGACGGCCGTGACGTCCTAAAAACGTTATCTCCAAAAATTTTATTCATTTTCATTACATTATTTAATTTTTATTGAATATTTGTAATGTTGCTCAATATATATTGCTTTTACTATCCACTAATTTTTTACAAACTTTATAAGTATTACAACAATTTCAAGAGTTTGGTGAAAATGAAAGCATCCGACCTCGGATTCCTCGTCCGCCGTTCGTAAGAGAACCTTAAGGGTGTGCAACTCATAACAGAAGGATCCACATTCCTTTGAAAAAGATCACTCGGATAAAAACGCTTCAACTACTTATAACAACATAGTGCACCAGGAAAGTCTCTCCGTACTGAACCAAGGCAGGGCTTCGTATTAAAAATTGCATTTATGAGTGTTGCGACCAGATCACTGAGGAATAAGTGAAGGTGACAGCACTTCGAGCATCTGTTATGATTGTGGTGAGTAAGCAATTTACGTTTTTGCAGCTGCAGCTCGTGCGACCAACACAGTATCTGTTGCTAGCACTCACCAGCCAAGTGAGGGAGCCAGCCTGCGAAGGGACTTTCCTGGCGCGCTGTATTACGTACAGGCATCCGGTTTTAACTTATGCGATTAATATTGAAACGAAGAACGTTTCTGCATTGTAACAATCAAAATTGATTACTAATTCTAATTAAAACAAGTACTGAATTGATCAGAGCAGTAACGCCGCCGCCGCCGCCGCCGCTGCCACCAACGGTCAAATCGGGGGGTTGACGGGGAGGCGAGCGACGGTTGGGACAGTGTGCGCAGAGAGGCCGCGAGTGCAACACGGACGGGGCAATGCTGCATCAAACAAGTTTATGGTGGTACACGTAGGCTTCCGCGGCTCGAATCCATTACTTCTAGGCTGTCCGGGTGACGCCGCGTCGTTGGCAGATAGGCCGACGTTTCGCCTGTCATGTCGCAGGCTTCTTCAGGGTACTGACATAGTAAAGCTCCGCCTCCGGTGTTATATCTTATTCAGCTAGTGGTCGGGTAACGCAAGTGCGCCGTGGCGGAGAGGTCCCTCTGATTGGCTCGCATTTTCTTGGTTCAGTATGGAGAGACTTTCCTGGTGCACTATGTTGTTATAAGTAGTTGAAGCGTTTTTATCCGAGTGATCTTTTTCAAAGGAATGTGGATCCTTCTGTTATGAGTTGCACACCCTTAAGGTTCTCTTACGAAAGGCGGACGAGGAATCCGAGGTCGGATACTTTCATTTTCACCAATTAGAGCTTTACTATGTCAGTACCCTGAAGAAGCCTGCGACATGACAGGCGAAACGTCGGCCTATCTGCCAACGACGCGGCGTCACCCGGACAGCCTAGAAGTAAAGTTTATGGTGGTGTTAAGAACAGTTTGGATTGACTGTGGCAGTTAAGTAAGAGACTAGATTTGATGAAAGTTGATAATCAGGTGATTAGGGAAAGTGGAAGTGCGCACCAGGACCGAGATCAAAAACATTAATGCAGGAATTCGTGTGGCCGACGGACACGTGTTATATTTCCGCCCGGGTGTAATGCAGCAGCGGGACGTACTGTGAAGACATTCGCGCGAGATTGAGAAAGATTGCTGAGACCGGAACTGCTGACGGGCCGCAATCGCGCGTCGTGCGTGTTAGTATATGTGAGACATTGCTTATACTGGCTGGGGGTGGACCCCGGCGAGTTCGTTGGCCGTTGCGTTGGGGACCAGCGGAGTCGATCGCCGAGGGAGAGCGAATTCCCGACGGACTTCGGGGCGGACCGAGGATTGCCGAAGACGCCGCCGCCGCTGCCACGGCGGCCCCGCTCGTATCCAACCAGCAGGTGGCTCTTAAAAGCATCAAGGTAGCGTTGATTGTGCACTTATTACCAAAGGCCTTGCGCATTGCGTTTTGTAAATAATCTTTGTAAAGAGTGTTTGAATTATTAAAATATTTAAAATGCACAAAAGAATTTCTTATGATCATCTTCCAATGCAGCGCCAAACCCCTGGAAGCCCATTCACGAAAATGTACCCGTCCTTTGTATAATTTATTTTGTCGTGAGAGTACCGCTTCCCAGGTACGTCACAATATAAAACAATCGTTTGTGCTACTCGAGTCTGTGAGAAATACAGTCAGTTCTGCACAAAAATTGCAGGTAGACGTAAGTGTTTGAACGGGCTGAGGGGAGGTGTGTACGGTAATATCTACGTTTACAATCTTGTCGTAGAGGTGAATTAGTAGTACTAAAGACACATCAACACGCATAAAAACATACGGCCCCCGATGAGACTACAATCATCCAACCCACAATCCTACAAGTCGAGTCGGATGTTTCATGAGGGTTATTAATTATACTACTTTTCAAATCACCACCATTTTTCTACGAGAGCCGTTCCGCTAATCCTGAATTAATGCAATACTATAATTCATAGAAAGCTTCAGCTATTTGTCAAAGATTGTTTTTATAGTTGAGTGTATTTTTATTCACCAAATAAATAACATATTGTCGCCCAATAGACCAGCTGGGAGAAGCTATAAGCTCTTACATTATCCCCCACCTCTTCTCCTGACAAGTATGTAACTGTAAGTGTCAATGGGTGTCTGAGGAGAGAGTAGTGGAAACATCTGTATGGAGAGATCACCTATGGCTTATTCGTTAAAATAGTGTCCCAGCATTCCCCTGGTACTGATCGGAGGAACCACGGATAATAAGCAGACGCCGCTAGAATTATCCTCCAGACAACAGCTGAATTCGATCTAGCTATCTATCCGGTTTTGAATATCCGCCATCGAACCTTAGGACCACCTGATCAGACTCGTCTCAGCTGCAATCAAGTTGTCGTCAGTTACCCCAAACTATCTCATCCGTTCCACAACAAAGAAGAATACATCGTAAGAAGCAGACAAATTCATTTCTATTTGTGGAAGATTACCGAGTATTTTTCATTTTCAATGTCTAAAAGCTGCTCCAGGGGCGCGGGCGGTGTCGCAAAGGAGCCGCCGGCGGAAGCGTGGGGGTGCGCGTGGGCGGCGCGGGCGAGGCAGGGCGAGGCGAGGCGGGCGCTTATCGCCAGGCGCGTAATCGGAGGATGTGCGCTTGAACGGCGGCGCGCGCAACGCTCGCCC
>BOPP01000006.1:3507422-3556233 GCA_017312745.1 Gryllus bimaculatus
CGTACTGGACTGTTGTACCCACGTTGGCGGGTTCAAACCCGATCGAAGCCGTGGATTTTTAAGGGCGAAAAAATCCTTCGTACGCCTTCCTTCGGAGGGGAAGTAAAGCCGGCTGTCCCATGTTCGTAGATTTACTTGCATGTAAAAGATCCTCAAGCCTAAATGACGCCTCTGAGCTAAATTCAAATCGCCTGTTTCTCGCCCAAGAAATACCTCCTTTCTCCGCTAGTTGGTGAAAGGAGCGTAGCGAAATTTGCGTGGTCAGACGGAAGAGCGGGCCTGATGGCCCGAGTCTCGCCACGTAAAATAAGGCAAATTCAATTCAATTCAATATCACCTCCTTCAACGTCGTCGCCTCCGTCACCATCCTTGTCTCTGTCACCGACCTCGCCACCATCGTCTTAACCAACATCAGCACCTCTCACCGTTCTCGCCATCATCGCCAACCCACCCTCACTCCTCTCGACCCCAACATCATCCCGAGCATCTCCCTGGCCACGCCTACTAACCACCGAGGCAAAGCAAGGGCCACCACCAGAGCGACCACTATTTCCATCTCCACCTCCATGCGCTGTCCGCCGCCGCCTACGGTGCCCTCGCGCCTGCTGTTACGAGCGCTCCGTGCGGGCGCTCATATTCGCGCGCGGCTCTCCAATTTCTTCGCACTTGACAGGTCTCTAACGAGAGCCGCCGCCGCCGGGCGCGCGCACTCGAGGAGAGGGTGCTCCCCGGCCGATAAGATCGCCATTTGCGGCTCGGCGCAACGCAACGCCACCACGTGGCGGCCCCGCCGATAAGGGGCGCGCGCGGACCGGAGACAGACGGTGCCGCGGCGACGGTGGCGGTAGGGTTAGTGGCTTGTGGTGGCGGTAATGACGATGACGGTGATGGTGACGGTGGCAGTGATGGTGACGGTGGGGGTGATGGTGACGGTGGCGGTGATGGTGACGGTGGCGATGATGGTGACGGTGATGGTGACGGTGGTGGTGACGTGGTTGGGAGACTGCACTGATAGATTTGAAGGTGAAGCGATGTATTGGTGAGGACAGAATGAAGAGATCGGAGAGAGCTTGGACGAGAGCGGGGGAGAGTGAGAGAGAGCGGGAGAGAGTGTGGTAGAGTAAATGGAAGAGAGCGTGAGTAAGACCATAGGGAGAATGTGTTGGAGAACGGCAGGGAAGGTGACGTTAATGAGATGTGAATGCAGCAACGGGGCAGGTGAAGGGATAGGAGAAGGAGTTGGCGATTGCTTCGTCATGAGATTTGCCGGGAATCAATTCCCTTGTTTTTGCCGTGTATTATCTTCTGGATGCCGTGTATTATCTTCTATCTCTATCTACCTCGGAAAAAGACTTTACCAGGCAGACTTTTAGCTTCTAGAAACCTGCAAAGGGTACTTTTCCCCTCGTCATCGCAGACATCACGCACGCGTGGCTCATGAGCGCATGACAGCCTAGTTAATTCTTTCAGTGAGCAAAGTGACTCGTGAGCCCATAGCTGTGCTGAGAGCGTTTTAGTGATGTACGGAGGAAGGATTTTTCAAAATGGTGATGATATCAGCAGCCCCATTATGTCACACACTATTTGAGCAATACCACAGTATTTTACCACGTTATGATGGATTTTCGGGGAAGGTTTCGAATTCGAATTCAGATTCAGAGGTTATACATGGTCTATTGGTAATGCACATCATGTCACAACAAAACTAAAAATATCCATGCTTCACGCGACATTCGTGACTCTTTTTAATGCGCCCTAACCTCCTGGTGGCAACAGGCCGCTTGGAATCTGCCACAGTGTCTGCCACATAGTCTGCAACGGACCCTGCCACAGAGTCTTCCACGGAGCCTGCCATGGAGCCTGTCAGAGAGTCTGCTACGGAGCCTGCCACGGAGGCTGCCTCGGAGTTTGTCACTGAGCCTGCTACGGAGCGTGCTACGGAGCCTGCTACGGAGCCTGCCACAGAGCCTGCCACGGAGCCTGCCTCGGAGCCTGCCACGGAGGCTGCCACGGAGGCTGCCGTGGATCCGACCAAGGGGCTAAGCGCTGGGTGCGTGGCGGTGGAGCGTGCCGTTCTGCTGGCGAGGAGAGGCGGACGGTCGGGGGCATCGCGCCGCGGCGCGTGGCCGCCACGATAGATGGCGCCGGGGAGGGGGGGCGCGTGCTGGGAGTGGTGCACACGGCGGCCCGTTATGGAGCTAGCGACACCCCGCCGCAATCAGCGCGCCGCGGACAGTCTGCCGAGCTCTGCAGGCCGCGCCCAGGGGTCCGGGCGGACGCTTGGGGGCGCGCCGCGCGGCGGCGGCACATGACAGGTCTGCGTGGTGCGCGGTCAACAGGCCCCAGCGAGCGAGGGGAGGGGAGGAGGCCTCGTCCCTTCATCCAGTTACGCTATTTTTCTTTTCGGGGAAACGCTAATAATGGAGGCAACTATGGAAATAATATGTTTATGAGGGCAATGTGGCCCGCATGACGACTTACTTGTGCTCTTCCACATGCTTCACATGCGTTTCACCTACGAGGGTTGAAACCTTCATGTTTTCATCATATATCATTTACATCAAATACATTTTCAATGTAGATTATACACGAGTATTTCGTCGCTTTTAAAATCGTACTTTAATATATTCACATACGTTTAAAACTTAATTCTTATATAATATATTTCGCACTTATATCCGCAAAAGAAATATTTTGCTTTATTCGTTATCTCTGGCAATAAACTTTCTCTCGTTTTCTTCTTTTACTCTTGGCTGAATCACAGTATTGCTCAAATGCGGCATATTTAAGTTCATTTCATCTCCTACGAAAGTAAAAGATGTTGAAATTATTTAAAATTCGAATTAAAATACATACAGTATATAAATATCTATGTCACTCTCTCCTAATACCAGCACTCTCTCCTAACAGCTAAGTCGTGGTGACGAATTGAATTACGTCAAAGCACATTGAACACAGCAGGAAATTCACCATTTCATAAAACTTTGGACTTGTCCACTATACAGAAATCACTATCTCATAAGTCTCAATTTTTATATAAGTTGAAAATTAATTTTAGAATGATCATAAATCATATTGTATATCAAATTGTTACATATCATACCATACCTTACCGTAGCTAACCACAGTCGATTCAAGAAAGCGTTTCATCGAAACATGAAGAGCATCCAAAGTCAACGCCATTTGTTCTTTTACTCGATTTATTCAAAACAATTACTCCATAATGATCGCATTATATGCAAAGGAGTATTTTCATTATGAATGTGTATTTTTTTTCATTCAAGCTGTCAATTCACAAAAGCATTGCTTTAAAGAAATTGTGAAAGTGAAATTCAACTGAAACTGTTCACCGGCCCTCAAATCCTTTCTGGATCCGCAGAAGACACACCATACTTTAACAAACCATATCACACCACATACCCCTCTTGCATCATTGGTTAGTGGAGTTGCAGTTTGGAGATTAATTTTTGCTTTTCTCTTCGAAACACGCGAATGCTCTCTACGAAACTTGAAAATTCGAAACATTTTTAAACGTGGATCAAACCACCCTCTAATTTGAACCACCTAATTTGAACTACCCACTAATTTGAATATCCCCTAAATACAACTACCCACTGACGAACGATCCGGATATCTGCTGGATCTAAATCCAAGGTAAATTCCTGACCCTCCACCTGTTCCTTCTAACATCAGCACGCAACACCATTTCGACTGATGACGCTGACGGCCAGGTCATCAGCGCTGCCGTGGACGGGCGCAGGAGCAGTGAGGTCGCCTCCTGTGACAACTCTGGCGCTAGGGCGCGAGAGCACATTGCGCAGCCGGAGGCGTTGACGGCCGCAGAAGAGGGGTGCGTAACACCCTCCGTGTTGCGTACGCCCCTCCCCCCTCTCTCTCTCCCTCTCTGTCCAAGCGCGCACTCGGGCGCATGAGGTCATCGGGGGTTGACGCCGAATTTCAGGAGTCGACGTGGCGATTATGGGCTTACACGGCAATGCGGCCGGTGGCCGGTCGTAAAATATCCCAGAGCGGCCGTGGATCGGAGGAGCCCCGCTGACTCAGGCTGCGAATGGTGGGTGAATGGCTGCGCCCGGGAGAAGCAGGTGGTGGATGGCCGGGATTGTTCTATGATGGAGACGTGCGTTATGGGCCGCCAGGGCGTTTCTATGAATGTGATTGCCTGCTGACCGTTCGAACGTATTCTATAAACTGTATGTGCGCGTTGCGCATAAATCGGTCATCTCCGGAGATTGGATGAATGAAGTAAGGCGAGGTTATAAATACGTAAGTGTTATAGCGCGTATGCCGCAGATGTAGCACACAGTTGCTTCGATTAATCAATAAATATGTTTAGCATTTCTTTTGTTTATGTATCAGTCTGTTTCGTCGATGTCTTATGGATTGTAACCAGTTTCAAATACACGTTGTAACCGGATTCAAAGTACTAATTCATAACAATTTAGGCGTAATGATATTATAATTTTTCTTCGTTTGTAAATTGCGTTTTGAAAGATTCCAACCGCTGTATGGTTAAGAGAAACTACTTTTGTTGTGACCTTTAATTCGAATGCTGTGAACTAAGCTACAATTTTATTTAATACAGAATCAGAAATTATAATAATACATGAAAAAGTCATTTAACTATGGATTTCTTCGACACCCTTCAACCCCTTGAGTCTATGCCTACATCGTATTGTAAAAGACTTACAATAATTAAAATCCTTGTATAAAGATTTAGTCTATTATTTGATTTGATATTGATTTCATTTATTCGATAATTTATTCTATTTTCAACAATTCATTTCGAAACTCCGCTTCTTTCCGTAGCAGGCCCTGGCAAAACTTCACGTTTGGTAAGATAATCGACTTGTTCAATCGATATTACACTCCCTAAAACTGACTTTGATTAAAAATATACAAAATTTATAGGCTCACGTTTCATTATTACAATGCCTATATTAATAAGATGTATTCAACTCATTGTTTAAATATAATGTAAATGGAAACATATCTTAGATCTAATTCTCAACACTAATCTCCGCGTTCTGCAAGTTGGAAGTAAATGGGAATATCCCCAATTCTTGTTTGTCAAATTTTGTGCTTGAAGTGGCAACTACTGACGCTGTTACAATCGTGGTATAGTACTTTTTCTACCAGAGTTGTCAATCAAGACAACGTTCAATATTTTATACTTAAAAAGTATGTTAATAGTTAACATCATTAAGTACATGCACAAATAATAATCATTATTCAGCGTATTTATATTGTATAGCAGTTATTTAGGATACGAGTTATTTAGAACAGGAAATTGTTGCAACACGAGACCGTTAGGCCTTGGGGACGCAACCGTACGCACAAAATAAAATCACTTTTATCTCGTCTGTCATACACTACTTTTTAAACAGTCTTACTATCACTTTATTTTAATTCAAGTTCACAAATCCCTTAATGGTACATTAAGATCAGTATTTTTGTTTTTTCACATATTTATTTGAATATAATAATCATCTCACTTTTAGCCCTAGCGCTAGAAACTGAACTTTTAGTAACCTGCCTTGAAAGGCATAAATGCTTTAAATGAAGAGCTTTTACTACTGACTAAGAAACACGTGTTAATCCTGAATGTGCCCATGGGCCATGGCACTCGATTGGAACCACCCTCCTCGCAGGGGGCCGTGATTCCAACGCAACGATGACGCTGCCCCGAGGCAACGCCACCTCCATCGCAAGCGGCAGCCTCATTAGATTTACGTCGCACACGTCGCAGGCCATAGCGCTCTCTCATCGCCTGCTGGGGGCCGTATCGCCGCGAGAAGATCTCCATTATCTTAGGCCTCTCGGCGGCGCGGCCGACGCCACGGCCATGAATCAAAGGAACATCGCGCGGCCATCGCACGCACGGGGCGCTGCCCCGCCCTCTTTCGCCCGCCCGATGCCGGGGGCGATCGCTCGCTCGCCCGCCCGCCCGCCGGCTCGCCGCCGCCGGCAAGCATAATCCCTGCTTACGAGAACTTACACCCAACGATGAGTGGGGGGATGGAGGGTGTTAGGAGTGACATAGAGTGGGGCTAGGAGAGAGGGAGACCTAATTGGTAGGATATTTGACGCAGGTTCTGAAACTATCAACTATATCTGTAATAAGCCAGAAATATGTTAATTAATGCTGTTATTTCCCACAGAGAAAAATAAGATTTTACTATAATTATTTGTCCTCTAGTCATCTAAGGTTTAGTATCGCAGCCACACAAGAATTTGCGCATGTTAAACCCCATTCTTTTCTTTATCCTTCCATTTCCGTAATACATATTTGTCCTCAAGACCCTCTTATCTTCCGTCACTCGTGCTACGTCTGCTTGTAATTTCACTCATTGAACACACTTTGTGCCCTCACGAGTCAGCGTACTCGCTTTCCACGACGCGATCCCGGATTCGATTCTCGGTCGGGCAGATTCTAGTGTGCACTTTCCTTGTTATGTCCCAACATGTGTCGCTGGGTGAAGATGGAAAGCTCACTTCTCTGTTCGACACGACCAGAATACGGCGTAGGGATATCTATGTGCTAACCACACGTCCTCCTTAATCCATGGTCGCCAGGCCGGGTCGCCGCTGGTAGGCATGGCCCCATCAGAGGCTCTTTTGCCAAGTACAGACAGACATAATATATTTTGACAAAACATTTTACCACATCCCTTCTCAATAGAAACTATTCTTATTTACCATTATTACCGAAGAGAGAGGTACATTCGTGCAATTCACTCGCATAGAATATGAAGTAATTAGTTTAACGAACTAAAGGAACATGGCGCGGGCATCACACGCACGGGGCCGTGCCTGTCCTCGTTCGCCCAAACCGCCCGCCTGCCCGCCGCAGCCGCCGGGGATGATCGCCCGCCCGTTTGCTGGCTCGCTCACTAGCCGCGCCAGCGAGCGCAATCCCTGCTTTCCATGACTTACACCGCCCGATGAGCACGAGGTTGACGAGTGTTGGAAGTGCGACAGAGTGGGGCTAGGAGAGAGGGGACTAATTGGTAGGACACGTTACTATGACTGTAATAAGTCAGAAAGATATTAATTCCAGTTGTTATTTTGTACGGAGAGACATAGTAGATTGTACCAAAGTTCTTTTCTATCTGATTATCCATGAATTTATTATTCGTAAAATTAAGGATTTTATTTTTCTGCAAAAAATCCTCTTGTCGTTTATTAACAAGAGGCTGCATTGTCATTATACGAATATCTGTATCATTCCATTGACTTACATTATAGTTAGGAAGCAATTTATATTCTATTTACATATTCCACCATTTTTATCATCTTAAAAATTTTATTTGAAAAGTAAATAATCATGTCAAACATAATAAATAAATATTATATTAACAAATTTTGAAGAAAGAATTGCTCGACAATTCGCATGTTGATTAAATATTTCAATGGAGAAACTGCGAGTAATTCGAATGTGAATCTCACAAAAATAACACCATTGGTAAGGGAAGAGCAGTTGCTCTCTTTTATTGATGGCATGCCATTCATTAGCAGTCATCTATGGATGGTATTAAGGACATGACAGACGTTTATCATTGCCATATTTAGACCGATACACGTTGCTACTAATAGTTGTAATCTCAGATATTGACTTTTACACTTTTAGTAGTAAGCATCTGTATTTAATTTTATCAAAACTCTATGTATAGGACCAAGAAAAGCATTTTTAATTCCTAATTCAATATACGTACGCAATTTACCTCACCTATTCATCTTTACAATAGTATTTGTCGTCTCTCATCTAACGTCATAAAACACGAAATTATTTCTTTGCTTCTGCCACGAGTTCTGACTCTTTATTTCCCTTTTGTGCACAATGATCTTCGGTTCTATTCGACAGATTCCAATCATATAACTGTCCTTTCGTCAACCTCACTTTTGCCTTAAACAAAAGCCACAGATCTCACACTTCACCATAACAGTCAATCAGAGTTTTTCAGTCCTTTCAACTTTGATAAACTTCTTAACTCAAGTAAACTGAATCTACTGAAAAAAATTACTGTCCCCTTATTCTGGGGTGATACACATTATATGTGACCAAGGCAAAAAATGCAGGAATTATTTCAAGAAATTTCACGTGAGTATGTCGCTACCACTCTTCTCTAATCGCAATTTGTCTGTACAATTAACATGCAAAAAAGATGACAGCAATAACAAAGATAAATTAATGCACAACCGATAATGTAATTAATATAAAATAAATTATTCTGAAGTTCTTTTTAAGCGATTGTTTGAAATTGTACAAGAATGTATTAAAATAATTTAGAATTAATTTAACTACACAAGGTCTAAGCGCTCCCTGACATCGTCAAATATATTTCTAAACATTTTTTTTAAATTGCGTATTTTTTTAAAATGCTTTAACTGCAGTAAATTGTGGCTAAAGGGCAGCCACTTATCACACGCACAACTGTAGGAAGCGGCGAACGGAGTTTAACAAAATTCATGACCGGGGGGGGATCTCCAACGATACACAGCCTCGGTTGTAAAAGCGCCGCAGAAAAGACGCCAACACCAAAAGTGCATATTTTTTGCGTGTATAAGCGAAGGCAGTGCTGCTTGAGAGACTAGAGAATGTCCAAGTACTTTATCTTCGCATTCAACAGGAGTCCGTACATCTTGATCGCCAACCTACCCTGCACTCCGGGCCTCCTCTCCTTCCGCCCCGCCCCCTGCGCTCAGCGGCGGCGGCGGCGGCGCGTCATCGCCGTCCCTTGTCCCGGGCGGTTGCGTGCGTAGATCCATTCATTAGCCCGCTCGGAATCCTTTTTGATTACGCCCCGCTTGACCGCGGCTTATCGCCCACGGCGCTAATCTCCACGCAGCCCTCCGCCGCCACCGCTGCCGTCTTTCCCCACGCCGCGCGCGTTCCCTCTGCCGACTCGCCCACGGCCTCCTGCCCTCTCCGCGTCCTCTAACATGCCGTCTCGATCATCGCCCTTTCGTCGCCCTCCGTCGCCTCTATCGTCGCCCTCGAGGCGTCGCCTATGCCGTTCGCTTCCGTTCGCCCTCGGATATCGTCGCTCGTCGCCTCAGCAGAGTCCGCCTCTCCGTCGCCTCTCCGTCGGCCTCGCCGTCGCCTCCCGTGTCGTCGCCATCCCCCCACCATCCTCTCGCCTTTCTCCTACTACCCCTGCCACTGCCAACATTATCATCGTCACCACTTACACCACTACGGCCATCACCAGCCCGACCACCGACACCTCTCTCATGTTTGATATCGCCGCCGCCCCTTCGCCCCGCCCACCTCCGCCGCTCGGCTGGGGTGCGAACGCCCGCGAATCCCAGATTCCATTTCTCTTGTCCCTGTCCCGCCTGCCCATCTCCCCGGCGCGGTTTTGAATTATGCATCGAGCACGGAGCTCCCCGGCATTTGAGCGCCAGAGCTAAGTTAAACCCGAAACATATGTTCGCTTGTCCTTTCTATTCTTGCGAACTAATCCAAGTTTGCGAGAGTCGAGCTAGGTATAAAACGCCTCTTCCGCCCTCCCCGCACCGCCCGGGGCGCGGGCCTTAATGCACTTAATAAAGGACAATAATCCCGTCCATAACGTGAGAGCCATCTTGCGGAGGCGTCGCCCGGTTACGCCGCCCCTAATACCTTAACAATGACCGACTTTGTTATGCGCCATGTAACGAAATACGGCGGGGCCCCTCGGGCGAGCGGGGTCGTTATTCGCCATCGTTAAGCCCACGCCCTCCAAGGCCGTGCGCTAAATAACAAGCGCGGGCTAAGGGTAAATCACGTAATTTTGCGCCTAATTTGTTATCCTCGCCAGGGTAATCCTGTTTATTTGATTTCGCTATAACAAGGGATCCTTCATGCGGTTGGAAGCGGCGGCGGCGGCGGCGGCGGGGGCGCCGCGTGCTCCGACCGCGTAATAGCGCTGGCTGGTCTCTCTGGTGGAACGGCCTCGTTGCCGGCGAGGCCCGGGCTCGCGGCTTCGGGGCTCAGCCTACCTCTGCTGGCTCTCGGCTGCCGGCGAGGCGCAACGGCGCAGCGGCGGTGGCGGAGATTGTAACTCGCGTAAAGTGGCTTCAGTGGTGTAGCGGTTACAGCAGAAGTCTGTTACACCCAAATTCGTGTGCTCAAATCCGATCAAGGCCGTGTCTTTTTCAAGGCGAGGAAATCCTTCGTATGTCTTTCTTCCGAGGGGAAATAAATTCGGCTGCCCCATGTTGTAGATTTACTGCATGTAAAAGACCCTCACGCCTGAAAGAAACCTCTGAGGTGAATTATAATTGCGGTTTCTTCGCTTCAGTAATGCCTTCTTTCGCTGCTACATGGCGAAAGGAGCGTAACGAAATTTGCATGCTCAGGCAAAAGGACCATCTCCTCACCATGTGAAATGCATTATTGAATTCAATTGATTTGAATTAAATTAACGATTATGTTCGCGATGGAGCCGACGGTGGCGAAAAGGGTGGTGAGAGCGATGTGTGTGAATGTGATGTGGTAGTGGAGAGGAGAGTAGAGAAATAACTGGAAAGTTTGAGTGTAAAACAGCATTTCTTCCCTTTGTGGTGGCAAGTCGAATGAAAAAATCGTGTTCGAAAGAGAGGGGTGAGAAAGAAAAAGAGCAGAGCGAAGAGAGAGAGAGAGAGAGAGAGAGAGAGAGAGAGAGAAGAAAAAGCTGAATAGAGAAGGGGAAGAGGAATATGTAGAGGAAGAAATAGTGGAGTAGAGGAGAAGGAAGAGTGGGAAGATGGGAAGTAGAAGAGAAAAATTATGAAAGGTAGATAGGAAATAGAGTTCAAAAGGAATCTGAGGATATGAAAGGGGGTAAGTGGAGCAATAGAGCAGGAGCACAGTAGGAGGAAAAGCAAAGAGAGAAAAAAACAGAAGGGTAGAAGATGCGTAAATCGAGAGAGAGGCGAGAAGGAGAAAGAAGAAAACGGAAGTGAAAGAGAGCAGGAAATAGACGTCATCAGGACGGATGTGTGGAGAGGTTGAGTACACATGGGAATGGATGAACGGGGTAAGGTATTGCACGGTGAATGGAGCGTTTGCAAACCAATCCCGCACGACGAGACGATACAGGCGACGGCGGTGGAAGAGGCAAGGGTGGGGCGGGTGGCCCTGGGGCGGCGGCGCAAGCTCCATTCCGCCGGTGGGAGGGAACGGCGCTCGCAGAGGGATTACGCGGCGCTCTCGTCGACTGCGAGCGCTGCACTCCGCTGCACCGCGCGAGCGCATCTCGCTCGTCACACCGCGCCCCCTGCTACTCCAGACACGGGCCCCTGCAAGCCACTGGCAAGTGCGACTGCCATTATTAGGAAAACGTATTACTAGTGGGTGGATTTTAATGAAATGTCATTTTCCCATTTCACTTTAGAACAATGCTTGTTAGTTATAGAAATTCATTCTTTATGATAGCAAAAGAAAATTACCCATTTTATATGGCTATTTTTTGTTGCATTTTTCGACGATTTCGACTAGTAAGTAATTTTTATCTTTTCACGCCCCTTTTAAAGCATTATTCGCTGATTTAATCGATTATAATATAATTTTAGTGGTACATACTTCAAATAATATTTACTTCGTACTATTCGATTTCTTCGCTCAGAAATTGTAATTTCAGCCGTTGTATGTAATCTAAGGTTCCTGCGAGTCCTCTAAGCGCGTTTGTCAGTTTACCCGATTTCAGAATAACTAAAGACAGATTTCCTGGTGACTAACAGTCCAAACCGAAAGTTTGCAAGCTGAATTCCCTTCATCGAAAGGAATAAATATAACTTCAAATTAACTTTTCCTCAAAGCACGTCACACACAGTTTTTAACTGTTTTTGACGTAAATAAAATATAAATAAATAAGGAGTCTCGGATATATCAGTAACATATGCAACAGTTTGAGTTGTTCATCTTAAACTGGTTTCGAAAAAGCTTTCCGTCATTTTTCTTTGCTTTTAGGGTCTTTTAAAAGCATTTTAATGACTATTCTTAGCGTTGTTTTACGTCATCAAAACCAACCTCTTACATATTACTGTCAAGCGGGGTGAGTCTGTGCGTGGCCACCGTGATAGAAGGCCTCTGAAATTTGCTGTTACGACACGTCTACGTCATCATAGGAAGTGCTATGGCGATTCTTAGTCGGTGAATTTTACAAGTTTTTCTTCGTATTGCTTGTGGTTTCTTGTATTTCTTGTGGTTTCTTGTATTTCTTGTGGTTCGAAGTGCTACGAAATATTACGAGAAACTTTGGGAATTCGGTTTATTATAAGATTTATTATAACAAGCATTGTGAAATTCATTTTGCGTCATTTTATATGGTTTTCTTGACAAATCGTGAAGATTCACCATGCCTCATTATTGTTTTGTGGCAAACTGTAGGGGTAATTACAGAAATGGATAGTATCGTAACAGTTTTTTTTGTTTCCCAATGGATCCAGAACTATCGCAAATGGGGATATGAGCAATTCAACGTAATTTTGTTCCTAGAACTAGGTATGAAACATAACCTAATTTGTCTTGTGTATCTTTGAATGGCAATTACAGTAGTGATTAAGAGATTCTTTGATTAACAAAGAATAATTTAGATTTTAGGTTTGTGAACTACAGTTTTCAAACTGACCAACTTGAAAGCAGATTTAGTTTGTGTAAACAGTTAGCAGGAGGACAGTACCATGTTTCCACAAGGCAGATTTTGGAAAGTGAAATGAAATTAACAAACATTTTTTGAAGACAGAACATGGAAGAATAAACATTACTGACGTTAATGTGAACAGACTTTGAAATTATGAATGAGAACTTGAATGTCAATGATAATTTACATAGGAATATACCTTCAAGTAACGTTGAACAATTCATTAATAAGCTACCAGTCATTGTATCTATTGGAGGAAATGCAGTATTCAGTCCTTAAGAAACTTCAGTGTGAAATTTGTAAACACAATTTAACAGTTAAAAAAGACATTAGTCAGTGGCATGAGGCAGTGAAATTCACTATCAGTCTAGACAGGGGACAGTTCATGATCTCTTCTCCACGATTGACGGAAATTGTTCAATATACATATGTAGTTGTATCAAAGCTTGGTTCTCTATATGACGAAATGATTTTAAATGTTAATAAGCAAAAACAATTTGCTACATTCAGAACACTACATGCATTAGAAAATGATCCAATACTTTTAAAAGATTGTGACACAAATGATCATAAGGGAAAAAAACCTTCTCAAATGAGTACATGGAGTGTTGTAAATATTTTATTAAATAATTATTGCAAACTAAGAAATGACATTGAAATGGTTAATTTCTCAAAATAAAGTTGCAAGTTTTCAAGAGTAGCCAATAATTATAATTAAAAATATATTATGTTCGTCATAGTTTGTCTTTTTATAATAATAATAATAATAATAATAATAATAGTAATTATTATTATTACTAAATAATGAGATGGATATGTATCTACATTGTATTCATAGTTTTCTTACATTGGAGATTACCAACTAAATTCTGAAACTTGTGAATGTAAATTGTTATACACTATTATTGTAATTATGACTACATAAATTCTTATAATTAATGGTTTTGTTCTCGTTGCGCCTTATTTTTTGCTAATTTATACTTTCACATATTCATTATATTGTCAGTGAAATAATTTTTCGGTTCAAAAGTACACCTTCTTATGTGTTTAAAGTAATTTCACAGTGAAATATTGTTGAAGTGAAAAGAGTCGTGGAATTTTATTAGGGTTTCGTATAATGTAGGTTGTCATTCGCCTGCCAAGCCTGAGAAAAGGAGAGGAGAGATGAAACCACCCGTGATCCATTGCAGAGGCCTTCTATCATAATTGTCACTTTCTGTGCCACATTGGGTAAGAAAACGTCAGAGCAAATTCTTGAGATATACGCATTCTACTGACACATGGAAATTTGCTGCTTCTATCTTACACAATTAGCGTGATGAACTTGGAAAGTCATGTTTTATAAAAGTGTGTCATTTTTGCGCTAAGTGCCATGCTGAATGGATGTGCACAATTAGTGTAGTGTTGCTTTATTGAGTATTGTTGATATCGTTCTGTTTGCTATTGACATATTAACTTACTTCGACACGACGGCATTCACTAAAGTCCAGAAAAAAATTATATCAGCAATACTCATTAAAGCAATCCCACACTAATTATGCACAGACATTCAGAACGGCACTTAGCGCAAAAATGAATCACTTTTGTAGCAAGACTTTTCAGGATCACACGCCAGCTACTTGTTTAAGTTATAAACAGCTTATATCTGATATCTCACTAAAGGATGGGTATTATCTCAAGGATTCAGCCTAGCATATTCTCATCCCAAATGGCACAGTTTCGCCTCTTTTGTCGTATGTGATAGGTAATCCTACTAATGGGCTATATGAATGTGTGCGAGTGTTTGATTTCGTATTAAAATTGTTAAATCATGTACATCCTAACAAAACCTTTCAGTTAGAATATTATCATAAAAATTACGTAAGTTTAGCCATACGGACTTTTCCAGAGTGTCAGAAATTACTTCAACATTGTATTTGATAAAATGTTTTCTTTCTGAGCTCCCAGATTTCCTTTAGAATGTTTCAATGTAATTGTGTACCTACACGTAGGTAGAAGAGATCTCATTTCCCTTATATTTCTGAAATTGTATGTTTGTCTCCAATCGTAAATAATTTAGTCTTTGATCTGAAACATATGAAATTTACTTGGTTTAAGAAATTCGTAATTAAAGAAATTAAAAAATATAAATGTTTATTTTATTTAATTAAACATCTTCTAAACTTAACTTTTAATTAGTTTTTATAACTTTTATCATACCCTCACAAATTTCCAAAACCTTTATATTATTTACTTATTTCCTTTACTTATTTTGAAAAATTGGTAAATACATTATTTACGAAAGTAATACTCTGGCACCTTCCCATAGTATACTATGTTAATTATTTCCCACTCTCCAAAAATTATATGTAATTAAATAGGTGATGAATTATTTAAAAAACAGATTAATTAAACATGAAATATCCTGATCGTTTTCCAGAAACCAAGTTCTGCAGGTAACAACGTTCAAAATTATTGCGACAGTGAGCCAATGAAATAAGTTAAGGAGATGAAAGTTACATTGTTCATCATTAAAAGATCATAAGTATATTTTTAGGTCATAAAACACTTTTTATTGCCACTATAACTCGCATTGTCTAACCACAAATGTTCCTTAAAAATAGATTGGCAAGAAATCAACCACAAATATTCCATAAAAATCTCCTGTTACGTTCACATTGAAAAACAACAAGTTTTATTTCAAGACATTTATGAAGAAGAACTGATATTTTTATATTTTATTTTGATAGGTTCTTTTATTATGCCCTGCACATGTAATTCATCCAGATAGATGTGATTGTTCCAGGATAATATCAGCTTTTTTTCTCTTTAGCTGAAGTATTTGTCCCTAAAAACAATACATTAAAAATAAAGAAACATGGCAGTGTATTGGGTAATTTATTCTAAAATAAGAATGTAACGGCCAGAAGTATTCAAATTCAACCACTAGTTATAATTCTTAATAATTTTTAATTAATTTCTAACATGATATTATTAAATGTTCTCACACAAATATATGTTCCTTTTTCATCAACCCCCTCCTTTCTCGTTTTCATGTTACACTAGTAAAAAATTTTTAAAATGTTTTATGTTTTGTATTAAAGTTTTGAAAGCGGTCAGGTGCAAGAGCAGGCCCAATGGCCTGAGGCTCGTCACCAAAAATGTCATTCATTTATTTATTTACATAAGCATTGTTATTACCAGCACGCTTGCTGATTGGTTCATAGTGTTCACCGGATGTTGAACTTCATACAACTTTCAGTAAATGTGAGCAAGACTGATCTAATAGCGTTTCCTACCATTTTTTTATAAAACAGCTAATTTTCCTAAAAACCCTCGTAGATAAATTGTTTGGCTTCTCACTAGTTCATTTAGGTATATCTAGTGTTTTGGCCCTATTTTATTTCCGAAATAAACATCGTTTCTGTATACGAATAAGTATAATTTAACACTTTGGCAATTTCATATCAAGGCGTGATTCAATTACTTGACCGTCGACGTGATTAAAACATCATTCCATAATCTTAGGTCGATTATTTTGCTGAATTTAAGACAGCGAATAAATAGATCTCTTAAATTGTAATTATTTTTGTAACTGTCATTCCGATGTCTCTTGTTTGTTTCTCGAGAATATTATGGAAAAGCTGCGAACTAAGAAAACATACGTCGATATGAAAGTGTGTTCAAAATTGTTTACAGAATTTAGACGCACAATTTTTAATATGAAATTAGAAGATACGGACTTCTCACGGATTTTTATTGTATTCAGTGGGCAAACAATTTTCGGCACAAAAATATACTTAATTTGAGAAAAAAGTTCAAAAATATTCCAACTTTTATAAGAGTTCTTAAGTCAACAGTGAATTCAGGTTTAATGCTAATGCCCTATGAAATTTAATTAATATTATATTAAACCCAAGAGCAATATAAATACCTACTTCACGATCTCGCAAACCCTCGTAAATCACCAAATGAAGCAATATTACCCTGCTTTAACTGCACACCAATAACCCCGTATTAGCATTCAGCATACACCACCTCGAGCACATGGCGGTCGGTCGATCGTAGCAACACTTTTACGACGACCCCTCGGGTGTTCCCGGGCGCGCACCAACCACGCGGGCCCCGCTCTCGGCAATGAAGATATCGCTACCTCTAAACAGCCCCGTCAGTAGCCTGAACCCGGGCGGGAGAACCGAAACTAACTCGAAAAAAGAACAAAAATAACACCACCGACATCACCATCACCTCGCACTAGTACAACTACAACAACAACGCAGCCGAGAAGAGTAACAGAAGTGGAGGAAGAGAAAGAAAACACTACGACGAAAAAAAAGAAAAATAATGATAAAAAAAGAGCATCGCGACCAACAAAACAAGCGAGCGACGCGCGTCGCGGGGCGAGAGTGGAGCATTAAGACGTAGTTACGCGCGCGGGCGCTAGGAGCGCTGCCCGCGTCTGTCATTAGGCCCGACGCCGCGTCGCCCGGCCGTCTTTACGGCTTGTAAATGGCGCCCATAAAGGAGCGGTAGCCGCGCGCACGCGGGCATGCTGCCGCCGCCACCGCCACCGCCACCGCCGCAAGTCCGCCATCGCACAGTGGGGCACAGGATTCAGAAAAATTCACATTCCTCATGTATGGGAAGACTGTCTAGTGTTTACATTGTCGTTGGTCTTCTAGAATGTTAAATATCATGAACATTTTACATTTCAATGAAATTGTGAAATATTATATGCCGGGAATAATTTTGATGTATCGTATCAATTTTGCTGCAATTGATATTATCAATTGACAGTATAATTATTTATCAAAGAACAACTGCTTAAACGGTATTCAAGTGCTACATTTGCTATGTACGTTAAGAAAAATAAACATGTTAACAATCGGTACTCAACATTTGTAAAATGATCATGAAATCTTATGGACCGTCAAGTGCAGATACATAGAAAAACTTGTACACTTATAGCGTTTTATAACAGGTATATTTGTGTTTAATGAAATCAAGCCTGCTGGTACTATAGACGCCATCCTTAAACGGTGGTGGCAAAGCAGATCACGTAATGAAGTTTCTGCGAGAATAAATCTTTAAATATTCCCAATGTCACAACAAATAAACTGACACTAAATCTTCATTTTTCTTTTCCTAAAACGATCGCGAATAACGCCGCTCATAGAAATAAAAAAAACAACACTTTTTATTCGAACAAGGAAAACATTTCTGATTTCTCCCCTACTTTTACCCTTTTGCCCCATTGTGTAGCGCGCCGCAAAGACGCCGCCGCCGCCGCTGGCTGCTCGCGCGCGCAGTAACTCACGCCTAAACGCCACTCGAGGAACGTTTCATTCAATTGCGCCTCCTTTTATTTGGAATTTCCGAACAATGGCGGCATTGTACCCCTCCACCACCCACGCCGCTATCTTGTTTACAATCCAGATTACGCCATCAAGATGGCTTTTGAAAAGAGTTTCAGGAGGCCTTGCTCGGCCAGCTCCACGGCGCCAGCGTCTCCTACGTATACACGCAGAAGGGGGGAGGGGGATTTTCTCGCGGTTGATCCGGAGTTCCATTCCTTGTCGGGGTTTTACGAGACCCCTGCTCCGACTTCCCTGACGTATTTCCCACCTGCGGTCGTTAAATTTCTCACGTGCGATTATCAGAAAGCCGTTCCAGTTATTCTAATGGGTCGTAAAGGTTTTAAACGGGCATAACAGACGTCTCAATTTAAGAACATGTTGGCGATGCGAAAGAGCGGTGTTTGCGGCGGCGAACAAATTAAAAGGGTGGTGTGAGGGGGCGGGATGAAAACAACGTCATTAATGAATTCGCGGGAATGGGTCGTTTATGGAGAAGTCCGCATGTAAGTTTGCGGTGCTTTATGATCGACCATAACAGTTGTTTCTAGTAATTCGCTGTGCCATCTGTTATCTGGGTCGTTAACCCTTTCTGGGCACGTAGGTAAGCAATTGCATTTATGGGGAACACTTAAGTTTCATAAATGACTGTGATGTGCGCAATTAAAAAGTGAATAAAAACCTTTTTTTAATTTTTAGATTTCTTGTCAGTTTCCTGTAAAAACTAAATGTTAGTTCAGTTATAAAGGTGATTATTTCGAGTTGGACACTCACAAATATTTCTTAAAAATATAATACTTATATTCATCAGACTAATGAAATTAATTTCATATTGCGTAGATGTGCTTTGAAGTTTTACAATGGTTTTGTGTAATGTTCAGTGAAATTCGCTGCACTGAAATGAAAACGCATAATGCGGAGTTATTTAAAGGACATTTTTTCAGAAACGTTTTTAAAACAATTTACTTCAATATATTTTATTATTATCCTCTTTTTGTTTATGAGAAATACACATTTCTTTAGAGATCACTCAAAGAAACACTGGGAAAAGTATGATGCAAGGCTTCCGCGACCAGTCTCATGAAGGTTCTCAGCACTTCAGCTCTGAAGAAGATCACGATATATTATCGAAACGTCGGCTTCACTGCCCTCGAAGCCGCGTCACCCGGACAGCCCAGAGTTTTTTTTTTCTTCAAAAAGAAATGAAAATGAAATAAGTTAAATCTATGCGTAATTAGTATTAAAAATATAAAAACGTAATATAAAACGGTATATAAAACGGCTGTCATTTTCTAACAAAACTACCCTCCTCCGAATAAATAAACGTATATCTTGCACGTGATTAAAACACTACGATTTCCATAGTCGAAAACGTCTGACAATGTCGATCATTTGCCTGACTAGAAATATTTCATTTGCGTTCGTTGAAGGGAAATTTCTGATACATCAGACACTTAATTCTTCAAACACAGACTAGCGGGACACTAATGTACACAAGACGACAGGACATCAGTGTGTACTAACTGACGCCTGTGCCATTCATCAACATCCAAAGTTAAATTAACGAGCGAACGTCTGACATTAGCAACACCATTAGAGAAAAGTCACCAGTGAGAAAGAAAGGAAGTGACTCGCCTAGAGTAAATTAGGTGATAATAAATTACAATAATAAACGAGTATATTTTTCAAAATGTAGTGCTGCAATTTAAGCATTTTATTGCTACAGCCAAGTCAAAAATGCACAAAGTGCAACAATAATTAAAGGACCTTTCGGGGAAATATTTTGTGTAGCCTTCGAAAAACATTTTCATCAACTGTGACTCAGGAACCGTGAATAATTATAAAGTTTACATAAATAAAAATTGAATTCAATGATTTTATAATTAACTAATGAGAAATTATTTCTAGTCATTGTAAATGATTTTAAAAAAGCATGATACTGATATTCGAATTACTTATTTCGGTTATTATTATATAACTTCCAAGATATTGTAAAACTGATGCTACCTTATGCGTCAAAATGTGTTTGTCATAATAAAAAAAATATCAGAACATTTATTTTATCATTATTGCACATGCCTTCAATATTCCAGGACAATCATGACTAGGGCTCGGATTCTGATGACCTAAAAACTCTTTGAAAATGACCTATAAAAGACTTACAAATAAGAGGAAAATTTCCCCAAAGAATTAAAATAAGAGGAAAATAATTTTTAATACTAAAAAATGTATAAAAAGGTTTAATTATTCAACGAATTTTTCAATTTTAAAATTGTATTTATATAAAATTGTGTTTAATTTTCAATGTTCGGAAAACAGAGTTGCAGTAGTGAATTTCGTCATGAACTGATGATACACACAAACTTGGTTTTAGTGTGTCATTGTAAATTCATGAAACATCCACTAAAAAGGAACAGAAAGGGGGGGGGGAATGTGTACAAAGGACAAAAACGTAGTAACAGAGGCAAAAAATGACCTAAAAATTGGAAAATGACAAACAATATCCCCCAATAACTATACATTTCTATCACATATATGTCATTATAAACATTCCTTTTTAAATTAGCTTCGTTTAATGAAAAGATGACTTGTCATCAGAATCCGAGCTCTGGTCATGACTAACCATTTAACTATTTCCTCGAACTAGCTTTAAGTAATAACATGAAAACCTTATGATTCTACTTTTATTTAAATTAAATCATCAAATTAACATGAAAATTATAATAATTATACCTGCTTTCAATTACTGTGAGTAGTTGAGTCTCGTGACTTTAGCTTGTACGGCCACCCTGTCCCTGGGCAAGTTACCATGGCAGTTGTTTGCCGTTGGTTACCTTCCACGCATACAAATAATACAGAAGTATATTTTTGGCGTAATATCTTATTCATTTTAAATAAGGACAGCACAATAAAGAGCATTAACATGTAGTTATTTTCGTAACTAGTGCAGAAAAGAAGGGTGTTTGGCGTTCGAATTAAATTTTAAAATGAGTGTACTAGAAACAGTTTCTTACGAATTGCGTGCAAAGCTTTTTGGTCATACTCTCTTCGGGTCATTCACATTATGTGAGATGGTGTACACGTTGACTGATGTCGCCCCTAGTATTTTGTTTTCTTTGTTGTTTTCAGTGTTTTTATTTATTTGGTGATAAGCGTTCGGCAAAACTAAAAGGTTTGGTGCGCATAACAGTTTCCAAATATGAAACAGTAATACGTAATCTAAAGAACTAATGCGTTTCTATGCATAATTATAAAAAGAGATTTGAATAAACGTATATTATTGCAGGTAGGCTTCCGCGGCCGGAGTCAATGCATTCTTGGCTATCCGGGATGAATCGCATCTCGGTCAATTGTACTGACGTTTCGGCCATCTTGCTGTGGCCTTCTTCAGAGCTATACTGCTGTATAGCTCCAACTCCAGCAGAATAGCTCTGAAGAAGGCCACAGCAAGATGGCCGAAACGTCAGTGCAATTGACCGAGTGGCGACTCATCCCGGATAGCAAAGAATGCGTATATTATTGCAGTTGAATTGCAATTCGTGTAAAAAATACACACATTAAAGTCGATAAAAGTAAACGATTTATCGTCTTATGTTGGTAATTATTTGACAATTATGTTCAGTTAGTCATGACATTAGAAGAACCTCTTAATGTATTGGCCACAAAATATAACAGCATATACTATTACAATGTAAGACAACAAGTATGAAACCTTTCATTAAAACCAAAAAAAAATTGCACAATTTGCTCACAATGTTGCCCGTTCGTCCCATTGCATCTTCTTTAACATGTTGGTGTCTGTTTGCTGCGTTCGGCAGAGCGGAGTCGCCGTGGCTGCATCCAAAATTCAACAACCTGCTCGGCCGGGCGCTGGCGCATATGGCCGCGATAACTGGAAATCGCAAGTAAATTCTCCACCTGTCCGCCAGGCAGCGCTTGTTATTCCACACTCCGGCTACTTTTATTTAAAAACTTCTGATGATACAATTATTTCGAGGCGAAACTTTTCTATCTGCATACACGAGGGGTGTGCGTTAAATTAAAATTTTTTTGCGCATATAGAACGCGTGAATTAATGGATTTTTTTCGTCTGTGCCTCTATAGAGTCTCCGACTTAATTAGTATGCATAATGTTGATTTTCAACTCTCGCGGTGCACTGGATTGGAAAATCCATTTACAAATTCACTTTCTGCTGTGACAGTAAATGATGATATGAAGCGAGTTCCGTGAAACTATTAAATTCGAAAATTACGTCGTGTATCTACAGAATTCCCAAAAGAGTGGTGCTTTGATGAACGAGTTAACTGTCAAAAACTATCGATTTCTGATTTTTAAAAAATGTCTTTTCATCAAGCGACCTGCGTAAATATGTTTACGTCATCATGCTATTTTTAGAACTAATTTCGGCGCATTCCATTGGAAGCTATTGCTCAGCAGGAGAATCATTTAAAGCGGTGACACATTTTGCTGGATTTTCAATTCCAAATTAAAACACTGCATCTGCTTTTTGCCGTCACAGTGAAATGCCGTTGTGAATACGTTTGCCAGAAGGACGTTTTGGGGGAAATGAGAACAGTATTTCTATTTCCAAAAGATGTGACTGAGTGAAATTTAAAATTAATATGCACTTTTCAATTTGGCCTGTTAATTAGAACATTACTGATGTCTAATGGTATGATATATTACGAACAGGAAATTATTAATGAACTCCGAAAGCATACAAAATGGTTTTCAGTTAAAAGGTTATTTCAATTTCGTATTGTCCTTTGTAGCGCGTTTTTTGCGAATGGTCATAATTGTATAAAACGTTAACGCTTAATCTTTCTGCGTTGTTACAAGAAACGACATATATATGTCCCAAGAGTTGATAGAAAGAAACTAATGTATCTTATCAAGAAAAATGCAACAAAGACAGTCCGTTTACATCATTTAAAACTTCAAACATCTTTTTACTATTTGTACGCATATCTATTATTCCAATAAAATAAATATTGTAAGGACAAAAGACCTACGGTATACGGTATAGAAAGAAACAAACTACAAATTGATGGGTGAAGTAAAATTTTATTGCGTTCGTTTCAGATTACAATCGATTATAGTAGGTTTGCATGAAATATATTTTGTCGTTGTCCAAAAAACAACACATTTAAAATTTGTTATTTTGCAGGATAGTGGTTTTAATTCTGAGCGGAGCCTTTTATTTCGCGTACAAAGTTTTACCTGCTGCCCCGTGAACCAATTTTCTAGGGAAGGGGTGTCTCATGAATTATCTTTACTAGTTTTATTAGTAAACCATTGGCTATTTTCTACATATACGTATTAATTTAAAAAATCTTTCGATAACTGTCACTTTTTGCTTCTACCAACAATTTCTAGATAAAATTAATCTCTCTTTGTTTATGAACATTCCAGTAGTACTTCACTTGTTAAAACACTGAGTTAAAAAGTTTACAATTATTTTAAATCTTATTATGGTTTGTTAACTATTATTGAGTAATTTTATTCTATAAATTTTCATATACTGTTCTTCATTCATTAAGAAACTGGGTCTTTAACATTTTCTTCAGGTAAATATGAATACTATTAGGAATGTCGCCTTGCACATTTCTCATGGCGTAAAAATGCTGTAAATAGACACGCAACGACCCAAATTAAATACTCAAGGGTATCTAAGAGAAAGTCAAAGTTGCATTTGGGACTTACTGAACAAATCGTGAATTGGGAATCAAATTATGTGTATTGGCCGTGAGCATTTCAGAATTATGCGGCAATTAATTGAATTTTTACTAAAACTAATCTACATAACTTCACAAAGCTTCTCTGTCGGGTAGAAATATACTTGTCTTTTTACTTAAGTACTATCTAATGAGAGCGAGGACTGGCTGCCGGTCATTGAAGTTGACATTTGCAAAGTTCGAAATCATTTTAGTTTACAATTATTGTAGCGAACTATTAAAAATGGTAATACTATCATAAATATTTAAGTGAAAATTGAATGAATTACCGCATAATTCTGAAATGCATACCGCCAATATACATGATTTGATTCCCAATTAACGATTTGCAAAGTAAGTTCCAAATGCAACCTTGATCTTTTCGTAGAGTTGGCTCTTTTTCTCAAGCATGTTCACGAACATTTTATTTCAATATTACACCTTCGTTCACGCCGAGGACATCTTTTGCGCACGGAAGTGGACGTTACATGAATCTTACGCCAAATGTTAACAACTAGGAGCTCTTCCCGCCAGGGTCGGTATCGGGAAGGTCTCAACAACGATACCAAAACAAAGAATAAGAATTTTCGCTCAGAGCATGAGGGAACCATTTGTTTTTAAATTTTTAATTTAATTTCTTACAAATATCAACTATTTTATTTATAAATTTTATTCAATTTCTTTGTTTCAATGCATTAACAATTTAAATTAAATGTCTGATTTATAAATATCTGCTAATACTCGTTTTTCTTTTAGAAAGAGTTTGAATTTAAACCCTGAGACGTTTGAAGCACCGTATTTATTAATATTATTATTAATTCTTTATTAATATTATTAAAATTACTAAAATAAACTCACAAGTTATATAAATTAATATTGTTCTTCTTCTTAGTAGGCCATAGGTCTGTACCATTCCTTGGATTTCAAAACTTTCGTGCCTTTGTCGTCTCGGTCTTCCGGAATATTTTCTTCCCACAGGTCTCGTACCTCTCGAGACCCTTACAATTCTAATTTCATTCATACTATCAATGTGTTGATTCTATTCTCTCCTACGTGATCTTATCTATTCGGAAATGCGACTAATTCCACATGTTGTTTTAATTTTATCATTTCTTTCTCTATCTATCTCTACTTCTTTATTAATATTATTAAAATTACTAAAATAAACTCACAAATAAAATATATTTTCAAAGCATATTTATAATTGTTAAAATATTATTTATACCTGTACATTTTATGTGTAACATGATCGACACCCACTTTGGGTTTCGCTCTTGGATAAGGGCGTTATCCATACATATATCCCGCGACCCCTCACATTATTGACAAAATGTTTGACTCTATGTCCTGACTATATACTGAACTAAGCTTATAAAATATTTACGAGTGAAAATATACCTTTATGTAAACGTATTTCTTCACAAACTCTAAAATGACAAATTTTTAACTGTGGCCTTTTCCTTACACACCGACAATTACTGTATTTTTTTTATAATAACTCTTTTCTATTCACCAAGTTTTTTGAATGTTTCTAATGTCGAACACACTCTGCGTTAAAACACGTTTCACTAAACGATTGTGTTAAATTTTTTTTCTCACTTGGATCATGCATCTCAAGGGAAAACAGAAGCTTTACACCCTGCTTTCGAGGATCTCGAAATAATTTCCGTAGAACGTAATCCAATGAGATCATTCCCGAAAACCTTGTATTGAACCCAAGATATGAATGGTGGATCAGAAACGCGCACAATCTGAAATTGTGTAAAAATATCAAAAATTTAATTAGAATGTTAAGTTAAAATTACTATTTTATATTCTGGGTGATTTCATGCACTGTTATAAGATTATAAGCTTAGCAATACGAAAATGATTACTTACGCACAGAAAAGAGATTTACATGATGTAACGAATTTAAGGGGGTCTGTCTCATCCAAGTTAGATACCAGTACGATGGTTCGTTATGTTTAAAAGTGTAATTTCAAACGACGGACTGTTTGAAAGGGGACATTGTACTATAACGTGTCACAGAAAGGTCTCCACATTCACAATGATCATGAATACCTTGCGTATTAGTCGTAGTGAAATGTAGGTTGTCTTTCTGAAACAGCATAGCAATCATTAGTACAAATGAATCTCTTATACTGCCTTGAAAAGTGGTCCCTCCAGGCATATATTAATACTAAGCACAAATTTGCCATGTGGAATTTCAGTACTTTTGGCATTTTTACAATAGTAAATATTTAGTGTTGTCTAAAATTTTAATTAACGATTTTGTATGGATTCATTTTCGATTGTTTGACTAGAGATGAAAGTAACTGGCTATAATGAACTTGCCATGAGAAATGATCTTGCAATTATTAAATAGTTATTAACGTTATTTACTTGAAACAATAAATTAGTAAAAAACTTGAATGGTCACCTCGTGTTACGAAGCAATGTTGACGTGACATGACAATAGTGTTCAATGAATATTATTACTGAAATTTTTTAAGTGCACTTTTCGTGATTTATGGCAGTATAAATAAATACGCGGGCGCAGACTACGGACGCGCTAATTGTTGGGCCGTGAGCTGCGGAACAACGCTGTTGGTGCTGAGACTGTTTGAGAAATGTGGTGGCCGTGAACAAGGGGGGAGGGGAGAACTGCAGGGAGGGATACTGCGAGAGCCGGTGGACGGAAACACCTCTCCGAGGGCGAGGACTGCTGGGCTTCGTGGACAAGAGGGGCGGGGACAATGGAAACGGGGAATGCGGAGAGACTGTGGGGGCGGACCTCGGGAGCGACAACTGCTGGAACTGCGTAAGTGGCAGGGCCGGACACTGTGAGGGGCGGAGAACGCAAGGACGGGATCTGTGACAGTGGATCGGCGGGGTAGAGAGCTGCTGGGACTGAGAGGGGGGGCGGGTAAAAGAGGGATTGTGCAGCGGTGGTGGGTTTTCGAAGGCGGTTCTGCGGTAGCAGGACTACGGGAACAAGGATTTTTGAGATAACGGGGGTGAGGATTGTGACGGCGGGGACTGCAAATTCAGAGACCACGCGTAGCAGTGACTTCGGAGGCGGGGACTACGGAAGTGAGGCCTGGGAGGTGGGAACTGCGGGGCCTACGAGTGCAGGGAAGGCTTGCAGAACGATCACTGTGAAGACAGGACGGGCGGGTCATGCAAAGTCGGAGCCGAATTACTCCGGTTGAAGGGAACTGCTCGCATACACGTGCTGCTTAAGTAGGAACTGACAGTGGGAATACGCAAATTGCGGTGGAGTGAGACGCGGCAGAGGGACTGAAGGGGCGAGGAAGGCAGGACCAGTACGAAGGGAACGCCTGGCAACGAGGACCGCTAGACCCGAAGTTGGAAACACAGGGACTGCGCTGCTGGGAACCACCGATGGCGGGGCTGGCAACAAGCCGTGGGGGATATGAACTGTGGGGAGCGCGAAATCTGAGGGAATCGCGGGGACGGTGGGGGCGGCGGAGGGCGAGCGGTGGAGAAGGCGAGCGCGACGCGGCGGAGGCGGAGGCGGAGGCGGCGGGGGCGAGGACGGGGGCGAGGGCGGCGGCGCGCGAGTTTATGCCGCGAGAGGGAGGCGTGCGGGTCCCCGAAGCCATTTACTTTGTAATAAGCTGGCGGTGGCGGCGCCGCTCGACGAAGCCCGCGCCGGAATGCGACAGATTGAGAGAGATCGAGTCCGCGCGCAGGGCTGCCCACGCGCGCGCCCGTCGCCGCTCGCGCCGCGCGCCTCCACCGAAGGCTCGCGCTGGAGGCGGGAGCACACAAACAGCTTGCTATAAGCCTCTTTACAATACTGGTTAGCACACTACCCACCTCTTTACAAGACCGCGTAGCTCACTACTAACATCTCGACAATATGGCTTAGTTTACTAATATCTTTACAATACCGCGTAGCTCACTATCACTACTCTTTGCGATACTTAGAAACTCGAAAACCCCCAGATCAGAGGCACTGTACTGACATTAACTGACGCCCTGAACCACCTAAGCCTGTTGAATTTTAGATAGATTTAAGCAATTATCAGATATGTAGAATGTTTTATACATCGACCATTCTATTAATCAATCTCAAAGAAAATGAATACATTTTAAAAATTAAACTGCTATCTTGATGAGGATTAGTTGATGGTTTAACTTTAAAACCAAAAGATGTCTTAACCAACGTTTTTAACAAGATGAACCATTTTGATGTCTTAGACATCACTATCAGATCTGGTACATATTAAAGTATACTAAGAATTAAAGTAGAGAAGAGAATAACTTGAATAAAAAATAATTAATCTACGCAATATATATTTGAATCAATATAATGCTCCATTTAAAAAAAATCTGTAAGCAAGTTTTAAATAAAAAAAGTTAAAAAACTCAGGCTTAAAATAATGAGTAAAATGGAGGGTAAATTTAGATGTTACCAATGACTGTATAGGAACAACAATTAACCTAGAAGATATCCAGTCATGTTTAACATTTGATATATAGGAGTAGGAATGTGTGAATTGATATACTGTTCCAAAATTAATTTTACTAATGTGTATTAATAATGTATCGATTTTAATTATTATTTTATATACTATTTTCTGCTCTTCTCTAATCTTTTGTTAAATGTATTTTAATAATTTGTACCAGGTCTGAAGATGACGGCTAAATCAACGAAAGCTGCTCATCTTTAAAAGAAAACGTGCCTAAGACACTTTTCATTTCTACCACCTCGTGTATATGAGTTTGCTGTATATATGAGGGTTCTTCGAAAAGTTGTACCGCCTAACCGTAACGACCATTAATATAGTACTCGTAGATACTTAGGTTACTTAAACGCGGTTCAAGTTCCGTATTTAAGTTAGCTGCTTCAGTCACACATGTACTGCAAAGAAAACGTTGGTGAAGGCGCAACTTGTCTCTCGAGGAGAAGGGGAAGATTCCCTCCCTCCGCGTGTTCCGCGCGTGGGAAACCCTTCGGGCGAGCGCTTTTCATTGAATGACGTTTCCGGATGCGTCATCTGCTTGGGTCATTAGCCCCGCAAGGAAGATGCATTAGCTTCTTGTCTGTCTGGGAGACGCCGCATCCTGGGCACAGGTACCTACGTTTCGGCCGCCATTCTGCCATCTTCCTCCGAGCGAATTGCAGCCATGCTTCCTCAGGGCATTTCGCCCTGAAGAAGGTCGCAGAATATCGGCTGATGTTGGCCCCTATGCCCAGGACGCGGACGCTCCCGAACCGCCAAGTAGCTACTGACTCTTTGCGGAAGCCTACGTTCTCAGGGTGCTGCATCTTATTGTCAAGAGGTGGCGGTGTTCCTCCCATTCTGGAACGTGAGATCCGGCGCCTGCCCACAAGTCGGCTCGTGGAATTTCATCCTCCGGCGTCTCTCCTGCGAAACACTGCAATAAGCTTTAAACTCCAAGACTACTCTTCCGACGTGAGTAATAGAGTACAGCTTGTAAGTGTGCGGTATAAAGGGGAATGGAAAAAACATTCTCAGGGACAGAGTGCTTACCATCTGTGACGTTTTCCCGGTTGAGCTCGAATCCCGGTCGGGTCAAAGATAGAGTAGAAGATTTCTAATACAATCGTCCCAATTTCTATAGTTGTGTGACGAAGGAAGAACTCCAGCAGACCAAGTAAGATAGGTACGGTGATAGGAATGCTCGCCACATCCCTCCCTTACCCCCTGCGAGTGGATAATAAATAATTATAGGGAACAGGCCTAAGCTCATCGCTAGCAAGCAAAATTCGGATTAATCTCACGCTAAAATACCTGAAATACATAAAAAGATACGATATGACGTGTAGATACCTTCATTGACAGAGCTACAATATCATCTTCAAAGTTACAAATAAATTCTCCAAATGTTTGTAACATTCACCCGTGACTTCTGTTGGACAATGAACAATATTTTGTGACTAAAAAAATCAATTCTAAATACAAGAGAGCAGCAAATAAACAGAATTTTTCTAATGGATTTAGAGAACAAATAATATCTATTTGTGGATATAGCTGAATCATGCGTTCAAAACGTAAGAACCAAGGTGGTTGAAAAACGTCGTAAATACAAGAGTTTGGAAATCAAGATCAGCCGCTTGTCCACACACACTCACAACGTACCGATATTTACAGGACCTTCGGGGTTTGTTTTTCCCTACTTCAAAATTTGTATAAAACCTTATCCACAGTAAATAGAGCCGTTCCTCAGAAAACTGGTTGCAGCCTGGAATATGTTTGATATTTGATCCACGCCTAACATTTTAAATAGTACATGTAAGGAAAAGGAAATATTAAATTTACTCGAATCCATATTCTAAAACATACTTGATTTCCATTATCTTTTGGATTCCAGATATAAACACCAAAATAATTATTATTATTAATATATATTATATTATATATTAATAGTAATTATTATTATAAAATTGCACAAACAGCAATAAACCCAACTAGATTCTCCTAATTCCAGTCCAGTTGCTCTAAGCATTCAACTCTTCACAACAAACACTTCGAAGTAGTTCTTGAGCCTGCAAATTAACCATGAATCTGATATTTAATTGTCACTACACTGTCACCGTCATGGCTCTGATTGCAACAACAGTAGATTTGTTCCTGTCAGTAATTGATGTTCATGCTATGACCTTGTTGCTTTGTAACTAGGTTCGTAAACTGTTCGAAATATAAAATGTTTATAATTGCTTCTGCACAGGTCAAACTTGGAGTTGTAGATAGAAAATCAACAACACATTTGTCTCTTGCTTAAGGTTTAGCAATTGAGAAAATGATATTGCGCCAGATATAATGATAAAAAACTAAATCAAAAATCATTTTTATGTCTATCATAATTGCAGATCGTCGTACGAAGAGTAGATAAGAAATCTCGTTCGTAGAATGTAATCGTAACTTGCATTAATAAATATGTCTAATGGAATAACACAATTTCGAAGTAACCACAACTAGTGGTCGTAATGCATGTTTCCTACCGATGTGGAAATGAAAGGAAGGTTATACGAAGCACGAGTGTGATGAATATGACACAAAACGCCACGGCTTTTCAACTCGTACGCAAATTTGCATACACCCTCCATTCGCAAGCCTCATAACTTACATTTAACGCAACTATAGACTATGTAACGAGGTCTGATACGGTTGTCGATATCTTAAATAAAATATTGTTCTTCCGATTATTTACACTGAGAAGCAGGAATTATTACTGTTATCTTCGCGCGTCCGAACGATATTCAAATGAGTGAGATACAATTTTGAGCATTTATTTAATGGTTGAATATCGGAACGACACATTTCGATTATTAATGGAAAGTAAGCGAATACGTTCGTAAGGTTAATTGAAGGGAATACGAGTATAGAGACAATAATTTAGAATTAATTGATGTTAAAATTATTTTATATTGAGAAAATGTGAGAAAAAATGCACAGTGATGTAGAATTACCGTCATGCTTCGAATGAGAGAACGAACTAAAATGTACAAAAACAACTTAGTTATATATAATGAATTCCATTGTATGAAGATAGGGTTACTGTTTGCCTTCAAATAAATTAGAATAAAATATGTGTCCTCTAAATCTATGTCTATGGCGTTTTCAAAAAACATATAACACTGAAAATGTGTATGTATAAACATATCTCGGTACAACTAATGACTCTTCTATAATAAATAAGAAAATATTCTTGATTTGATTTAGGTTCCTTAAATAACTCGCACAACTAAAAATCATCGTATGTTTTCAAATTATGATTGTGGCAAAATGTAACATTGTATTTTGAAGAAGTGAAAATCATCGCATTATTAAATTATCAGAACTTGTCAGATGTCTAGTTCCCAGCGTAATGATAAATTGTCGAATTTAATTCGAAGCTGTTTCTACTATTCTTCAATGTAAGGAGTATTTCTGAACCGATTGAACTTGTCTTGGAATAAGCCTCCAAATCTTGTGGGAGGTGCTTGTTTTCGGAACACCAGATCATAGGCAAATAGCAGAGACGATCTTCATAAATTTAATAAATTGTGTGCAGAATACCCTTTTCCCCATAGTACGTCACACACGCTTTTGAACTGATTTTGATGTTAAATGAATATTATATCCGATTTATTTCGACAAACCCCTTCTTCTCTCTATTAGTTCTTTCTTCATGACTCTTCTCTTCTCTTATTGGTTGATTGACTGAGGTTTAAGATACGTTCAACAGCTGCTATTCGCGCCCAAATAGCATGTTCGCTCTCAAATAGTAAGCTCATCGTTCGCACTGACGTCGTACACCTATTTGATACTTACAAGATATTGCTATCTCCGGTTTGTTTAATCATTTTTTAGAGTGGTCGAAATACATAGGTTTGTTTCTTCTTGAAAATATAAAAAATGCCAGTTTAGTTTTGATGAAGAATTACTTTTTTGTGGGAAACAGGAAAAAAAGGTCAGATAGTACTAACAGGAATATGATCCGCTCCATGGTATGTTTCACAAGGGTTTCATGGATTTTCGTTGTGACCATTTGAGCTAGAGTGAAGCAATGAACATAGGACTGTCGAATGAAATCACTGAAGGAATGGGGAACAAAGTTCACAATATTGTGATTGAACACCACCGAAAGGAAACAAAACGAATAGTCCAGACACTGAGTATCTCAAACGGTCAATTGGTATTCAGAATGAACATTTGAGGTCGCGAAATCTGTTGGCAAGATAGCTCACTGCTGATAACAAGAGGAATCACGTGACTATTTAACGGAAGTATGTAAACGAGATCACGTAGTCGGGAATGTCCCTTGGCTGTAGCGCACACTACAGCCGTGAATAAGATCACGATAGATCGAAACGTTGAGACCTCAGCCTTCTATGAAGCGTCTCCCGGATAGCCCAGATCATGACTCTGGCCGCGGAAACCTACATCATGCAGCCGGCAAACTCGAGTGATTGTTACTATTAAGCAGGAAAGGAGAGAAGTCAGGCGACGCGAGAGACAGAAATAGGGAAACTTACAAAATGCCCTTGAGCAGCCTAAATTCATTGTCCCTACCCTTAGCCGTTATTGATGAGTGATACTTTGGAGTGTCGTGTGAAGCGGTTACCAAGGGTATGGCTTATAGTCCCACATAAGGCGAGAGTAGGATCGTAAAAAAATGTTTCCCTAACACTATATTTCCCATTGACCCAAAATACTATTCATAACAATTCTTCCTTATATATCATTCCCCCATGATCAACTTACCATTCTCGATAGAAGGAAAACGAAGGCAAACCACTGCTATCGTCACCTTTCTAAGGATGGACAACGTAGAGGTGTAATCCTTCTCTTTCGCTTCGCTCACCAAGGAGTAAGACGATGTTTATCTACTCGTATTATTATTCCAAGAACACGTGTTCTTCGGTGAATAAAGGTAAGGAACAACGTAAAAATATAAAGAAAACAACAAATAACACACAAGAAATACATAAAAACAGTACGTCGGAAAACTAAATTAACCAGCAGTGCGACATTTCTTCACTCAACCCGAAGAGAATGAAAATCTGTGCCTTTGGATTTATGGCTGAAAGCCGCTTGCAATATGCAGTGCCCGCGCGGGCGGCCCAAGCGCTGCCCTTGGGAGGCCTTCCGACGCCAGCAGGGGCGACAGAGCATTGACTATTAAAATCCCTTGACTAGCAGCGCTGCACCCCCTGCGTTCCTCAGACGACGCGCGCCTACAAATTGACTGCTTATCCCCGGTTAGCCACGCGGTGGCAGCCCGCGTCTGCGTCGGCGTCGGCCGCGGAACTGTGACTATGAATTGGAATTTCGTTCGATGAATATTCCAAGTTACCATATTTATGGAGGTTTCGTCCGCTTTACATGCCACATACGCCAAACAGGGAGGCTGCGGCGAAGATAAATCTCGGGAAGCTGGCAAAAAGAAATTACGTATTGAGTAACTCCACGTGGACAGAGAATATTGTAGGATTCTCTGGCGAGATGGAAGGTTCGAAAAAAATTAGTTATGGGATAAACAACAATCTCGAAACAAAACAGATGGTCCAAACCCAAGGGTAAAATATTTTAAAATTGCAGGGTTGGATTGCAATGAAAACATGAATTAAAAATATATTGAAATGCAACTGGATGAAACACAGCGTAATAATACGGAGAATGGTGGGAGAGATTCAATTAAAATTATATTTCAACAGATAATTCAAAAGTAATGTCCGTTATATGTTCAAAGTCCATACTTCTCTGTGATATAGTTTTAATCGCCGTACACGGAAAACAATGCTCTATCATGATATAATGATATTTTTAAATATATTTGTTGCCTTAAAACATTTTGTAGCTCAGGAAGTCTGTGTAAATCATTTATACTCGTATCAAGATTTAACATGAATGAGAAAAAATATGTTTTTCAAATTAGAATTAGTTTTCTGTGAAAATTTACGATTTTCGAAATATACCCTTAAAAAACATGCAAAGTAAACGTCAATGGTCTTCGATCCCTACATTTTGTTTTACATCGATCCCTACATTTATGATTTTACAATGAAGCAGGTTGCAATCGATGTACAAAAACGGCATTCAAAGGAACACTGGACAATGAAATGAAAAAAAATTGTACACCAAACATAAACTACAAATAACTAAAAGACATTAACGATTCTGAAAGTCGGAAAACCATTTAAAATTTCCATATAAATTACCAAAAGTTAATTTCTTGTGCTACTACATTTTATCAATTTCTGTCAATTACTTTTCAGTTTTGTAAACACGTTTCGACAAGTTACTTATTAAGCATGAAATCAATGCTTTCAGTAGAAACAGGATTTCTTGTAATTTCTATTTTTGCAATGATTATTAATGATATACATGTTTTTATGTAAACATGCATTTTTGAGATTATCACATGTAAATGCCTCTTCCGTATTTGTTAAAATATCATCCTCGTTGGTAAAATAGGTAGTTTTTCAACATATCCACACGAGAACTTTTTCGCCAAACAGGAAGCAGGCTACTCCACGAGAGTTGGCACCCCTGACGAAGCGGAGGGTTGCTCCAGCTTATTTTCACGCCCCGCTAGTGGCGAGCTCGGCGGTGCGAGCGGCGGCGGCGGCGGCAGCCAAGAGCCCGGGGGCGGGGCTGGGCGGAGAGGAGCGAGCGGGGGCAGTGGAGGCGGAGGCGGAGCCGGCGCCGGCTCCTCTTCGCAGAGACCCGAGCTGTGTATGATCATTTCTGACATCGCCGTTAATAGAAACGTAATAGAAACGCTAGAGCGCCGGAAAATTGAATGGGCTAACCACAAACATAACGCGGAGGAGGCGCCGTCTCGCAGGAGCTGCCTTCTAGATTGGTTCTCCTCGAGTTAAAACGCGGAGACGCCGCCAGCGGGCGCTCAGCCCCGACGGAGCACACCCCCTCCCCGTCATTCCGTCCCTACTCGTCCCTCCCCGTCCCACCCCGTCCGGGCGCAACAGAGGCCGAGCCTCGCGCTCTGAGTTTTCCGCGGAGAGGCTCCGCCGCTGATCTGAGCTCCACTCCACGCCACGCTAAAGAAGTTCCCTCTCTTCTGCTTGCTTTTTTTTATCCCTCCGTGTTCTGTCTTTTTATGCCTTCTGTGCTTACGTACTCGCAGTTTTTTCATTCCTTTCCCTCATACGTTTTACGAGTTGGAAGGTTTTCATTACTAATCTTTGTAGTACAAATCCTTTTGTTTTCGATGCTGCTCATATTTGTGAAATGATGTCTGGTTTTACTTTGTCAGGTTTCTTTGTTAACGACAATATATCATGTTAAAACTCTTGTAAGGCTTTAACTGACGATTAAGGAATATTTTCTTTTTAAAAGGAACATTTCATCCAAACGCCATATTTTCCGTACCATTGTGGAAATCATCTTAGATGCGCTTTTAGTCCGTTTAGGGCGAAATAGAATGTTCTGCACCAAGTCAGGCAAAAAACTTACAAATCAAATTATTTATATTTATATTTCAACATGGTTTTTAATTTACTTTTAACATTGTGAAAAATAAAATACGTAATTCTCTGTGAGATCACAAACTTTAATTTACAATGCATAACCTCATCGCATCTGTTCAGCGAGACCTACTTCCAAAGCAACTTAAAATATGGTTTCAACAAGAATCGTACTACGAAAGAAATCTAAAAGAATATATTACAAAAATAACTAAACACACGGTCATACTGATGTACTCATCTTCAAGAACACCATCAAACCGGACATGGACCCTTGGAAGGCATCACTTTTCGACCTGCTCAATTAGATCCACCGTTATCGATAAACGGCTCAATTTCGCCACATCCGCCATTCTTCCATCCTTCGCGAAATCGTGAGAGCCAGGAAGTGCACTGCCTGCCCGTCGAGCATATGGGCCGCGAATAGCCACCTACACCTTGCAGCCGCCGATCCGGCCCCCACAATCACCTCCACCTGTACCCGGTGCACCGCACATGTGAACGCGCTCGGCTTTTAAACGCCTTGACCCTGTTAATTCGCTAACGAGGTCTTGAACAGCTCCATCGGTCCGCGGCGGCCGGTCGCCAACCGGTCGTTACTACGTTGTGGTGCCTCATCTGCCCCTCCATGGGGCCGGCTGGAGCTTGCTTCCACCCCTGGGCCCCGCCCTCTCTGTCGCCCCGGCCGCCCCTCCGCGCCGCCTCTAATCAAGGCTCGCCCCAGTTTTAATAAACTCCGCGCTGATCCGTGGCCCGATACTCCGGCCCTCGCGCGCCCGACGTGGCTGCCGGGAGAGGCCGGGCGGCGAGGGGCAACAGGCCAGGGCAGCGCGGCGGAAGGCGGGGGATGACTCTACTGTTGGGAAGTTGAAGGAGTAGCTGGACAAAATGTTAACAAAATGTATAGTGGGGTACGTTATGATAGAAAAGGACGTTGGGTAAGAACGGTGACATTGCAATATTGTGCCGGGCGATAACGGAAAGAAACATAGAGGCAGAAGGGAAGTTAATTTTTTTAGGCCTTTTTCCAACCGATGGTTACACTTTACGTCCCTGTGGGATTCATATTCGATTACATAGTCACCAACACACTTGCGGGCTCATATTATCTGCGGTCAGCAGAACGCGAGGCCCTTTGTGACAACACATGCATGAAATACAACGGACAAACAACCATTCCCAAAACGGGACTCGAATCCACGACCCTTTGGACCGAAGTGCTGAGTCCATACATGCTCTTAGCCACCCGGGCCATCCAGGTCGATTGTAAATAGTATTGAAAATAGACAGGTATGCGGAATTTAGAAATGTAGATCCAAATCCGCGTGACGTATATATTTTTCCCTTCTGCATGTCAGAGACAACAAAACATTCACCTACCAATGTTGAATCTCATCACTTGTAGTCATCAATCAATAATTTATTTGTTCAAGAAATGCAATTATCAAATCGCTATTTCTTGGTTGCCCGCAATAGGATATAAAATTAAATGTCATTAGAAAATTAATACAATTTTTACACTAAATTGATCAGAAGATAGTTGATACAATATCTATTTTAGCAGATAAATGCTTCTGTTAATATAAGTTATTTTATCCTTCTTTGATAATTATTAATAAATAATAATAAAGTTACTTTCAAAAACTTTGTATTAGCACATTTTTGAACAGTGTGTTTTTCTGTATTCCTTATGACTTGGAATTTCTTGTCGTATTAGAATTTCTCTCAATTACTTCTCAACGGCTCTAGTAACTATTATGTTGAATAACTAAGAGTAACTTATAAAAATTCCTTCCCAGTAACTTCATGGAGAGAAAAAACGTGAGAATGCCCAGCATACCGAATCTTTTCCTCCTCTTTGTGTTATTACTCAACTTCCCTCATGTTTTTCAAAAAGAAGTGCATGACATCATTTAATGATATAAACTTAAGGGATAAAACAAAACTCTTATTTACGTACGGCCGTATCTCGTATTATATTTCTCACTCTGCTATTTTATTTTAAGCCCAAGCATTTTTACTCTCCCGTGTACGTACGTATATACGGAGTAATATAGTAGTAGGGCAAGTTATCTAATGCTGCGGAAAACCGAAATACAAGTTTCATACAAGTTTTTTGTATTTCTACGGAAATACAAGTTTTGGGGTACCCTGATACCCAAAAAAATGTTGTTTTTTTTTCTTTCAAAACGTCCGTCATGTACATTTTTTTAACATTTTAGTAATCTTCGCGCAATATTGCGTGCAATATGTGCAATTTAAAAAAATACAAAAACAAGATTTTCTCAAAAATGCTCCAATTTTTTTAAAACTTTTGATAGGGATTGTGCGAAATGTATTCCACAAGATGATACATATTGAGGAATTCATTTGTTGTTGTTTTTTTAATTACAAAAATTAATTATTTTTACTTTCTCGTTTCGTTTACATTTTTATTTGAGGAATTTGTTCACATTCGTTATATTTATGAGTATATGTGCTTTACATAATGTGATATAAAGTTTCACGAAAAATCAAACATTTTCTGTGAAAACTAGCTCAAACTTCCGCATTTTCAGAAACGCGCAAACATCAATTCCTCAAAAACCGTTCCATTTTTTTTAAAAAAAATTCGAAGTGATGATGATCATTGCATTCTTTAATATGACGTAAAGTTATTTCTGGATATTTATTGTCTTTTCAAAAATTATACTAATATAATTTTTTGGAATATCTTTCACGCCTTTAATTTGCACATTTCCAGCAGTTTGGGAAACTGCGTATGATCTTTCCTTCCCCTTCCTTGTCCTGCCTTCACACCTTACTAACACTCACTCACACACACACACACACACACACATACACACCTGCATTACGTTTTCGCGGGAACAGGGCTTGTCCCAGCTGGGATTGTGCTCCGCTGATGGAAAGTACTGGTTGTGGAAATCCCCAAAACAGACGTGTCGATCGGCACTGAATCTCACCATTCAGCTGGGGAAATTACCTCCCGCGTTACAAACATTTACTTCGCTTATGAGAAAACTGATCTATCAGATGATGCGCGCGAAAACACCGATCAATCAATAAGTACTTAAACGGAACGGAAAAAAAGTTTTGTGCACCCCTTTCATAGTCCGAACAAATAACGCTGTTGTATCATATTGAAAGTACCTTTAGTAAAAAATGAAGTTAGAATTAAATTTCTGGTTGTACTTGAACATATTTTAGTAGGGGTGACATGTTGTCGACCCATCTGCCAGAGACACAGTGATCTTTAGTAACTTGAAAAGCGTCATTCGGTTGTTACGTCATCTTTACCACATAAGCATAAGCGGCAATTAGCGACTGCATTGTATTGAATCTTACAACTAGAGTCTTTTATAATCATCTTTTTATAATTTACACAATTGGATTGTATTACAGTATTTATGGATATGTAGTTCAAGAAATTTTTTTCCGTTCCTATTTTTTAAATTATTATAAAGTATTAAGTATTAAATACTGCGAAATGTCCTTAAATATTATTAAATATTCTATTATTTCAGTTGATGAGTTGTTTTTAAGAAAATTTACATTATTTCTATATTTAAAACTACTAGTTCGTATGTCTAGAACAAAATAATAACTAAAAACATGTATTCCAAACAATTATATAATTTATTACGAGGCTCGTACACTTCTTAAAACTATTTACATTTTGTAAACGGTCTATGTCTCGCTGTTTTTTTCCAAATCTTATTCATATCTCTCAAAAAAAAAAAGTGTGAAGCTTAAGTAAAATATATGAAATAAAATCGTAACTTATTGATGGCATGAATCATAAAATAGACATTCACTCCAGAGTAAAGTAAAACTCACAGGTGGAGTTAAAAATACTAATTTACTGCAAAACACATGGGAATTCGAACTTTAAAAAAAGAAAAGAAGTAATTTACATCATGGCGCTCACATTCAAGACCAGAACTTTTAAAAGAAATACATGAGAAACCTTAAAGATAATATTTGTGTCGTAGTTTAAGAAAAAAATAGATGTAATACAATATATATATATATATTATATATATATATATATATATTATATATATATATATGATGATCAATTTATAATTAAACAACAAAGTTTTTTCTAATTCCCGTTACGACATTACTTTAGTCCAGCTACCCACGTAACGCGGAACTGTGTGGCGCAGGGCGGCGCGGGGGGGCAGGGACGACGGCGGCTGACATTGGCGGAGGCGGGGGCTAGGGCGGGGGAGGACGCGTCGGCGGTCGAACACCGATCATAGGTCTGGCGGGGCGACCTGGAGCGAAAACCTTTAACAGGTTAATAACTTAATTCCTCGCGAGGCCGGGCCCATAAGGCACTGCGCGCCGCGCCGGCTTGTTCCCACGCTCACAATCACGGGCAGACGCGGCCGCGGCGGCGGGGGCGGAGCGGCGGCGGCGGCCGGGCCAGGTGGCCGAGCCGGCTTATTATTGTTATTAACAAGTGCATGCGCCGGCCGGCTTTGCCGGAGATTTATATCGGCATCCTCCCACAACACCGAGGAGCCCATTTTGTGCGAAGACCACACCCCCGCGCCGCGAAGGCAGCGGGCGCGGGGACGGAGCAGGAGGGCACACCGTAGTGGAAGGGGAAGGGGATGGAGGTCGCGGAGGTGGAAAGAGACAGATCCAGGCGGGGTGTCTGGTCATAGCGAGTACGGTGGATGTAACAGAGGAAACGGAAAAGTTGGAGGGGTTGAAGTTTCTGGAGGGGTGGGAATGGGTGACTAGATGGTTGTACCGCAGGGGGTTAATTGATATTCCTTGCATGTCATCTGCCGTGTTAATTTGTTCCGTCAGTGTAGTGTATGTTTTGTCCTTGGGGCTCGCAGTGATTCGTTTTCCTCTTGAGGTCTAGCACTGTCACACGTCAACTTATGGAGGATTCCCCAGCGCGGCACTGACCCAACCGCGACAAGCTCTATGCTTCCGACTGGTCTACAGACATGTGTGACAGTGTATGTAAGTGTAAGAGTGTATGAAAGGGTAGAGGATAGATCGAGGAAGAGAAAGAAATGGCAGCCGATCCCTAAAATTATCCTCCAGACAGAGGCTGTATGCGACCGAACTACCCAGCCTCCAAAAATCCTCTACCGTCGGGACTCAAACCCTAGGTACTCCCGGTATGAGTCACTGGAGACAGCGAGAATGCTGAGTCTGAGCAGCACTCAGCTGGTGTACCGTGAGAAGTTTCGGGGAAGGACTGGCAGATCGGCGAAGAAGGCAGAGACAGCAAGAGAACCGTGAAGGAGGGGATATCCATAAATTCATGGTGCCGGCGACGGGGACGCATCAGAAGTGATAATGCAGATGGGGGGTGGCGAAGGCAGAGCGGGTGGACTTCAATCGAGAGGGCGGTGATGTCTAGAGAAGGTCTGAAGAAGAGGCCAGCCTAAGAGTGGGGACAGCGTTCAGGGGCTCAGGGAGATGGAGAGGCATTTGGTAGTATGGACGGTGAACGCATAGAGCAAGGAAGTACATGATAATTTCTTCACTGTGAAAGTAACTCCGGAAGCGGCGAAAATGCAAAATATGAACGCAGAAGAACAATGAGCGAATGGCATGAACTGAGAGTGTCCACAGCAGACAGGACAGGTATGGAGGGAGAGGCGGACTAGGAGAGAAGAAATTTGCGAGAGAAGTGGTCAAGGAGAGAAACGATCATCCAAGAGATCAGGAGAGGTATGATCATGGTCGTGATAATGGAGAAAGAGGGAAATTATGAGAATTAAGTTGAATAAAACTCTAGCAATGGAGACGGTAGAGAAAAGTTTTCATCTTCCCACCATTATCCAAAATGATAATGGCGGGAAGGTGCAGACATGCATCACAAACAATGAGTTGAGAGGCACAGATGCTTAGATCCGCTTAGGAGAGAAATGGATCTGAATCGATGAAGAAGCGTGTGATTGTACGTATAGAAATATGGCTGAATGAAAAATATCCAAGAAATAAAAAGACAGGTGCAAAGATGCAGTGGGGGGCATAAGGATGCTTATGGAGGCGAATAGATGAATTAGTACGACTTATTATCAGAAGGATATTTTTCGAAAATGACAGTGAAAATATTTCTGAAACCAAGTACGAGGAAATGACATAAAAGAAGACAATAGAAGGCAATAAATCTAATGCTGCCTAACGTCACATACGTATTTTTTGTGATTAATAGTCATTAATAAAGAATAATACTCCTTTCACAGTGGATGACACACTTGAAAAATTGAACATATAACTAAATTAACTACAGTTTGAAAAAATATCAATGGAATAAAAGAGAATAAATCAAAACAAAAGGATGCAGGACTTGAGAAGACAAAGCAAAGGGCAGCATGCTCCCCAAAAAGATTAAGCAGCTACGAAAAACAAGAAGTAGAATGAAACTCACGGAACTGAAACAAAGGCGAAGACGGAACCAATCGCCCGGTCACACCTGCCCCGAAGACCATTCGTTTCTCCTGACACTGGATCAGGATATCGCAATTTCCGTGAACCGCGCCGGCGAAGAATTAGGGGAGGCAGCGAGCGTTACGACTTAATCCAAGGAAGTTGCATGGGAGACTTCGCAGAGTTGCGTTCTTCCCCAATCAAGTCAAATCACTTATGATATGACGTAATGCATTCTGTTGTGTTCATGCTATAGTTGTTTTAGGACGAAGATTGATAAAATTGCAGTTACAACATAAAAATCTTTGAAATATTATACAACGCCCGTGAAAGTAAAATACAATTTTGAATCCAGTCTTTGGATTCGGTAATGTCTTTACATTGAATTTTATGTTAATGACGTTACATCAAATACTTCTTATTTTAGACGTTATATTTAATTCGAAACGCGTTTACATAATTTTAATTTTATTTTATATTTGCTTTGAAATGTACGTCTTATTAAGCCGTTAGTATTATGTTACACAGCTGAAGTGTTGCACAAGTTAATTCGTTGTAATATTTTTAGGATTTAAATGTCAAAACACCAATAGATCACAGAGCTACGGAGGGTAGCAGGAAAGAGGGAGTGGGGCGAGGACAGGGACCAGGATGTGGACCTGATCGGGGATGAGTCGGGGAAGGGAACCTGACGGGACGTCATGGTGATGGCGACGGGGACAAAGGCGAGGGTGAGGACCGGGGGCGGAGGCGGGCACGGGAAGGCAACAGCAATGTGGACGTGGGAGAAGGGGTTGGGGGGAGCGGAAACGAGACGGGATGGGACCAGGGCTGAAGAGTTGCTTTAGCCTTCGTCCGGGGCTGTGGAGAGGAACTGCGTTATGACGGCTGGGGCGCGGGGGCGAGCAGGGCCCGGGGCGGGGCGTCCGCAGCCAGCTGGGTGCGGGCGGCGCGAAGGCGCGATAGCCCGGGGTCAAGCGGCGACCCGCGTGCGGCGCGAGGCGAGGCGCGCCGCGCCAGCCAAGGAGGGGGAGAGGGGAGGGGAGGAAAAGAGCACGCCGCGCATGCGCCCCGCTGGCTGGCGCGGGTTGTCGCCGCTGATAACACGGCGCGCGCGAAATTCGGTCAGGGCGGTGACTCGTGACCCGGCAGCCTGGCCAACAGACTAGCTGGCGCGAATTCATGGACCGAGGTGGTCCGTGGGTCATACTGTTCATACTCTAACGATTGCTGTAGTTTTTACAACAGAAATTAGTCTTCAGAAAAGAGTCCTGAAAAAGAAAGAAAGAGAGAGGAAGACAGAGAGAGAGAGTGTGTGTGTGTGTGTGTGTGTGTGTGTGTGTGAGAGAGAGAGAGAGAGAGAGAGAGAGGCAGACAGAGAAAAAGAAGGAGAGAAAAAGATAGAGAGAAAAATGTAGAAAAACGAAAGAGAGAAAAAGTGAGAGGGAAAAAGTGAGTTAAAAAGTGAGAGAAAAAAGAGAAAAAGTGAGGAAAAGAAAGAGAGAAATAAAAAATGAGAAAAAGAGAGAGAAAGAGAAAAAGAAAGAAAGAGAGAGAGAGAGAGAGAGAGAGAGACAGACAGACAGACAGACAGACCAACAGAGACAGAGGCCGAGTTTGTCTGAGTGCGTGCGAATGTTTGAGAGTGTGAATTGGGCGGAGTGCATCTGTTTTCATGGAATGTGCCCTTTGAAATATTTCTGACAAACTATTTTCTCTAGAAAATGTATTTCAATTTAATACTTCAATCATTTGTGTTCTGTAAACATGTGCATTTTATAGTTCTGCCTCATGACAATGTGCATATGCTTAGAATCATTAGACGTAACAAAACGTTTAACCCCATTTTCCTCAACTTTATTTAAATTGTTGCAAGTTTATAAAATGAAGGCCACATTTACATGATATAAAACGTGCAATGAATGCAAGCGGAAATTAAAAAAATTAAAACCGGAAAGGGCAGAAAATAAATGTTTGGGATACAGATGCAAAAAAGCGAAATACTTTCTTTGTACATGTGAAAAGCAGTTTTTCTAGGTAAGGTAAGACACAAAAACCGTTAATGGAATTTCCAATCCTTAGAAGTACATGAATTTGCATCCAGATTGTCGTTATGCTTTCCACAAATAAAAATTAAACGTAATTAAATATCCGCACAATTTTCTCCCGTTCCTTCAAAAAGATCAACAAATCGTTGACAAACTAATGAAATATGCTAAATACAAGTCAGGTAAAACGAGTAAAGCTAAAACAAAAGAACGAAAAAAGAAAAGCTCTCATAAGCGAGGAAAAACAGGCGCTCAATCTTAAAGTTAACATTGGCGTGTTTATCATTCCTAATTTTTGAGAAGTAACAACGTAGTCGGCCAAACTGCCCAAACCCATAGACAGAAAGCCATACAGAGTCTTACAGAAATCCATAAATATTGCTTTGCTTTAAATGTTTCATATATACCATTCATAAATGCTTCAAATATCACATTCTCCTTACGTGCAAATTGTAAAGAAAGAAGTTAAAAGAGTTTGAAAAATATTGACTTCATGGTCGGAATTTGGAAGAAGACTTTTTATTAAAACACATTTCGGAATCAGAGATTTTTATGCTAATTTCACTCATTCGATCTATTTCAATACATCGAAAGAGCAATTCGTAACCCGACACTTCTTTAAGCAACGCAGCGGCTTCTGAGATTTTACTCCAAAAATGGGCCGCGCGTATAAGCGTGACCCCGGGTCACGCCAGGCGCTCTGTGCGTCGAATATGCCGCACCAGCTGTCGGTGGAGCGCGAGTCACGGCTATTTCAGGAGTGCGGGTTCTGGCTCTACGCGCCAGAAGAAGAAGTTGGCAAAGTGCGAAAGAGACTGTCTATGAAAGACATCCGACCGCTTCTTCATGCTCACGTAAAATCTACCAACCGTTCCGCTTCTGTGTTTAATGTACAAATATCTATTTTACTTGTTGATATCTGTCTCGTTCAGAGCCAGATTCATGAGGATAACAGTTTTTTGGAAGTTGTTTATTTATGAATCTTAATTTTCCTGGTTGACGTCCATCTCTTCCCACATAGAGCCAAAATAAGTCGATGGGCTTTTCCACTTATCATCTCCTTTTCTGTATTCTTTCCCTTTAAAGTTCTTAAAATAGTTTAAAATTCCTAAAGATTTGATTAAAAATGCAATCAGTTAATAGCCGCATATCAATGTTACACCGGTATCCGAAACGGACCTGTTCCTTCAAAAGCGCATTTTTCAATTGAAATATTTAAAAAAATGGAAAGTCATAGAAGATTAAAAACTTACATTCTTTCATACCGTGGCCAAAAGCGTGAATCTCGAATCTATCCTATCTCTCTTTCTTGAAAGTGAATAACAATTTTAAAAGTGAATAACAATTTTACCTTTGGAAAGAGAAACGCCACATGCAGTGATGAAAAGGAAAACAATGAATCATCTCAGCATTTGCTCCAGGAAAAACATCAATATTCAATTTTCTACAATATTAAACATGACAAAAGGAAAATAGTCGATTACATTGCAGCTGAATTTTGGTTATGATGTAGGGGATGAAGAAATGAGCCTCTCAAGAATTTTATTTTCTGTTGACGGTCACTTTAAAGTGGGAATTTGTGCATCAAACGGGAGACTGTAAATATCTCACTTCACTGTTAAGCATAGAAAATGCATTGTTTTGGAACCAATATTTACAAAATGTATTTGATCTAGACTCATAAAATTCATATTAGCGCAATTTTCTATTTGTTATTTTGGGGAAAACTTATATTATAATATAAGATATCAAATGCACTGTCTTAGGTAATAAAATAAAAAATAATAAATTCTGAAAAGATGTGTTTTATATATCTTTAAATCTAAATCGACATTTCTTTTGAATTGTGTCTTCACTCCCTTAAAAAAAGTAGTAATGATCTTAAAGAAAAAATAGTTTTACGCAATAATTACGCAAAGAATTTTGTAAGCAAAATCTATAATTTTTTAATGAATTAGAGAATTTTTATTTTTTTAAGAAAAAATGAACCTTTATTATAAAAAGCGTTTCTCGAACCTGTCCAGCAACGACACATCTTATCAAAATTGAGTATATAGGACATATCTCTCTTTCTCTCTCTCTTTCTCTCTCTCCCTCTCTCTCTCTCGCTCTGAAAATGATAGATAAACTTATATCTTCTTTCAGATGAACTATTTCAAAACGATAATAAATTATTAATATTAAAATAGTAAATTTCCATTGAATAACAATAATTTAGAATTTGTGAAAGTAAAATTTAAAAAGTCTCTATTCTTTTCTTTAATTTTAGAGTTTCAAACTACTTGTTACAATAATTCCAAGCATTTAATAGAATGCAGTAACACTTTTGTTTGTCATGTCACTCATCTTGATACGTAATTACTTGGGGAACAACCTTTTGTGTACGTTGTAGTAGTTAAACACTCAATTATTCCTTAAGGAAGTGTTCAGATTCTTTTTCGTTCGTATCAACTGATTAAGCTTCAAATTTGTGTGCGAACCAAATTTAGAATGATCCATTGTGGAGTATGCACCGGGCGTTTTAATCACCCTCTCCCTCAGTTAACCTCACGCATACAGTAGCTAATTACATAAACAGTAGCTTAGACATGAATATGCCCTGGACAGAACCGTACAATTCTTTAGCAATCTCGCCATAATCAATATCTACAATATCACATCTTGCATCGAATATTTTGTTTGTGTATTAAGAATGACTTCTCACAAATGTGCTCAGTGGAAATAAAATTTGAGTTAGCCGGAAAGTGCGTCCGGGTTTGCACTGAGTGCACTGGGTTTAAACTCCTCATTTACACAAAAATAAAATTATACACGTAAAATCTTACGTTTTATCTAACGATTTCTACATATATGGATGAAAGGTCATGTAAAGCGTGTGACTGGCAACTACACAAAACCAGTCATGCAAGCGAAAGAGTAAGAAGACAAAATGATTTAACAAAAGCAGACGCCTCTGCCTAAGAGTTAAACAACGCGTGCGAGCGGTCGCCGCAGCGCAGCGCCAGCGTCGCGCTTGGCCGCGAGACCGCACAGCAGCGGCGGCGCGGCGGCGCCCGCCCAGCCCTCGCCGCGCCGCCCGCTTCTCTAAATTCTGCAGCAAGTGTGCTTGCGCGGCGGACAGAGGTACGGCTAGCTAATTCTATTATTTTCTATTAACGGATTGTCAGCCTGCGACGAGGCTCCTGAGAGCCATCTGCACGGAGAATGGAACACTATTTCACTGGCGCCCCGTGGAAACAAATGAAGTTGGTTTACTGCCCCGAGAGCGGCGGCGGAGAAGCGTCGGCGGAAGGTGGGAAGGAGCGGAGCGGGGCGGGCCGGGAGGCGAGGCGAGGCGGAGCGCCAGATAAGCGAGAGGGTTAACCGCCCTCGGCGCCGAGATAGCAGCGCCACGGCGCCAGAGGGGGTGGCGCGGGCGAGGGACGGAGAGGGAGAGAGTGAGTGAGAGAGAGAGAAAGGAGATGCACAAGGGTGGTGTCTGCGTTGAGAGGCGGCGGGAGCGTCGAGACGAAGATGGTGGCTGGGAGGAGACGCGAAGGCGCTGGAGATGAGCACCGATGGCGACGCATGTGAAGAAGGATTGCTAGAGACCTAACAGAATGGTTTTCCAAATTAGCACATTGCTCAACAAAAACAAATGAAACACTAGTATAACACTGCAATACATTAAATATTTTAACAGTCTTCACGAATTCGGCAGTGCCATAATATAGTATATACAGAAAACAGTTCTTTATATCCCCATACTATCAAAAAAGTAGCCAAAACCTAAAATTTGTGAAACGTATTTAATGATTAGACATAGAAAATCATTAATTGAAAATGGCGAAAAAGTAAGAAAATTTAAGAAAATGAAAAGTGGTGGAGAAGAAATTAAATGAACAGTCATTAAAAGATGTAAGATGAACTGTAAACAGAGCCAAACAATCAATGCTTAAATGCAGAAGTACAAAAGAAAAGTACAAAGACAAAATACGCTAGAGTATAACAGAACTGAATTAGATTTAAGGAGGGTTTCAAGTGCGGGCATATCAAGGAAAGCACTTCTACAGTACTGTTTATTGCAAGGATCAATACAAGAGGGACAGTTTCTGGTTAACAAACACTAAACTCGAAGGAAGCGTAAATGTTCAAACTATCGACAATGCAACGTGGTAACGATGCTGATACAACTACGCAAGTAAAATCGTTTCAAATATGGTGGTGATTGTGGAGGAAACTGAGAAAGCGATGTTGGAGAGAGTGTAGTGACAGTGGAGACTTCAGTAGGTCCAGAGAGACAAAAACAGCTCCGCGAACAACTGTGCAGAAAGCAGACGCAAACTACGCCGGCCGCCGCGAGGGGAAGAAAGTTTTAATAGATAATGATGCAAAGCGGGGGAAGCAGAAACACGGAGAAATTGGCCAACGGGGGCAGCGCGCACCAAGGGCGTGGTGGGCGACGCGAACTAAAGGACAGTGAGGCGGGACGGGAGGGGAGATGAAGCATGGAGTTGGGAGGGGAGATAAGGGGAGAGAGAGAAGGAGAGCAGGGGAAGGAGAGGATGCGAGACGATGGGAGGGGAAGAGGGAAAGGGAGAGAGAACAGAAAGAGAGAGAAGGAGATGCCTGGGTAGAGAAGGGAGAAGAAAGGACATGAGGGAATGGAGAGGGGAATGAGAGAGTAGTCAGAAGGCAGTGAGAGGGGAGTTAGAGGGAAGTGACAGAGAAGGGTGGGGGTAAGAGGAGGGAAAG
>BOPP01000006.1:3556240-3576543 GCA_017312745.1 Gryllus bimaculatus
TAAAGGGAGGGAGAGGGGGAAGGGAGTGGAATGGGAGGGGTGGGGAAGGGCTGGGAGGATTTGAAAAGCGGAGGGGAAGGGCATGGGTTAGGAGGGGATAGAGAAAGGAGTAAGGGGTTAGGAGGAGGGAAGAGTGATGAGAGGGGAGAGGAAGGGAGGGGAGTGAAATGAAAAAGTAGTGGTAGAGCCCGTCGCCCCTGTGCGAGACCCAGTAGTGGATATCACTGTGTCTGTAGGTACTCCGCGTAGAAAACGACTTGAGGGAGGAACTGTTGCCCATTGCCTGCGCAAAACTAGAGTGAGACCCCTGCTGCTGCTGCTGCCGCTGTGTAATACCGTTAAATGTGTCCAAAACAAATATGTAATATTATATGCAAATCAAGTATTAATATGTATTACAAATCATCTAAATCAATATTATAAAACAATAACAATACACCGTGGTAGGTTACAAACAAACAACTACGTAAAGAATTTAGTCTACAGCAATTAGCCCATCACATCACTTATCTTTCCTCAAACTTTTATACAAGCCTTACGCAAATACTATCACTATCTGAATTAACGCTCGTACAGAAAATCAATCCATAATACACAAATTAAAAACAGAAAATTTGATAGATTTCCTCAAGCTATTATGTTAGCTGTAGTAATTAGTTGTAATTAACTTTAAGTTATCAATACATAAAGGTGAAAATATTAAATCGTTTCAGTCATGTAATCGTGAAATATAATAAATTTAAAGAAAACTGAGCATACTGTTTTTTACTTCGGGTACATTGTGGACATGGGAAGCTCTCCAAACAGACTTCTTGAGGTTCTGCAACGATTAAGGATTGATTATTTTGTGTTTCCATGAGCATTAACTATAATAGTCATCAGTATAGCTAGTGTAGTACGTGCTATAGCCCGGGTGATGGCGGTATTCCCATCCTGCTAGGACAAAACATCCAGCGCCAAGTCGGCTTGCAGAGTTCCCCATACAGAGATCTCCACCAGGGGGGAACAGTCCCAATCAGGAAAATCTCTAAGCTTCCAATTGGTCTCCCAGTGTCTGAAGTATGATGATGAGAATGAGGCGGATGAGGGATTAGGGATGAGGAAAGAAAGATCGGGTGAGTTTTGCGAATATTCTGCTCCGTTCAAGGAAAAGCACCTACAAGGGCAGCGACCTCCAGACAGCGGCTGAATTCGAGTTAGCAATGAAGTCGTATACTGCTAGCTATAAAGTGTCGCTAGCTATAAATCTTCTACCGTCGAAACTCGAACCCTAGCAGCTCCCGAAAAGGGACACGATCACCAATCAACCCAAACAATTACTAGTGGATAAGAAATTCAAAGCGCACGTTAACCCGAAGACAGCCGACAGAAATTATGAAGGTACAACTGTCAGTCAACATTTTAGCGCATGTGCAGTGTACCTTTCTTGTCTGAACGGTTCGCTTATTGAAGACTGCTACTTGCAATGTTAGATCAAATATATATAACAGTTCATTATGACTCATATTTTATCCCTTTGCCCCAAAGGAAAGAATGATCTTATTTTTCGCCGTGAACTATACTTCTTCCTGCTGAAATGAAAATGTTAGATATTAACTCAAGAAAAAATTTGAATGCGTTAGTTGGTGTAAAAACAAAATTGTATTGTTGAATAATTTTCTTTTGTTTATGTTTACACTGCAATATTAGAAATAACGGTTGTTTAGTATTTAAGCGCTTACGTTAATAAACCTCATGTAACAATCCACATGGCTCTTATTAATTTTTTTGAACTTTAGAGAATTCTTAATTCCAACAATAATTGTTGTTCAAACGTTTACTCTATCAAACTTACATATTATATTGCAAGTCTAGTGATGGCAACATACATTTTCAGTGATCGGTAGATAAACGTTTACGCGTCGGAGCGTGATTTCGTGACACTGAATGACAATTCAGTTTGGGCGTGGCCCTTTCAATATTTTTGAACTAACATTATTAACGGCCTGTTGCAACGCATTAAATCGTTCATCAAATGACATTTTATGGCACAATTCATTATGTCGTTGCTACTTTATTCACAAAATATTTACGTCAAGAGCGACGTAATTATCATAGATGATCCACGAGCGTTTACGTGATGACACTGCTTTAGTACCACTCTTGGTAAATGTGCCCATATTATGGTAAAAGAGTCAAGCTTCACAACATCAAAATGTCAAAGTTCCCATCTAAATGTGAAGGCAAATCCTGGTACACGAATTAGATGTACTCAACCATTCTTATGGATGGATATGATAGTAAAACAGCTTTATTTATACTGTTAGAATTTTAATGTCATCATATCATTAAATTTTGTGAAGTTTTTAAAGTACAGATATGTACCTTTATTAGCATTAATAATGTTGTGCCTTCTTAGCTTCTAACTAAAACAACAAAAATAAACTCAACATTTAAAATACATAGCCTTTTCCCATGCTGTACCCTAAAATTCCAAATACATTTAATCATTATTTTTAAAAAACGGATTGCATATTACTTTCAAAATTAAAACAAAGTAAATTGTTTTCACAATTTTTATAAGCAACTTAAATATTTGTACGTAACTACCAATCTTCAATCGCCAGTTGTAATATTCTGGTACCGTGAAGCATTGCCAAAAAATCAAATAATTTTTGAAGTATTTCAAAAATCAGAAGACAATATAGATTTGCTACTAATAATACAAATAATTTATGAAATCATATGACAATGCAAGAGAAGTGTTGCTTTATGTATTCTAGGTATGATGAAAAAAAGGGATAGCGCAATCATATCACACAGTGGCAATATCTATCCTGGTGCATCATTATGATTAAAAAAACTATAATAACTAATTGGTCCAATGTTCTTCGCCTATCAAGTCCGCACGACAAGAGAACGTTGTAGTTATCCTAACGTTTTAGCTTAAGGCATCAAAAATGGCAATTTCAATGTGGCTGATGTAACTTATATTCTCAGGAAGCACGAACATGCTCAGACGCAGAAAATAAATTTAATGCTTCCAGAGAGAGACACACACACAAAAGAACAAAAAAAAATATGCGAAAACACAAGGCGCAAAACGCAATTTAAAACAAAGAACGTGCACATAAAACTCGTCTTGCGTTAGCAAATCCCGGCACGTTCTGGAGGGCAAGTCGAGAATAAGCTCGCAATACATCACAGTGCAATTTACTCGCCTTATGATTTCCGCACGACGCAGACGCAGCTGTTTTTCGGAGAAACTCTTTCGGTGGAGCCTGCTGCTTCGCCTCGCCCAGCCCCGCCCCTCCCCGTTCCATCCCACCCGGCACACTGAGGCAAAACGGGCCGACCAGCGCGCATGGCAAAAACATACGAAGTAAACACCGCCGTACATTACAGAAGAAATAAATTAAAAAAGCGCAAAGAAAAAAATGGTCACATCGATTCCGCAATTTTTTTCATTTATAGAAATATGAATATAAAGAAAGAAAATTTGGAGTTGCTAATTGTGAGGAAATGGCGCAATATTCAAGTGCATCGATTTGCAGCTCCGTTAATGATCAAATGCAGAGATAACTATGTAAAAACGACATTACATAGTAACGGAGAAATATTATCAGAACGATAGCCTTTGTTAATACATTTCATTTTGAGTAATAAAGGGGAAAACATTGCGGCGATTCATATTCCGACAATTTTCAACGTAAACATAAAAGTCGAAATCAAATAAATATTGAATTTCATTATTTGTTTATTTAAGCCCAAGAATGTGATTAAAAAAAGTGTGTGTGTGATATTCAAGAAAGAGAAAAAGTGACGTGTTTTGTCCAACCATCTAAGCATATTTTGTTCAATGGACCATACAAAAAGGCAAACTGAGCACAATCTTATTGGAAATTAAAAACAATTTATTGTGATATGCAACATCGTTTTCATTTGTTTAATTTTTTCGCACCAGTTCGATGTTTTTATTTCTCGCCGGCGACGATAGCCGAATTGCTCGTCCGCTCCGTGAAGTCATGGATAGAGCAATTGTCCGCGGAACCCACGGATTGCCAAATGCGCGACCGACTGGAAACCCGGTTACTAACGGCGCCGAGCCCCTCGCCGAAGGCGTAAGAGGCGTCGACTGACTGCGACGTTCCGAGACAAGACAAATAACTCAACGGAGGATAACTCCAGTATTCACTCAACGCTCAAAAAGAGCTAAAGATACGTGTTCGGTAAATAGACCCAAAGCATTTTTAAAGAAAATTTGCTTTTGTTTATTGACACGCCCGTTTTATGTGGCATTTTGACCCACTGTGTGCCATCTCGCGCCGCCAGAAACGCAATCATAGGAGAAAACTAGTTTCGAGCGCTGATTAGCATCGCTATAAAGATGTCACCTAAAAAGGCGGGCGGGCGGTGCTGGCGGCGGCGGCGGCGGAGGCGGCGCAGGCGGTGGCAGCGGACGCCGAGCAGAGCAACGATGGCTTTCGCACTGTCAGGAAATGTCGATTTGCGGCGGCTGTTAAACACGACAAAAACAAATATCGATTGGGAGCGACGGTCCGTTGTTCTGTGGTTCAATTGCTTTGTTTTCATTTTGATGTGAGTTAAGTCGTTGGACAAAATTAGTTCTGACAAGTTTCCTGAAAGATTCTATCATTCCTGATTCTTAGTTTCCACACACCTTCATTACTTGCACCATCGTGGATTTAAATAATATATTCTTCCGACAGGAAGCAACAAATGAAAGAAAATTTGCAGTAGCTTTCAACGACATTTCATTGCACCACTCATCAGAAGTGATTTGGTCCCATGTTCTGCAATAAAAAATCATCCATTTCAATTATCACTTCAATGACACTAAAAAAATATTAATTGCCACACAGTTAATGGCTTAAAGAGAGAAGGATTAACTGGATAGATATTTAAGCTGTGTTAGCTTCTTTGATAGTATCACCTGTGATGATAATTTGTGTTTGTAACATTTCCCTACACAACCCGATGCTGACGTTAAAAATTTAAAAAAATTAAAAATTCTGTTAAAACTTTCTAAAATTTACGCGCCTAAATATTGATATTGATACAATGCTTTCAATTCGATATAGTTAGTTATTCTCAATCAAAACTATTTTTAGATGACATTAAGCTGTCATCTATATGCCACCATAAAACGAATTAAACCTCGAGTACCGTCAACTCCTCACGAACTTCACCGGTACTACTTACAACCTACTTCCATTTCATTACAGCACTAATTGACCTCGCGAGTGTTATCACCATCGGCGCTTATCTTCCTCATCTGCCGCTGTCGCTCCACCACATCAAATCCCACCGCCACCCCCTCCGCAGTTGTGGAGCCAGCGCTCACCCCAGCAAGGCCATCGCCATCGCCATCACTTGCGACGCCGTCGCCCAATCCGCGGCCTCCTCGACAGATTAACGTCGCGGCGCGAAGACAAAATGGCGAAGGAGCTCGCGCGCAAGAAAAGACCGCCCCAGCGCCCTGGGCGGAGCTCACGTTCAGATTGTGTTTTAAGGATCAAGGGACAGGAAGAATTTATAAGTTATGGCGCGGAGGCGGCACGGGCGGGGGCGGAGGCGGGGGCGGGAACAGAGCCTTAGGCGGCGCCGGCGGCTCGGAGACCGAGCCCGCATAAAAGGAGACTCTAAGAGAAAACATAATTTCACTCTCGGTAAAGATGTGCAGCGGTGCCGGAGATTAATGGAACTCACCCGCGGAATCGTATAAAAAAAGGAGGAAGAAAAAAGAATAGGAGGAAGGAAAAGAGGGTTGCGGCAGCCACGGTGGTGGTTGTAGTGATGGTGGTGGTGGGTGAGTTGGCCTGTTGGCGTGTTGTGGCGGCGGAACGGTAAAGAGATGCGCCGGTGCCAGCGTTTGTGGCAGGGGAGGTGAGGTTACAAGCGCGACGGTTGAAGTGGACTGGGGTCAGCCTGGGTGACGTGGTGTAGTGGGGGTGAGGTTAGGGGGCGTCGTTAGCGTCGGGGAGGACAGGGTGGGGGCGAGGGTGGTGACGCGGAGGAGTGGTCATTGAGGAGGGGGATAGCGTTCGTTTGGGGCAGGGGTTGAGGCAAGCAGGCGTCGCGGTGGGCGGGGATGACGTCGGTGAGGGCAAGGGCGGCGGAGGAGAGGGTGGGGATGGTGGCGAGGGGAGCGGCTGTGGTGGGACCATGGTGATGGCTGTGATGGGGCGGTGTTGAGGGGAGGAAGGTAGCGGGGGCGGCGAGAGCGGCTGGGGCAGAACGTCGTCTTCGCCGGGAGAAGCGCGCGTTGTCTCCACCCACGCCGCCTCCGCCCCCGACTCTCACCGCCACCGTCCCGCTCCGCCCTCCACTCACTCCTCGCCGCGCCACATTTCCTGAGCCCGCAAAAGTTTTACGACTTGCACGTTGAAATCCACGAGGGATTTAACTCCGATTTGGAAATCTTATTTCTTCATCTCGTGCTAACGGGGAAGAAGAAAGAACGGAAAAAAGTAAAAGTTCTATTGATGCTGCGATAAAGAATGCGCGGGGAGGGAAGGGAATAACCTGAGCGTAGCCAATTAAAATTGATCCTTTTTGCGAAGACAGAATGTGTTATCTCGCGACGAAGGGGAAGCAATGGGTCGTAGATGTGTGCTGCGTTGGTTTAGAAACATGTTTTTATGATGGAATATATTGTTCGTGAAAGAACTAAAACTCTCAAAGTTACAATTATATACACTACTTATAAAAAATTTCACATTCTTACACAATCATGAAACGTTGCATTGGCAAAACAATAATTAATAGTTTCGCAAGATTCATTAATAAAAGTGAACAAAAATGTTTACAGTATATTGCTGACTACGTATTATAAAAATTTAGCAAATATTCTGTCAGTGACTTGTAGAAATAAATTTGAGATTTCTACTCAAAGAAGTTTCGAGATATTTTTTCTTCATGTTCACTTGCTCTTATTAATTGTTCCGAGGGAGAACAACACGTGTTAATGAGGGAAAAAAGAAAGACGATTCAGTTCTGAGGTTTTGTTGGTGTACGGTGTAGTATATAGAAGAAGTAAATAAAACTGACGATTGCATTTTTGTATGATTGTAATATTCTAATACCAAATGTTTTACACGTAAAATATTTATACATGTGAAGTATTCTATGTTATTCCATATCAGCTAGTGTCAAACATGTTTGTGGCCATACTTCCTTATATAGAAAAAGTGGTGTCAAAAGGAGAATATCAATAATTTAAATTATAAAATAATACTTGATTTTCCGCAACAAATAAGGTTTTTGCCAAATCAACTGTTCTCTCTGGATCGTCACGTTCAAATAGATGAATTAAGATATCTGTACAATATAAAGCGACTTCTGGGTTAGATGATTGATGCCAAGTATGAGTAGGGTAATAGTTTCTAATTTCACTTACCGTACGACAAATATTAACATGATTGTCTAAGAAATAGTAATAATTATTCGTTTATAATTTTGTTTCATTCTATTACTGATTATGTCTTTGATGCATGTAATATGTGATGTACATTTTTGTTCATGCTTCAAGGCCGTCTGGAAAAGTCTGTATTATAGATACATAATTAAACGATTTCGATGGGTTCTCTGAGTTCTGTTTGTCCGTTGTGGACTTTTAATTGCACGGTTAGGTTTTAATTGCACGCATGCCATAAACATAGTTATAATCAACGAATTTTCATGGAATTAATTAGCATATTTAGTTACCTAAACGAAGAATATATTAAAATTAATAAAAAGAATGTTCATCAGCCGTTATTTTCAATACATTTCCAAGACCAACTATAATGGCAATCTGGAATAATTATCGTATTGTTCCAGAGTTTGTAAACATATCTCACTTCATCAACTTTGAAGAAGAAGAACGATTTTAAAGTATATTTTCGAGGCATTCAACTTTGCGTATGTGTAAGTAGTAGGTTTACTTTTCGGTTGTAAATTTTCTACAGTTCGTCCTTTTCTGCAAGGGTTCATCTAGTAATATTAATTAATGATAATTATAGGTAATGCTGCGGTGGTAAATGATGTGCTTCAGGCGTTGAAGAAGATACCCTAGTTATAGTTGCATTTGCAACAGCGTTAGGGTTTTGGTCAGAATGAATGTTGCACTTCGCGAGTAAGCCATTGGTTCTACCATACTTTTTGTGATATGTACGAGACTCGCTTTAAAAATTAAAACTCTTAAAGTGATTTTGTATCACGAAAATTAAGCTTTGTGTTGTCTATAACGCGTGAAAGTTGATGCTAAAGAAATAGAGACAAAAAGATTATGATGAGGAGGAAGAGGAGGAGGGGAGGAGTATGGTATGATTATAATAATAAAAAAATATTCTGATTGAAAGTGTTGAAGATAAAATACTCAAAAAATATTATGGTCAGGCGAATAATAATAATAATTAAAATTTGAGTGCTGTAATGAACTAGTAATGTGACGGGGAACAAAGCAGTGAAGACAAACAAAAATTAAATGGGCTTTTCTTCAATAATTAATTTCTGAGTTGAATGAGAAATTAAAATATTTTAGTACAACAAAACAACAAAGATACTGTCTAAGTATGCAGTATGTTGCTGACTGCCTGCGGGCAAGTATCTAACACGGAACAAAGAAATCAGTGAGCAATTCGGGCTTTAGAAACGTCAAAGTTGTGAGACGGAAATGCTGCCGAAGGAGTCCATAGCAGTCACGGCGACAGAGGTGACCGTCGTCCGAAGATCACTGCAAGAACATAAATTCAGTGGAAATGGGATAATTGTCGGATGAGAGGAGAAGTGTTCCAAAGTCTCATCTCCAGAAAATATCAAGTACGGAGAAAAGAAAATGGATGAAAATGAGTAGGGAGAAAACGGATGAAAACCCTTGCTGGAGGGATAAAGTTAATGTGGGATAAGCGATGGAGCGGCGAAAAGTAGAGGAGGGTGGAAGTCAGGAAAGAGAGACTTGTGGTTAACAAGGGGACCGGGTGATCAGTGATGGATGAAGATAGAAGGAGGTGGTAAGGTGACGGGTGGTGATTAGAAATGACACAGTGGCATGAGAATGTGGTGAGGTTGGAATATGTTGGAACGGTGATACAGAAATGTGGTAACGAGGGAAAGCAGTAATATGAATTAGTGTTGTGGTGAAATGGAAGTCTGGTGAAGTGGAGGGGTGGTAACTTGGTGGGATGACACGGCAGTGTCATGGAGGTGTAGTGGAGGTGGTGACGTTTAGGATTGGTGAAGTGACAATATGAAGTGGCGGTGTGGAGGGCTGTGACGTCATAGCGAAGTTTCGTAATCGAGTGACGACGAGGCGAAATAAATAGATGACGGAATGATTAAGTTGCAGGACAGTTACACGGTGTAGTGGCGAGTTAGCATAAAGGAAACGGAGCAGTGAAGCAGTCGGTGAGTGGAGCGGCGGAGTTGCGCACGGTGAGTGCAGTGAGGTTTGCAGGCTGGTGGGTGTGGCAGGTCCAGACGAGCGTGCGCAGGCCAGGCAGAAGGCGCGAGGACCGTGGAGAACAGAAGATGGAGGAGGGACGTCTAGTCTCGCAGTGCGTAGGGACGACGCGGGGCAGAGCGTGAGGGAGCGCGAAAGAGGCTGCGAGGGGGGCGAGTCGCCTCAGGGCGGAGGTGGTGGTGGAGCGCGGCGGGCGGCGGCGCGCGGCGCGGGGCGCGGGGGTTGCGGGGGCGGCGGGGGAGGCGTTGGGAGGGGGCCTTGGCGGCTTGTCGGCGGCTGGCGCGGGCGGCGGTGGCGGCGGGGGCGGGGGGGCGGCGGGGCGGCGGGGGCGGCGGGGCGCGGGGGCGGCGGGGGCGGCGGGGGCGGCGGGCGGCGGCCGCGGCGCGGGGGCGGGGGCGGGGGCAGATGCGGAGGAGGCGCCTGATCCCTCGAGTTCGGCGGAGACCCCAGGCAACAGTGATAATAGTTAGGGAATAAAATTAAGAGCAGTAAGCATTAATTACAAGACTCGTACAGGGCGCGGGCCTCCCCTTATACGACCGCTGAAACCTCCCAGAAGGCGAGGAAGACGGAGGCGCGCGCGAGAAGGGCGTCGTACAGTCGGTGCGCGCTCAACTTGAGGCTGCCTCCGCCGGCCGCAAAGAACATGAACGCGATGAGAAAGGGTGCAATGTGTAGCTTTAAATTACGATTGCAATCAATTAATACTTCTTATTTGTGAACTCGTGTCTGGCTTAATATTCTGCCATACAATTAATGCATAGAGAGCTAAAGATATGTGCGTGTCACGATACATTTTAAATGTAATATTTTCATATAACTTGGAATATTCAAAAATCAGTTTGAATCCACTGAACACAATTTGTTGAAGTTTCCCTTCATTCGGTAAAAAAAGTTCCGAACATATTTGACCACCTTTTATGAAAATACTCCTCGGAACATTATTGTACAAAAAGCTTAATTATATTTTAAATTTATACTTCCTGATTGGCAGATCTGATCAAGATATTAAACCACGTTCAGTTATCGCAAATGGATAAATGGGAAACAGACTCAAGTTCAACGACACCGGAAACGACGATTTCTAGTACTATTCAGCTGGCGTTCCTCCACATCCAAATATCGATCCCTTGCACAGTTCCCAAACACGAGAGCGCAGATCCCCCAATAGAATTATTTCTGCTTCACGATTAATAATCCACAATACTTTACAAAACGAGTAAAGCAACACCATCAATTAATAACAGGAAAAGTGTAACGACGGCGTACATATTCTCCCACCTCAACACCCCTTCAATTTCCTGTTATACAATCGACGGGGAAATAACAATTCTAAAAGTAGTTTACGAAAAAATAACAGCCGTACGACCAACGTCTGTCACGATAAAAATCGAAAACAACACTCGCACCCTCCCCGCGGAGCATCGATCGCTGATGGAAGGCGAAATTCCCATATCCCGGCACACTCGTGCGCAACGGAAGTGATACGGAAATACCTTCATGATAGCTATTAAATTGCGGCGAGGGCCCCTCACTCAATAAGCTCGACCAACGGCCACGCGGCCGCGCCTCCCCCACCCCCACCCCTGTAATCGCCCGGCGAGGCGCGCCCCAGCGGGCGGGGTGAGCTGGTGAGCGGGCGGATGGGCAAGCGGACGGGTGGGGGATATGTGGAGGATGGGATAGCGAGGGAGGTTTACTGGACGATATAGTAAATGAATGGGAACGTGGGCAGGTAGGGGGATGGTGCGCGGGTGAATGTCTAATGGATAAATGGCGGCGTGGCAAGATGACGAGGTGACGAAATGACGGTATGACGGAGTGACGGAATGCCGTAATGATAGGATGGCGGGGTGTCAGAAAGCCAGAATGTGGGATGATGGAATGACGAAGGGGAGCACTGGCTATGGAAGGAATGACGAGAGGAAGGAGTGACGAATAGGAGGAATGATGAGGTATGGCGAGGGGAAGGTATGACGAGAAGAAGCAATGTCGAGATGAAGCAATGCCATACTGACGTGTCGGCAGGATGCCGGAATACCGAGATGATGGAATGAGCAGATGGAATGTTAGGAAAACGGGATGGCGGAGTAGTCGGGATGATGGCATGTTGGGATAATAAAATAGCGAGATGGCGAGGAAAATGGTGAATTGATGCAGCCAAGAGAGGGAGCGAGCTTGGTGGGCTAAGTCTTGTGGTTGCAAGAGTGGGGGTGTGGTGATGGATCTCCACACCAGCGGTCTCCACCAGGTAGGCGCAGCAGAGGCGGTAGTGTGGGGGTGATTTCGGCGTTGGCGGGCGGGGTGTGAGTAATTGGTATGGAACAGAAAGGGACGGCCATTGTGGGATGCCGGAAGTAGTGATGAAAGTTGCAGTGGTGGAGGAAAATGTAAAGTACGAAAGTAGTCAGAATTTTTGTTTTCATTTTCTATAAGAAAGAATGACAAGTCCTTAGCCAGTGATATGCATCTGCTTGTAATGATGCTACCTAACACTGCGACAAAGGTGCCAGATGAACGAGAATGATTAAAATTAAAACGAAAATAGTTGTAATAAAAAAGGGCTATAAAATTGTTAAAAATTGGGTATTGCAATTATGTTTCGGTTATTGTATGAGCGTAGTATGAGATAGTATTGACATTCAATTCTAAACATCTTGATGAGATTCCGTGGACTGCGGACGTTGTGCTCTCTAGATGTAGAAATTTCAGTCAGTGAGTTAATAAAACATGACATTAAAACCAACGTGGGTAAACCTGCAACCTCCAGTGCCATAGTGGAAGCGGCAGTATATTTTTTTATTGTGTAACTCTAAGTCGGCATAACCGTAGTTGGAAGACCACTATTCGGGCGTCTAACTGCCATGCCAGTAAAATCTGCTACTAAACAAATTCGCTTTTGAAAAACTGAGGTTTTATGACAACTTCTTATGCGCACATAAAATTTAGAGAAGGCAGTGAACATTTCTAACATTGAGACTGAGCGCTTAGGATACATGAACAGAAAATGAAAATTTGACTTGTAAAAACTTAATTGACTGACTTACTGACTTGTAAGACTTAAAATAAATTACAACTATTTAGAAGAAAATTTAAAAAAGACAGTGACACTTTTGAATATTAAGAGAAGTAAAATGTGGAAGCGCAGCAACAAAACCATACGTCCAGCGGATAGCACGGAGCAGTGCGGGACCGGCAGCTCAGGCCCGGGGAAGCAGTGCGGTAGCCCAGCGCGGAGGCGGCGGCTGCGGCGCCGGCCAATCCACGGCCCACGCGTGTTTTTTTAAACAAATTGGGCGGACGCGTTACCGGGCGGTGGGGCCCGGCCCGTATAATTATCACCCCCGGATAACAGCAATACAGCGCGCCGGTAATACGCGGCGCAGGAAGCGCGCGCGACGGTGCTGCGGCGGGCGGCCGCCGGCTCAATTACGCGCCGCTGGTCGGAAGCGCCTGCAATTAGATGGGGCGGCCCAGTGCGGCGCCCCCGCCCCGCCCCGCCCCTCGCCGCGGCCCCACGCCGCCATCTCAGTTTGATTAACGAGACGTGCTCCGCCGCTGGCAACGCCACGCCGCGCGCGCGCCCCGCCCCCGCCCGTCGAATAGAGCTGACGCGCCGGCGTCGCGGCGCCGGCCGCCAACCGACGCGGCGCCGCTCCCTGCTGCGGTCATGTCGTGGCTTCAGTTTTTTTTCGCTATGCTTTTGCTTGATTCTAGTTTGTTTTGAGTCTTTATTTTTATGATATTACTGAACTAAATATTTTGTTCTTTGTTGTTTGTTTTCTATATTTTTTGAAGCCTAGTTCAAATATTCAAAAGGTCGATTTTAACGAAAATTAACATAGAGCGTAATTTTTACACAGAAAAGTGGAGATATTTGGTAAATACGTTTACACTAGGGTGTGGACTCTTTAAATATATGAATATAAATATTAGGTTGAGTTTCATTTCTTCTTGAATCTTTGCAGTTTATGATTTTATAATATATATTTAGCTGTTTTGATAGAAAAAGATCAACCGGTAGAAGCTAACTTTGATGTAAATTCAATATTAACATTAAGTCCTGTAGCAATATTTATCTTCAGCTCTATTTTGTGTATTCGTAAAATGGTGTAAACGTCTTGATATTTAAAAGAACCAATTTGTGAAAATTTATTAATTTCCTGGATTATTAGTTCGTTGAAAATATGATAAAGCTCATGAACACATTTACCTCTGTAACACAAATTTCAAATCAGTTTCTGTTTGAAGTTGCAAAACTTTCGACGGAGTAGTTATAAAACTTGACTAAACATTTGCACACGTAAAAAGATATGACAAAACTATTTTCAACATAGATAATGATGCGTTCTGTCACATATTTCGGAAATATGACTCTCCATTCACATTGTGAGGCACACACGGTATTCAAATCAATAACTATAACCAGCTTTTTTTTCTGAGAGTATTAGTTCAACAGGAAAAAATGATTTTAAACATAAGTACAAATCTCATTAAAATCTTACGCCTGAAAATGGATATTAATACATTTCAAAATCGAAACAACTCAATAAAGTAAGCGCTCGAAGTGCGAAATCGCCATCAGCAAGGGACGAACGAATCCCGAAGTTGAGCGCGACTTCGCCGGCGCTGCGGGCGAAGCGACCTATAAGATTTTTTAACGACGTGTATTTCGTTCCTGCCTGCGCGCGCGTCGCCGTCTCCGCTCTCCCTCTTCCACCTTCGCCCAGCGCGATCCTCGGGCGTCTTCCCCTTCGCGCGCGCCGTAAAGGGAAACTCCGGCGAACCCAAGAGCGCACAAACTTAATTAGATGCGGGACTAATCAGAGCTCTGATGATGCAACTTGGATCGTCATTTGTTTCGCACTGCGGCGGCGCGTGCGATGGGTGCGGCGGCAGAGAGAGTGGGGGGTGAGCGAGACGGATGGGAGTGAGCTACGTGGTGTAAGTTTTTGTTCGACTCGAAAGATGAGAAAGAGAGGAAAAATTAGATGTGGGGGAAAGGCGGTAATGTGGGGAGGGAGAGAAGAGGAGGGAGGTGAGCAGACGGAGTGGAATGGATGCTTTGGGCGGGATCGGGCGGGGGGAGGGCGAGGCTCGGGCGGCCCGCGGCGGGAGCCGACCTAAAACTGCAAAAGCTTTGCAAAATGTCAGGAAGAAGAGAAGGGGAGTGGATGGTTGTCGGGGGGCATTGTGCCGAAGGCGGTAATGGCGGACGCGGAGTGCGTGGAAATCTTCGTCGCCGAGTCGTGGCGTCTCACAGCGTTAGGAGAGGCAAGTGGAAGTATATGGTGTGAGGGAGAGGTTGGTCGCGGATTTAGGGCGGAAACTGAGGGAAGAGAAATTACAGTGAAGATTCTAGAAAGTTGAAATGTTTATGTATATAGTTAGATTCGTTGAAGAATATGGCAGTCTACTGTTGGCCGACTCTTTGATCTTGATATGACGCTGGTTTCTTGGGAACGGATATATTTGGTAGAAAAAGTTTTCGAAAAACTGTGGATATTTACTTGTATATTAGGATATAGAAAAATGAGATCTAAGTCACAATTCAAGAATAGCGAGCGAATTCGAAAGCCTAACGAATAAAACAGCTAAATAAATATACTGAAGAATGTTAGAAATGCAAAATTGAGAATAACAAATTGAAGTGTAGGATTTGTAGGTGATCTATACAATCTCGTTCCTCACACGTTCAGTCATCTCTCTCTGAAATAATTCCATTCTCAAAAGCCGGCACTGTTCAGCAAGAAAGAGTCCGCGAGGAAAGTACCTCGAAAGACGAGAGATAACGATCGAATGAGAAACACGGGGGCAGGAAAAAGCGTGAAGCTGCGACCCATCCACATTGCGGAACGAGCCACGGGGCCGTGTGTCTGTGGGGCGGAGGGGCGGGGGGGGGCTGCGGGCGGGCTAAGCGGGCGCCGAAGTAACGGCCTCTTCGGCAGTGAACACGTCTGGCGCCGCTGCAGGTGATTAAATTAGCAGTTTGCCGGCGCGCCGCGCGCTCGCACTCCGGCGTCTCCCGCCTTCGAGATCCGCTGGAACTGCGGTGGCGTAAATTTTCAGGGCCCGCTTCGCCTTTCCGGCGCGTCCTTCCGCACGCCCTCGCCGCGCCTTCTCCTTTCCGCCCGCTCCTGTTCCACGTGCCGCTCAGCCCTTCAGGTTCACTCCCCCATTCCATCCATTGTTAGTGTTCTTCGTCCATGCTCTTACGCTAAGACAAAAGTATCTGTACTAACAACATCATTCGCAGATGTGTTTTATGAAAATGGGAAATATTAAATTGAACTGATTCCTGATTAAGTAATGTGGGCGTAGTTATAAAATAAGCCTATTTTCTAGAGCAACCCATACCTGATGGGCCGTTTTCAATAACTACTGTGCGCAGTGAACAAGGATCATTTGGCTACGAACAAGATTACTGTCTTTGTACTACTTACGTCTCGTGATATACAGAAAGACTGCCTCTAGCAAAAACACAAACATTTTTAACAAAACTATTTTTTGGCTGAAAAATTCTTATTGTAGTTTTGTTACTAAGTAGATAATTGTTCTATTGTAGCAAATTACTTTCTCTATAACCGATATGTAGACATAATCCTCGTTTCGGGGGTCCCTTGATTTCGAAAAATTGTGTTTACAGCAACCGTTAATTCTGCCGTTTGTCTGTCTAAGTAACGTACGGTTGTCAAAGTTTAACAGTTGCAGTTTACCAAATTGATTTCCCTGTAAATTTTGTTAACTGCTGAGTATTTTTAATACGAAAAGTTACTCTTCCTCGCTCCAATACTCTTTGCTGACCAGCTACTTTCCTATTCCGTTCCTGCATCCTCGCCCTCTAGGGCCTTCACGCTCCACGTCTTTTTCCTCTCTGCGCTACTCCTTCCCCACTATTATCTCCTTGCTCCTCTTCTTCTTCACCTCCTCACTATTTGATTCCTGCCACTATCTCCCATCCCGCCTCGCTATGCCTTCCCGTTGCGCTATTCGTTTCCTGCCCCGCAACCTTCGCCTCCAGCCACTTCCTTCACCGCTCCGCAATTCTCCCAGGCTCGCTACTCCGTCCCCACTCGCAACTTCTTCCCCCCCCCTCGGTTCCGCCCACCCACCCACCCTGCTCCGAGCGCTCCGCACACAAGCATCCCCCTCGCCTGCGCCACTAAGCACTGCACTGCTCTCTTGGGGCCCTTCTGCTTTCATCGCCTCCCGCCGCGTCCCGGGAGGCCATCGTCTTCGACTCCCCCCCCTGGGTCCCCCGCTCCTAACCCGTTACTGCGTCTTCATGACAAGCGTAGTCATTCGCAGCATGACTGTTTGTCGCTCTTTCTTACGGTACTGTTACCGACATTACGTTTTCCTGTCAATCAATTGGTATTCTTTAATGGCTTCGTGAAGTGACCTGAACTCTACTACATTTTAATTAGAAATAATATTTCCCTACAATGTACCCTAGAAAGGCGCAGTCTCTCTTTTCATTCCCTGAGCAAAATCTTTGGTCTGTATTGTAATCTGCGATCACTTTACATACATTTTAAACTCAGGAAAATATTGATATTCTCTAGACTCTTTCCACTTACAAATTAACTCCACCACAAACCTTTTATTTACTTTTTTGGAAGCAGTGGCGGTACTCAGTACGATTTAGCAGCAACGAATTAATAATTCAAGAGTTATGTTTTAGAACGTATTGCGAAACCGGTCTGGCTTTTACCTCGTAATATTTGACACAGTGTAAAGAGGAATACCAACACAACAATATTTTCACTATTTTCTCATTTAGATACCATATTCAATATTTAAAATGTCTTCATAATATTTCTACATTCTGTTCTTTACAAATAATATTCTGTCAATCAATCTTTTCACTATCGGTTTTCAGTCACTTAACAGATTTCGCTATTAATATATTTATTTTACGTACTAATTGGATTGAAATGCATTCGGATAAATGTCTTTTGCGACTTTGCATAACGATTAGTCGTAATAGAATTCAACCATTTCGTTCGTTAAAATATGTTAGTACATGGTAGATTTAGAAGCCCACTCGCATGTACTAAAGGTCTTGTATGGAGTATTCAGGGTAAACAAGTCATCTCCGAATTTGCGCACTGCGAAAAGATTAGAACGACGTCACAAGAACTATTTAAAGAGATTCCGTCATGTTTAGTGGAACAGCATTATCTTGAAGAACTCTCAGGAAATGAAACAACTTTCGAAAAAGCAAAATATCACTTGCTCTTTTACCGATTATCTTTGTGCATGGAGATGACGGATAATGAAGTTTTCTATGTAGTGAAAGTAACAAACTACTAGACTTTTCGCAAATTATTTCGGATTAGAATTTTTTAATTCAATTTTTGAGCTAATAACGTTCAATCGTAGCTATGTAGTTATGTTCCTGGAAACTACTGTCTATTCACTTGCAACTAGGATAAATTTGGAGTCAAATAAAGAAATAAATTTTAAGACATCAATTCACTGAAGTTTGAAATCACTGTTCCTTTCAAATAACATGTCTAATAGTTTCAGAGGATCTCGTTTCATTATATTAAGTTTTTTTCCCCTTTTTCTTTTTGTTTTTTACACTGTTTTCTGATTTTATCTTTCGATATCCAATGTTTAATTTTATGTTTTAAAAAAATTAGATGTAAGCAGTAGTTTATTCTACAGGTAGAATATGAATTTATGTATGACTTTTTTTCGACTTATCTATATTTTACAGATTTCCCCAAATGTTTTTAATAATATATAAAATTTACTAACTATGCATTTAACAATTGCATTTCCGCTCGTAAGCGATACAAAGTCAGTACTACAGAATTAACTATGGAACCTTGATTTCTTTGGAGACATACGGGTGAACATGTAGTGAGGGAACAGCACATGACCAACATAAAAGTTGTTGAGGAACTTGAGATAATCTAGTTTGTAGAAGAGACTAAAAATACATATTTCAAAAATAAGCAAAGCGGGTGTGAACTTTCAGAAGATATTGAGCGATAAATTGAAGAAAATCAAAAATAATATATTGTGATTAAGTCTATGTTTCTAACAAATACATATAATAAAACCTTTAAAGGAAAATAATTCGTAGCCCCAAGAAAGTAAAAATTAAAGAACGTATAGAAAATTATCTATATAACAAGTAATATGCGAAAAGATACAGCATATTTTCTTCATTGAAACACCTCAAAAGACATCAGATTCGCAAATAATTCCCTCTTAGAGTACTAAAAGGTGCAGCAAGATTAATATCAAAATGAATTACCTAATTGCGAATGAAGTGTATTAAAATATTGCAAATTACAAAAACGATGCTTATTTATGCACACATTTCATTAGTGAGAAACCATTATTGTCAAACCTTAGCGTAAACGTAGATAAAAATGATGAGCCTATAAAATTGGATGAATAATTACTTTCAGATAGTGAGATTGGACTTCTGTAGATGCATAGGAGAGAGAAAAGGAAAGAATACCAGAAAACACAACCGCAAAATCCGGAGAGGAAAGAAATGTTGGACTCGGGACAAATCTATCAGTAGCCCAACTAGAAGAAGCCGCAGCTGAGCCGGGACGGAGAGCGGAGAGCGCGCCGGTCAAATTAAAATCGAAGCCCCAGATAAGGGCGGCGGCTTTGAGGGCCGCGGAGGTGACGCGCACATCTCCGCCGCCGCCTCCCGGGCGCAGCGGGCGGGAACGCGCTAATCGCGCGGGAAAATCGAACGCATCGAAAATTAGCTCCACGCGAGGAGCCCCGCCCCCCTCCCCTCCACGCCCTCCCTCTGCCACCTCTGCTTCCTTCCCATCTGCCCTTTCCCCCGGTTGTTTTCACCCAACTCCTCCCTTCCTCCTCTTCATTCACCCATACTTCCGCTACCCCTTTTCTCTCTTCCTCCTTCTCTAATTTTTCTTATCAATTTTCTCCTGTCTTCCCCTCCTGTGTTTTCTTATCCAACTCCTTTTTCCTACTCCCGCTCGTTCTTTTTTTTCATCTAGCCTTCCTCCACCCGCGTTTTCCTGTTTCTCTTTGGCTTCTTCCTCTTCTTCTTATACGTTTCTCCTGTCCTCTTCCTTCTTTCTTTTCATATACACATCGTCCCTTCATAATCCCGCTCCTCGTCGTTGATTTAGACATCCTGCACTGCATTCTCCCTCTTCCTCCTCTTCCTTCTTATCCGTTTTCTTCTGTTATTCCCCTCTTTTTTCTATCCTTCCTCTTCTTACGGCTTTCCATCCATATAATCTTCTAGTTCCTTCTTTCTGTTCCTTCTTATCCATTTTCTTCCGTCCCACTCTTCATTTATTCTTATCAATTTCCCTTCTTTCTCCTATTCCCGATGCGTCGTTTCAGCTGCTTAGCCTTCCTTCACCTCCACTTCTCCTTCTTTATCTCCCTTCCTCCATGTAATCACGCAACCTGCCTCTTCTTTCTCCATTTTCTCCCTTTCTCCCCCTCCTCCTATTTCTTCTCTTCATCTGCCTCGAACTTCTCCATTTCACCTTCTCCTCATCTTCCTCTCTCTTCTGCCTCATAACCATCCTTCTCCAAATTCTCCATCTCTCATCAACTTTTTCTTCTCTTCTTTCTATCTTTACTTTTCTCATCTCTCACTTCTCCTACTCCTCCTCATCGTCCTCCCTTTTTTCTTTTCTCTTCCCTCTCCGCCCTCATCGCTCTTCTTGGCCAATGGCGGCGCGCGAAGCAAGATAATCAATTCCTGTTCGAGACTCAGATAAAGAAACAAATGGACGCCTAATATTTTAATGAGATGGTAAATATGTAACTGGAAGGTGCGGTCGCTTTTCTTATTAATGCGAGAGGAGGCGTCGGCGAGCGCTGAGATTAACGAGGACTC
>BOPP01000006.1:3576882-3597164 GCA_017312745.1 Gryllus bimaculatus
CTTCACTAATTGAGACAAAACTCTTTTGGCAGCCCCAGGGAAGTGATTACGAGAAACGAAGAGTTTCTTGTAAGAGAAAAATAAATGGACTCCTCGTTGAATAAAGAATGAACCAAGTTTCGGGCGTACGTGCGAAAGGGCTGGGGCAATTGTTTAGCGCATGCCTCATGAAGCGGCTTCTGGAAACTGAGATTTTTCTGTGTTAACTAAGAGTGAAGCATAATATTCTGTGTTGTCTTCAGGGGATTCTTGAGCACTCCAGTACACATGATGTGAAAAACTCAGGATAAAAAAGTGGGCGATACGGGAAGGCAGATACTTTGACCAGAAAGAGTTTGGAATAAATCGGGTCAGAGACATTACTAAGTATCAAGTGAACTGCATTTATTTGCATTTAAGGTCATGATTCATCCGCCAAAAACATTCATTGTGGAATAGTGGGTATTCCTACCAACATTTTCAAAAGTTGATTTATAAAAACAGGTGGCATCAAACTTTTTTTGGAACTTTTTCGCAACACTGTTCCCGTGTAATAAAACGTATTTGCATTGATTATTAAGCAACAGATTTTGGCTCCTATATCTCGCCGAACTTACATTAAGGAAGCGAGTCATTACCACAAGAATATGTTTAATATTTGTGTGCACGAAATAACTATATTCTTCACTAAAACCAGATGTCTCAAAATAACGTGAGCACATGGGGAAGCTTCACTTATGTGCAGGAGCAAAACAAGGGGCCATTTCAACATTTTCTCGATGTATCAAAGGTTACTGGACGAAACCATAATTGCGATGGGAGTCATTACCCAGAAGCTGAAAATCAATACTTGTTACAGGTGTATTTAGTTATTAAGGAATAGCAAGTAATGCATTGATATACATTTAAAATAATTATTTTTGTTTTTAATGCTCTATATAGACCCGAGAAATAGTTACACAGTTTTCGACAAAGCAGTCTATACAACGCCTTCAAGGCCCCACAATGTCCGGGGATAGAACAGAAAGTGAGCAGATATTTGAATCGTTTCTTGTAGAAAGGACACAATATATATTTTAATTGATGTTTTATCTAAAAGATTCTTTATAGGAATAAGTGCATTAAAGTTAGAAAGGATAGCTTTATAACTAGAATTAGTATCTTCCTGTGGAAGTTAGAGAAAGCAATGTAATAAGCAATAACCCTCTTTCTAATGAACGAGCTTTTGAAGAAAACCCCTACTTATTGAAAGCAAATGAAGGCAAAAACAGTTTTCAATTACGTAAGGATATGGTGAAAGTCATTCATTGTGGATCATCCATCTAGAATACAATATAATGTAAAGGAATTCTGTTCATACCAAAAATTATTATAAGAAACTTTAGGCACGTTTTCACAATTTTCTACAATTGTGCCTCTCAAGAACTCGTTTTCAATACGTTAACTGTGCTAAAACTAGTTCTTTCTATGTTTAGGTTAGGCACGTAAACAGTGTTTAGTAAAGGCACATTTACGGGAACAAATCCACAAAAAACACTCGCGAATGGACATTCGTTTGCATAGAATACTTTACTAGTAACGTTTCCATGATACAATACAAGGAATTGCGAACAGGTTTCAACTTAACATACTTTAATATTCTTTAATTAAATAGCTTTAAGTCTCCTAGTAAAATGTATTAGCGAGACTAATCTTCTAAATGTTCACTAGCTCCAGTTTCCTCGTCTATTTTACAATAACGTTGTCTATGGAAACTCGTTAACAACGCTCATGTTCGAGAAAAGCACAGCCATTCGTAGATACCCAACAATAAACTCGAAAATAATTGCTCATGAAAATGTATATAAAAAATCCAGAAAAAATCATTACTGTCGTACTGAATACAAATCAAATAAAGCAAGGACCGTCGTCGGTCAAGAATACGTTTAGGACAGGAGCGTATGTATCTCGGCTAAGACATCATTCGTAAATTTTATAAGTAGCAGTGGTCTATTTTTGTAGAAGCCTGCAGTCCCATTATGTTAAATTATGTTGCAAGAAAATAAAATAAATTAATTAGATTAAAATAGATCATATGTTGGGATATAAACCGTTAATTGAACTTGAACATCTGAACACGCACATGTCATTCCGCGCGAAAACGAGTGCGACAATTTCTTACAAAATAACATAAAATAAACCAATTATCTTACTACCTTTGCCACGCGCAAATAAAGCTATATTTTAAAATTAACCAATAAAATCGCAAAATAAATAAACAACCCGAGAACGAGGGTGGAAATGAACTCAAAAACGAACACGTGCACACTACATGATTTGATAAGGAACATGATCTGTAATTAACCCTAGCTAAACCAAGGTATTCCCAGTCGAGGCAAGACAATTTCCTTGCAATGCCACAGTATATGTTGCTGTGTGACGATGAGAAAATTCACTTCTCAGGTTGAGAAAACCTGAATACGGCGTGGGGATGTCTACATGCTAACCACACGTACTCCCTTACCCATGGCCGCGAGGCAGGGACGTCGTCAGTAGGCCTGAGCCCTTTCACGGGCTGTCGCGCCCAGAACATACATAAACCAAGGTATAAATGAGTTACTCTATGGAGGGGCCAGTTTGATATGCCGGAAGACAAATTGCCACATAGAACGGTGGCATTGCAACAGATAGTGACGAAGGCACTTACAAGAGAGCTAACGTAAACGAACCCATCGACGAATTCAGTGCATGGTCAAAACCTACAGTTATGTTTCCAGAATTGACAAGAAGTGGCTGTCATAGCAGACCCTTCTTAAAGTAACCTATCTATATCAGCGGTGCCGTACATTACCAAGAGGAGGGACTCCGGAGGCCAAAACTTAAATTTTGATACTATTTAATTATAAGACGTATTTGCTAAATTAATAAAGTGATGTAATTAATAATGTACATTATGCAATTTGATCATAACAAAAAACAAATTATTCAATTTCTTTCTCTATAAATAAAAAAAGTATGTTCTTGCTCGTATCAACAATTGTATGTAACGACAATATTTATTACATTTTTTTCGATGTTTGCTTATTACATAGTAGTGATCTTCAATAAAACTATATTGTTTTAAGACTTGAAGCACTACAAATATTTTCAAAATGTATTATGAATGTTCAAGTAAATGTTAGAGTGAATGGTCCTGGATGTTTTTATTCACAGCCAAAAACTCTCCAAAAATTCAAACTATAACAAAACCCTGCGAAAAATTTGATCATATTACTATCGTAAAGCACATTATAAATAATAACAACCGTTATTCAGTTTCCTAGAAAAAATTGAAATATGTAAAAACCCAACAATTATTAGTGGGGCTCAGTGACCCACCATTGATAATGCTGGGATATAAACTCGCAAGTGAACTTCAATATCAAAAAGAAAGTGACTATTTTAGAATTACGTGACAAAATAATCTCAAAATTTCTCCCTCTCTCTCTCTCTCTCTCTCTCTCTCTCTCTCTCTCTCTATATATATATATATATATATATATATATATATATGTGTGTGTGTGTGTGTGTGTGTGTGTGTATGTGTGTGTGCGTGTGTGTGTTTGTGTGCATTTGTGTGTGTGCGTGTAATTTCATCCGAAACGGATTAATACACGGAACAACCTAAAATTATAGAAGAATATAAAGCAAGGATCCAAAAATTATTTGAAAAAATTTACTTAAAAACACGAACAATCCTACGAGCATTGCACAAAAACAAGTTTATAAATAAAAATAAACTTTCAACGTTAATGGTCATAAAAAATTCGGTGCATTCCGACAAAGGAATATTAAAACTTCAAACACATGAAAATAAACACAGAATCAGAACACCAGGTTAAATGTAAAATTCGAAAGTATACATTGTTTACAAAAAGTAAAGCACGGACAAGCCGAGAAATTGAAATCAAACAAAAAATTGTCGATATAACGTCAAATAACTAATTATATGTTATGGTGTCTTGCAACGAAACGGTATGGAGAAATATTTTAATTAAACACGGAAAATGATTGTTACTGCATTAGAATTCGGTTGAATATAACATTGTTTCTTATATTTATGTAAAGGAAATTTGTAGTTTAAAGTAAAATGATATTTATTTTACAGCAATACAAATTTGTATAGCTGGAAATTTAAAGAAACTGAGTTGCGACACTAAATAATGTATAATGTTAACGAAAATATTAAAAATAGTTTGAAGCTAAAAAATATTTAATTTTAGAAATAGAGGAGATAGTAGAGAATGTATTGTTGAGAATATTTCTTAAAAGGTTTATGTTGAATAAGTTAAAATAAATGGTATTTCATTTTTTGTGTTGAAGAGTTAGCAGGGGTGGACAACTAGAAGGCAATATATGCAGATGTTTGGGACATGGAGAATGGTATCTTACTCCACTTTATAAATACCACACTCCCATAAACGTTTAGAATGTCATCCCATGGGGTGGCGTGAATCACACACCATGGAGAGAGGTCATGTGATAAAATGATAGCCAAATGAATGTAAATAGGAATTCAATCAATAACAGTTGAGTGTTACTTCAAAGTAAGAGATATAAGAGTATTACTCGACCAAGTAAAGATTGAAGGAGGTTATTGTGGCGCGTCGTGGAACTAAAAATGTAAACACGGATCTATCCAGTCAGTTTCGCCAACAAGTCGCAAGGAGCGTGAAGGCGCAGCTTTGGGAAATGTGCGTTCTCGTAGAGGTGTGACCTTTTTCCTCTAATGTAAATAAATTGTGTGTTATTGAAAATAAAAGTGGTCGAAAGAAACATGTATCAAGTGTCACTTCCTAATTTAAAAATATCGACATCAGAAGCAATTGACAAAATAACAATGGAAGACTGGAAAAAAGATGTCATTCATACAAATAAAATAGCAAAAGAATTCAATGATGGGGATGCTTTGCTTGAAAATGCTGTTGATGATCTTGTAATAAGTATCGCTCCGGAAAGTGGCAGTGAATCATTTAGTGAAACGAATACTCTCTCAGACACCAGCCAGCAAACTCTTACGGCACCAGAGACTGATACTGCTTCTATGTAATCAGCTAATAAAATATAACTTCAGACACACATTATAGAAGATTTGCACTCACTATTTTATTTTTGTCACGTAAAGTTGTTTTTTTTTACTTTTTACTTTTCTATTACAAGAATATAATAAAAATATATTTCATATCAAATTTTTATTGCTTTTTCGTTGAATTAAACATTTTGTATTCTTCTTCATTCATCTTTTTAAGCAGACTTAAAGCGATTTGTTAGGTGAGCAATAAAGTACCAAAACTTCACTGTCATAAATAAGTATCTACAAATTTCTTCAGTATGGCGGTAGTTGCTTCTTACATAAAAAATAATTTTATTGGATATATATTCTGAGAAACGGCTTTAGGTAAATTAAATGATTTATACGAATATTACAGTATAAATTTTCTGCTCATCGAAGGAATTCGATAAACATTTTCATTCATTCTGTCGACAAAAGTAAGATTTTATTTATTCTATTTCGAAGTGCAGACGAGTGCAAATAAATTAAAAAAACACATTGGGTAGACACTTGATGTGCGACAAAATAAATCTTGCTTTTTTCCTGCAACAGTTTGGCCCGGTCCCATTTTTAATTTGAGTTGAGTGTCCTTATATCGCAGTCTCTATCGTTTCAGCTGTAAACAAAGACAGTGGCACTCTCTTGTAAACATCCTTCTCAACTTGATCGAGATATATAAAATTCGTAGTGTTTCTTTGTTTACTTTTAAAATGTAAATAATAATGCAGGCTACGTGAAAAAGAGGAACCGTGAAACTGTGAAAAGAAACATGTATTATGATATGCAATGCCATGATTTATACCAATAATAAGTAGTACATTTTAAAACAAAAATATTTCCAATAAGGCTTAATAACGCAATAAAAGTTTACAAAAACATATATTAAGAGCGTCGGTATTCAAGTTAAAGTCACAGAGTTCATGTTTGATGTTTCCGAGTTACTAACGTCGCTTGATCGCTTCAAACTTTCGACTTTTTTCACTTCTTTTGATTTGTAAAATTGCTGAATTACTGGTTAGGTACAAATTATTTTATTTTTTAATACAACTAACTGTAAAACGAAAAGGAAAACCCCAGATTTATTCATGATATTTTTTTCTCTTTAAAGCATTATTATACAATAAAGTGTGTGTAAATGATAACCGTTTTAATCTTCTATCTATCATAAGATACTGAGTAGGAAAATTTCACCAAATCATCTTCAATTTATTTGATCTTGAAACACTCTTTTTAGTCTTCTTGTGTTTCACTACCAACAACTTATTTTATGTGTTCTTGATAAAATAGATTAATACCTAAAAATATTCCTCACCCCAAAATAATTTGACCACCTTCCAATTGAAAGTTCATGCGTAAAAGACTGGAACTGCCCTTCGAAACGGAAATGGGATAGGAAAAATAATATACATTCTTGTGCCTTGGCATGAATAATATAAATTGGAATTAGTGGGTGTGTATGATGATGTATAGGCTAGAAAAAATATTACCAGTAATACATTATAATAGCCAACGTGATAAAATGTATAAAAACGTAGCTCAAATTATCACATGGCTTCACGTCACTTCTACACCAGTCAATTTCGTAACCACACTTCTAAATTTCCTACCATGAGCATACATGTTCTTACCACTCCCCAAATACTCTCAAATTGAATATTTCGAAATCATTCTCAGTCACATGCTCCAAAAACCTAAAACGAAAACAGGCAATTAGTAGACAAAACTGCAGCGATAACTCCAGAAATAGTGTTGCAAATATGATCACGCGCACAACTCACATTTAAAAACCAACAGGTTACTCAGAATTACACCGTTAAAACTCCATTAAGATTTTCAAATTAGTCACAATATACAAGTATATAGACGCAGGTATTCGTCAACTTTAATTCCTAACTAAAAGTACGAAGATGACCCTTTTTTTTCTTCTGGACGTAAGAAAACGGTGAAATGTACCGCTCAGACACTTTCACCCACAATAATTTGTCATTGCCAACTGTCAATTTGAGCATATTGACTAATAATTTTAATGTAAAATAGATTCTAAATTTACTTTGTTCAGAATTTTAAAACGAGCGCCTACAAGTTAAAACGCCGGGCCCGTCGTTCCAGAGGCCAGCAGCGCAGCGGCCGGGCGGACGGCGGCGCGGGGCGGTGCCCGGGGCGACGGCGTCCCTGCGGGCGAGGCCTAACGAGCGGCCGCCTCGTCCGACGCCCCGACGCCTCGCGCCGCCCAGCGCCGCGTCGCGCGACGTCGTTAGGAGCGAATTAGCGCCAGCGCCTCGTTAAAAACGTGAGGAGTCTATAAGAGCGACCCGCAGATGCGGCGGACGCCACGCACGCGATGGCAGCGCCCCGTGCAGGGAACGGTGGGTTTTGGTGGAGATCGAAGAGGCGGTTAATGCGGGGAATGTGTAGGTTTTGGTTATGTGGGGGAATATTATGGTCGTTTCCCTTTCCGAAACTCTCGATTTAAATGTGTTTTATTTTGTTTTATGGATTCGCTATGTCAACTCACATGCTTTTTTTCCAATTATTTTATATAAGATTCAGGAATGATTTTTACTACAAACGATTTTGATTTAGATAGCAGGTACGATTTATGGGATTATTTTCTTTTCCGTAATTCTAGCTTTAAATGTTTATTTTGTTTTGATTTACGGGTTCACAATGTAAAGATACATGTGTCTATTTCTAATTATTTCATTCAAGCTGTAAGAATTATTTTTACACCTCTTTACTTTTATTTTCCATTTGTCCATCTTTCCGTTCTTCATATGTATTCTCGGCTATCCGGGAGACGCCGCGTCGTTGGCTGGGGTGCCGACGTTTCGCCCGACATTTCGCAGGCTTCCTCAGGGCAGTGACACGTTCTTCATATGTAAAGAGATGTGTTTTAAAATTTTTCTGTAATTTCCTGAACCATTTAGTGTCATCCTTTTTTCTTCTGCTTGAAGGAAACTACTGAATAACTGAGTAAGGTAATCTATACTCCTCCATTCACGTCATATTCGTCAATGACATTTAAATTTATTTGAATTTCATTTATTTTAAAAATATATGTTTTGGTAAGCATTTCATTATTTTCTTTCTCTGTATTAGGGAGTGAGATAAATTCTTCTTATCTAGCTCTCTAATGTATCAAGAAATAATGTTAAAGATTAAGTTACGAAATTTAAATAAAATATTTGCAAATAATTTCCCCAATATGAAAAAAATATTTAATTCCACAAATAAATTTAAATAATATAAATTGAAAAATAGGATTTTAAACAGCAAGAAAAATGTGAGGAAACGTGAAATGTGATAAAAAAGGGAATAGGAACAGGCATGAATGTAAAGAAGAAATGATACACTCAAATCATGCAAAGTAAAAGAAAAATGCGTTTTTTGTGATGTAGCTATAAAGGAAATAAAATGTAATTATTTATTATACTTAGAACACTGAATATTGCTGTACTGATTTCTATTCGTTTGAAACAATCCGCCGCTGTGAGTCAATGAAAAATCACATAACTCCATTCAATAAGCTATGCAGTGAAGTAACCATTTCTTTTTTGTGTCTAGAAAGTGAACACAGAAACATATTTTCTGTTTCACATTTCTCATTTAGTAAACAAAATTATTACATACAGAAATTTATGCAAAAATGCAGAAATATACAAAAGCTATTGCAACAACAACTAATACGTTTTTACTTTTGCGTATCAATCTGAGAGAAAAATAAAAACTAAATTCATGACACGGAAAGGAGCCAATTTAAATGACAATAAAGAGTGACAGTAAATGAGAAGTTGAAATATAACTGAAATACAAAATGTTAAAGAAAAAACTCAAACAACGAGCAATAAGAAAATAGAACGAGCAAAAAATTGAGATACAAAAAACCTTGGAAGAGAAAAATAATGAAACATAAATTTATGAGCATTTATTTCATAGAAGAAGATGAAAATGTTAATAAGACATGTTATATAAGTATATAATTTATTAATATAATTATATAAATATATATTACATAATTATATTATTATATAATTATATAATAATATATAAGACATGTTATAAGAAAAGTTAATAAGGATTAAAAGTGTTAGAAAAATTTCTTTTCAAATAGCAGCAACTTTAATGTATAAAAAAATAATGTTACGAAAGTATAAATGAAATATTTTCAATAGTTAAATTCCCAGAACTTAGTTCTCTATTGTTAACAATAGATTTGCAAATATTTGTCATAACATGAACACATTATTTTATTCCAAAAGAAATTTTAAGAAGGTAAATTGGAAGGCAGAAATCACAACAACAGGAAAAATGAACGGAAAGAGTCTAATGTAATAGAAATTGAGAACTAATATTAAGTAGAATAGGAAGAGGCATTAATGTAAACAAGCAGCGATACTCTGAAAAAATGCGATATGAGAGGAACAAAAGAAGTTTATTTTTTCTGTTGCTTATCATTACTCTCGATACGGAAATCATTATGCACTGGATGGCTTTCCTGGATCGAGATTAAGAGAGAAATATGAAAACAGTTAAATGATACTACATGTTCTATTAGTAAGGGAATTATGGAACAGCAATATGAAAAGACCAGCCGCGTCAAGTTAACATCTAGTTAATTAAAAAATAAGTAAATCTGAATCATTAAAATTGGATAAAAAATAAAATCTTGTATGTACCTCAAGTGTTACCTGGTTCTACAGATCTCGGACAACAAAATGTCCTCGGGCTCTTTGCCACTCGTGATTATTAGAATCCTTGTAACTCTCTTAGTGCATTTTTTATGAAATACCTGCAAAAGAAATACATTTTTGAGTGATTTAATTTAAAACACCAACGATTTAAATATTTCAGTCATAAATAATAACATGATCAAAAATTAGTACATCCTAAAGTCCTCATATATTAGGTATATGTGTACTAGTATCGCAAATGAAAATACACTAGTTTTTCTTTGCAGATACATATCTGGCGCATCTAATGTTAATTTCAAAACAATTTACAAAGGTAAATAATATTGTTAATATAATTAAATGTGAACGTTCGTAAAAGAACTTAAGAGGACAAAAAGAAGTACAGATAAACGACACACGTCAATTGAACAAAAAAGGTGAACACTAAAGAAAAAAAATTGATTTCTATTCGTTTCGAAACAAGCCGTTGATGTGATTCTATTAAAAATCAAATAAACTCACTTGAATAATCTCTGCAGTTAAATAACCGTTTCCTTTTTGTCTCTAGAATGTGAACACTGAACTAGATTCTTTACGATTCTTATTGTTTTCTGGAGAGATATAATATCTAGCAAGATTTGAAGTTTTACACTTTTATTGTTTGCACACTTATGCACTTAAACAATGCTGACGATCGAAAAATATTTGCCATCATATCAATCACATCGTTGAATGAAACAAGATAGGAAATATTTTTTCAATTGTTTTATCAAATGAAAGTTTCATTTTTGATAAAGAAACAAAAATACATGTATTATGTTAACTTCAAGAAAAAAAGTAAATGAAAAATACAGTGATGTAAAATATGGAAATAACAGCAATTGACATCACAACTAAAGTTATTTAATGTAATCGGTTTATTACATTTGATTATAATTATAAAAACTATAGTTTCAATCATTTACTTAAAATCCGAAAAGCAATTAAATTGATTGTTAACAAATGAAGAATTCAGCCGTACCAATAAACTTCAACAAACATAACATTCCAACATCACTTTCAATTGCCTCTCTTAAATAACGAGTTGAATTTGCTTCTTTTCTATACTTAAACATTTTAATTTATATTTTCCTCCAACACCACTTCTCAACACACACTTTCTTGTGATTCACTTGCGCTACGTAATGCACATCCGGCCAGCTACCGTGCGCAATGCCCTCAGGGCAGCAATCAGCCTCCGCCGCTGGTAGCGACAAATTTATAAACGCCAGCCCGGCCCGGCCCGGCCCGGCCCGGCCCGGCCCGGGCCTGCAAAGCGACGAACAACGGCGCAAAACCCGACCTGCTAATGACTATAAAATCGACTGATGAAGACCGTCACACGTCATAATCAGCGAGATGCCGCTTCGCGCCGCGTGCAGCAATCTCAAATCTCGCGGCGGACGATCGTCGCAATTACAGACGCGCCGAAATGATATTCATAATGCGGGTTTTTTGCGCGATTCCTTCGCACCTCATTGCGGCGCCGCCGCGGGCGACCGCGCGCGGAAGGGGAGGGGGGAGCGGAGGGGAAATTGGGAGGGGAGGGAGGCTGTGGGTGGTTAAGGTTGATAGCTGGGTGGCAGATATGGTCGCTTCAGTTCAATAGCAAGATAGCTGTGTTAACGGCGCTGTGAACATAAACATCTCCTTCAACTGTCGGTGTTGGTTTAATGTAAATGAATCTGTGATTTGAAAAGGGAAATATGTCCGTGTTCCATAGTTCTGAGAAAAGGGAAAAAAATCATTATTAACATCCATAGTTGGCATCTGGAACAATTATGTTCTATACAAAAGTTGTAGAACAAGACGTTATTGATTGAATGGGCTACACTGTAACTTCAAGTTTGCATTTCTACAATTTAGAGAATTGTTTTTATACTTCGGACTTACTTTCGTTATAAACAACTATTTAAAATATCATAAATAAAAAACCGTCTTTGATTTTTGGACATTGAAACAATATAAACACATAATATGTATATAATTACATCAATTAACATATTGTCCTCCAGAAACATGAAAAATAATCTTAATAAATTAATAATATGAGCATCGACACATAGTCGATTTCTACTTGAGTCTGTGGCTATGTGAACACTTTGTGGTAGAAAAAAAGATATACACGTGGGATATATTTTATTATATTTTGAAGATCGGTTATTTTCTTTCCTTTGATTGGAAGAACTGCTGAGACATTAACTTTCTTGAAAGGTTAATCTGTATGACCCTTCCTTTTTACAAAGATGAATGAGGTATGACGTACTTTTACCAACATGAATACTCATGTGCTACGAGGTAAATACAATATTCTCTATCATAAGTTAGCTGATTTCTTCGACAGAGTCACACCAGGATCACAATGAGGATTGCCAGGACGAGCAAGAGACATGGTTGTCATCTTAAAATTGTTCGACCGCCAGGTTTTGAAGTCAATGTCCTGTGCCTTACTGTTGTCATGAAGGATTTAGGGGTTTCCTAGCTGATAATACTAGTTCTTCTGTGTGAGAATTAGAAACTACTTCTGGACTTTTCTCTTTTCCAGATATTAGAATGTTCAGTTGGCAATACAACACACACTTAAAGCTGGACAAGTTTCATTTTTACACTGATCTATAGCTTGTTATAAATGTTATAAATTTTGTTAATGTAGATATACAGCAAAATACATTAACAGTGCGAACTTAAAATTTCAATACCTACATTTGTCGTTAAAACCACTTATTTTCAATTGTTTGCTTCGTACATTTTTCATTAGTAATTTCTTGGTGTTTTCTCCTTACTTGGCCTTCTCATTAGGTGTTCTCTCCATACTTGATTTTTCATTTTACTCTATATTTAAATATCGTAATGCTGTATTGACACCCTTCAATGCCTCTTGCAATGTTGGAACACCATCCACCCCTCGGCTCTTTTATTCCTACATACGAGATGGTTTCGGTAGCGGGATGGCGCAACCGGCTAATGAAACCCATCGTGTATCTGCACGCACGGCAGACAGCCAGGCTGTGGCAGTCGCGTGCTCTCAGTGGTATAAGTTCGCTGTCTTCACCTAAGGGAAACACTTCGATTATGACCTTTTGCCGACGTCTTTTTTTTTCAAGGTGCCTAGTGTTGGAATGTGTCACTGAGGCAATGTATTATTGTCCAAGAGATAATTTATTTCCTACGTTCACTATAGCCAAGGTTCAGGTTCACTATAACTGAATCTTCTTACTCTCATTTGTAACGTAAGTGAAACGGGACCAGTGACTTAAGTTCACTATAGCCGAGATCACTATAACTAGAGTCAACTGTATTTACTTTTATGTGTTGCTAACCATAGATACACTCATACGTGTACCTTTGCGAAAGTATCGCTGGACGTAGACATCATTAAACGAAATACTGATGAGAGAGCAGAGAACAGGATATTGGGATGAGAGAGAGAAAGTCGTAAAAGAGAATGAAGAATGAGTATAACAGGGATGGCGTTAAAAGACCGGGAGAGCTGAAGAGGTCTAGGAGACATAATAAAAAGGGAGCAGCGACAGGAAGGGAGACGTGACCCGGGATGAATAATGATAGACATGGTATGACAGACGAGTGATAGGAGTCAGCTTGAAGGAGTTAGAGTATCGCAGAAAATGGAAACGTATGAGGTCGGGGCCAGGGAGATAATGTGTATTTGCAACCGTGTAGGAGAATAAATTAAATGGATAGAGAGTGAGAGAGAAATAGAAATTAAATCAACGCTTTAAACGAATGAAAAATGAAGGAGCAAGATTATAAAAATAGAAAAATGGGAAAAGGAAAGAAGGGAGACTGAGTGCAGCAGAACTAATATTTAAGTAAAATAAATTTACGAATACATACTTCTTGCACAAACTCTTATACACACAGAATTTATACATGCACACAGCTGCGTATGTATTGCAGCACGGAACTAAGAGGGACAAGAAGGAAAGTGAGGTGTAACGGAGAGAATGAAGGAATTAATGTACTGACATTAATAGTAGTAATGAGAAGAGTCAATAAGGGCAGAGAATAGAATGCATCTAGCTGCTAGTACGCTGTGGGATACGAGTGAGATTGGATAACGTAAGGGAGACTACACAGAGAAGGAAGCATTGATTTGCCGAGAAGAAAACGACCTGAGAGAGACGCTTCGCATAGTAGAACCCTCTTCCTTTGGGCTATCCAATTCTGGGAAGACGGATATTGTCTTCGTGGGGCTACGCAAATTTTCAATGAAGCTACGCGCTGTTGACAACCGTTCTCTTGTTGCGTTAACTGTCACTTACATCAAATGAGTGGCGACATCACATAGAACGATGAAGAAGAAGGTGCTAGGCGATATCCAATAGTTATGGCGGTGACATCGTCGCAAATAAAACTTTTAGCACATCCCCAGAGGAAAGAGTTCTTAATGCTGTTACTCTACTCGTCCATAGGAAACGCACAAAAAACATGACAGAAGATAGCGAAGGGACGGGAATGTGAACGATGAAGGGAACAGGAATGGCAGAGAGCGAGCTGCTAGTGTCGGGAACTCTCCGGCTCAAACGTACGGCTCAAACTGTGTTTTCCGTGAGAGAAATGAATGATAGTCAACAAAGGGAGCTTAAATAATGTGCTGAACATGGACCTGACATTGTCGGGAACCGTGTTTATGACGGCTATGCTCCGTTCTGTATAGGGCTACGGAGAACACATGGTGTGGTTGCATAGGAAGCAAGAAGGGCACAGGGAACAGACAAAACCGAGTAGTTAGGGCCGGGATTGAGGGTAAGGAAAGAAGTGTTAATTGAATTGCTAGTGAAAAACAAATGCATGCTGAAGGGCACGGTTTAGCACTGCATAATTAAATAGGTTAATGAAAAGGGTCAGATGCCAAAGAAATTGTCGAAGCCGCGATTACCAACAAGAATTGATGATCAAAACAAAAGGCCAATAACTGGACCCAATTGTCAGCGTAAGGTTAGGAACGAAATATTAATAAGTATAAATGATATTAATATAAATGAGTTTAACCGGAAGAAGGAACTTTCCATAAGTCAGTGATTCTAGGAGCGATTACCAGAGAGGAGTTGGGAATGAGAAGCCGAAAAGGTGTTGAGTTATCAGCGCCGGCAACCGTGTGGTGCGAAGCAGGGCCCTGCCCTCCATGAGGAATTGTGGGAGGGATCAAGCGGTAAAGGAAAGGCCCCGTGGGGGGGAGGGGGCTGAGAGGAAACGCCGGAGCAGGGGCTGCAGTGCGAGGAAGGTGGAGCAGGACTGGGCGAGTTCAGGGTCGGAGTGACGGCAGCCGAGTGGATCCAGCTGATCACTTTTTTTTCTTTTTTTTAGAGTGTATCATAGATTTTTGTTAAATAAACATATTTGTCATTATATTGCATTTTTTAGTGAATAAATATTAAACAATATTATATTTTCAACAATATTTATTTTATGGCCGCATAATCTCCCCCCTCCCTATGGATCCTTCACTGAGTGTTAAGGCGGGACGGTGAAGGGCAGGGACGGGTGGGGCAAGGCGAGTCGTCGACGTGCTTGGCGGCGGCGGCTAACAACTGACAAAAAAGGCAAGCTGGATAAGTAAAGAATGAATGTGAAGTGAAACTGCGCTTTGTAAAACTCAATAGCTACATGCTTACAAACACACACATAATCGTTGAAGTACGATGATGAAGAGATATGACCCATAAGTTCAATAAAATGATTAGTATAAGTATGTATAAGAATTGACTTTTATAAGAATGAAACTGTTTTGAGCTGACTACATGGGATTGAGTTGAACAGAAAAACGCAAGCCCCGAAAGAAATGATAACAAAAGTGGATAGCCAATGAAGGGACGACAAGGGAATGGCGCGTATCGAGCGGCCAGTGCAGGCTACCTTGCGCTGCAGATCACGGTCTGGGCTCTATGAGGCGAGTCCGGCTTGGAGGGTCGGGGCGACTTGACGCCAGGCGCGGCGGTTAACTACGGAGTAAAATCAGCAAGCATGGGACAATAAAGAATGAATGTGAAGTGAATGCGACTGCGGTTAGAATAACACAACAAATACATATGTTGACATGATAAAAGACGACGCACCATGATAAAAAGAAACGACAGATAAGTCAAATAAAATGATCAGAGAAAGAATAAAAATAAAGTAGTCTGCTCTGACTACATTGGAGTAAGTTGAACAGAGGGTAGTAAGGCCTCGCGAAAACATGATAACAAAAGTGACTAACCACCGCAGGGACGAGAAAGGAGTAACGAGGAAAGGTATCGAGCTGCCAGTGCAGGCAACCGTGTGCTGCGAGGCCTCTGCGAGGCGAGGCGAGTGGGGCGGGGCGGGTCGTCGCCGGGCGCGGCGGAGGCGGCGGCGGCGGCGGCGGCTGACAGCGGAGGAAATTGAATCTCATCATCGCGCGACGGCGTGCGCTCGTATTGGTCGTGTTTCTTCATTGTCACGCGAGATGCGGGCTAATTAATTGTGTTAGCGCCGGAGGAGGCGGCAAGGGGAGGGCAGAGGGCGGGGAGGCAACGCTGCGGGATGAGCGGGGAGGGGAGGGGATATTGCCGACGCCGATGAGCCGTCCGTGATGATGAAAGAGGTGGGTGCGGTTGCGACGGGGGGCAGTGACGTGTGGGAGAGGGGTGTCGGTCGTTAATGATGAAGGTGGTTGTGATTGCTGTAATGGAGCGAAGGCGACAGGTATGATCATCATTCCAGCGGTAATGACAACGATTTCGTCAAAAATAAAACGGTCAACGACTGTGTTTCATTTCAGATTCGGTCATCGTCAGAACGGAAAAGGAACCGTGAAGATGATGCTTTAATTATTATTACGGGCGAGATGAAGATAGGTGTAGCGGTGACAAAAGTACTATTAATTATTGCTGTACGGTAGCTGACAGTGCTGATTAAGTGGGTGTTATTATGCCGTAACAAGAAAAAGGAAATGCCGAAATTCCATGCTGATGATGAAAATATTATTCTTAATGACCATTGTTTGTAATTTTCGGGCGGTGGTGCAGAAGAGATCAAGGCAACACACCAAAAAGAATGATTGAATAGCACAGATATCAGGGAGCAAGAAGGGAGTAAAACGAACAACTTAGTGCTTCAACTGCACTTTGATAAAAAGGTATTGCATATTCACATTATCACCGTTTCTTCTTCAACATTTGCATTCAAAATTTAAAGTCAAGTATTTGTCATTAACACGCGAAAGTAGGAAAAAAATATCGAATTTCTACATTGGTAGAACTATACGACTGTAGTGTACAAAGTATAATTATACTTTGAAGCAGTGAAGGCTTATAGATAAATTCAATTTTCAAATTGCAAACACCATGCGTGTTAACAACCTACTGTTCATAGGATTGATATTGAACAAATATTTCAGACCCTTCAACATTCGTTGAAACATTTCTCGTTTATAAATGGTTCTTATTTTTGTATTAATTGAATTGTAATCCAAAATATTAAACTGCACAAAGTATTTTACAAACATAGAAGAAGAAGAATGCATGTGATTGTAGTATCAATGAGACAAAAACGAAGATCCAAGAAGTCAATTTTATGACTAAGTAATATCTTATGATCTGATGAGATTTTCATGACTTGGCCTATCTACAATTTCATCCTTATTTACTCATTACCATTCCACCTTCGCTATTATTAATAGTTATATCAGATAATAAACATTTTAATAATAATAACAAAACTTTTATTCCCATTATAATGTTTTAGAATGATCAAAATTTAATACGAGAATATCGAATGCACTTGTTATAATTTGGTATTTTTCAAAACGAATACTTATAACAGACAATATCACCCAGAAATTCGTCTTTGAATTCCTGACATATTTCATTTCCACTTGCTGATCTTGCGACTGACGGACGTCCTGCTGTGAGAGCTGGACGCCGCAAGCGACGGACGTCGGGCGACACCTCGAGGTGGGCGCCTGCATCGATTTGGAGCGCCTGCGTGTGGGGGCGGAACGGGGCGGAGCGGGGCGGAGTGGGTGGAGCGGGCGGTGCGGGCGGTGCGGGCGGGCCGCCCAGCGCTGTTTGCAAATCGCACTCCGGGGACACCCCGCGGCCGCGCCCGGCTTTATTAAGGTCTGTCCGAAGGCAATTAGCCCGCCGCCATTAAAAGGCGAGGCGGGGAGTCTCGTCCGGCCGCTGACGCGGGAGCAGGAGGGAGAGGCGAAGGAAGGCTGGGCGGGGGCGCCTGCCATGCAGAGCGGAGGAAGGCGGCTAAGACTAAAATAGGGGAGGGGAAAAGGCGGGCGCCGTGAAATGGCGGAAAGTGCCGATGAACGAGAAGCAGAAGGTGGTGAAGAGATGCCTGGGGATATGGCGAGAATGGAGGCGGGTGTGAGGCCGGTGGTGGAGAGGGGAGGTGTGGCGGAGGAGGAGGGTTCGGAGTTGGGGTGATGGGCGGGATGGAGGCAGGCGGTAATAGCGGGACGAGGAAGGAGAGAGGCGGAGGGAGGCTGCCGGGGCGGGATACTGACGGGGAGGAGGCGGCGCGGTGGCGGGGAAGAGTAGGGGCAAAGGCAGGGTGGATGCAGAATAGAGGCAGGGAGGTGGCGTACCGAGGAGGGGAAGGCACTGGCCGCGGGCGCTTGTCCGCATTAGTTACGCAGCGCGCCACCAGGTGGCTAAAAAGTAGCTCCGTCACCGTCTTAATTAAATGCGGGGCGCTGTGCTGTGCGCTGGGTGGTGGTGGCCCTCGGGCCGTGGGGAGGCCCGAGGGGTATCAGCCGGGCGAGTAGAGGGCCGTTGGCGGGCGGGGCTGCCTCGACAATAATTCTACTGCGAGAGTACGTGGATTTTCCTCTCGCTTTGTTCCGAGCGGGACTCGTTTGAAAGACAGAAGGAGTTGGAAATATTTTGAGAAAATCTACCATTGTTTCAGAAAGTAAATTGCAAAGTTTTAGATGTGTATATATTAGACTGGCAGACTTCGTTGGCTGAGAGGCAGCATTGCCGTTCTCTGCAGCGATTTTCCTTGGGTTCGAGTCCCAGTGATGGCGGATTAGCACTAGCTACGTAGCGGAGTCGAATTCAACCTCTGTCTAGAGAATAAACCTAGCCGAAGGCTTTTTCCGTGGTTTCTCTGAAGCACGCCTTGCGAAAATCGGAGCAGTATGACGGGAGCTTAGAAATAGTTCCTGCTGGGGTGGTTTCTCGCTGGATGTATGATGATGAAACCCTGCGAGCCGACACGAAGTACGGCGCGAGATCTCAAGTTCTAACTTCCAGCGTCGATCCTTGCTGCTCGAAATTTTAAGATAAAACAGTCAGCAATCAAATCAATCATATCCTTAAGTCAACAATTTAATTAGAAACTTTCAAAGGCAATCCTTTCAACCATATTGATTATTCTGACCGGGGAATTTTCACATAAATTCATACATTTCAGATCTTTAAATGATGTCACGCACTTTTTTAATATGAGAAATTGATGAATACTAATACTAAAAGGAATAAATGGTTTAGTAAGACGCATATTCTCACTTGTTTGTAGTTCTGAATACTCTTTCGAATAACTTCGGAGTACTTTGGTGTAATTACATTGTTACAACAAACTTCGTGACTTAACATCACCTCACATACTCCTGTATATTTATTTATGGCGGGAAAAAACAAAAAGATATCAATAAATAATACAATATGTTTAGTTATTCAGAGTACCATATCAAACACATTCCGAGAAGGAAATTTATGACACTTCATATACAATATTCCTGACACTGATTTTAAAGGTGAGTGAGTAGTGAGCTCCCAATTATTGGTTTTTAGGAATCTGATCGTAATGGACTAAGTGATGTAAATGTTTTGGTGACCCAATTGATTATGAACAAATTTATACTTGTATTTCACAGTTATTCGGAATGAGGTGATATATGCAAATTACTTCTACAGCTGATATACGTGTACATTGAAATAGCATTACCCAAATGTATTTTTAATATGTTTGTTCATTCTCCTTTGTTCTTTAATGTAAAAAACACTTCGTATCTGCAATTAAACTGTTTCCATACGTGCTAACAAATGGGTTACACCTTATTAAAGGCTTAAATATTCAAGAAGTAATTTTGAATCAGCACGTCGAAGGACGAACAACTCAAAAAAAATATATTCAACGAATCGCAAATACGTCATTAACTCACTCTTGGAAAGAAACGTAATTTCCAGCAAAACCTGAAACGTTTGCAATTATCCTAAAACATTGTTAAAGCTACTTCACTCAAAATAAGACCAAAACTTTAAATAATGTTGAAATACATATTTAAACAGAATTAAAGGGGGAAAAACGTATTATGTCGAAAAGTATAGGCAATTCGTCGTGTCACATTACGCCCTGCAGTAGAAACAATGACTCGGCGCAGTAAAAGAATATTTTATTAGCGCGTCACCAGCCGAGGCGGAGAATTCAGTTGCCAGCGAAGTTTCTACATTCCGCTCCTTCCGCGCCAACTTCTTCTTCTTCTTCTTCTTCTTCTTCTTCTTCTTCTTCGGCTCTCTAGCTCG
>BOPP01000006.1:3598994-3632783 GCA_017312745.1 Gryllus bimaculatus
CCACGAGGAGATGCAGGGCGACGCGATGCGGGAGAGGAGGGGCAGACGGGGAAGCGTCAACGGGGAAGGGGGTGCATGCGGAGCCGCTGAATGGATCCTGAGCGAGTTCGCGCCGACTTGTGGGCAGCGCGCAAAGCCCGCAGATTGAAGAGCTTCGGCGGTCCCTTCATTGAGCTCCGGTTGCAGTCGCTCGACGAAGAATGTCTATATCGCGCTCGTAATTGAGAACGCCTGATTAAAGTTGCGCGGGCCTCCGGAACGCACGTGAGGACGTCGGGAGCGTGACGCCGCGGCGGGGGCGGGGCGGTCGGGCGGGGGCGAGGGGGAAGCACGGGAGGCCGCTCGGGATTAACTCGCGATTGGAACGCGAATTAGAATCGGTGGTAATTGGATCTGTGGAGGGTATTTCTCCGGAATGCTCGTACTTTTTTTGCTTCGTCCGGCGCGAACGCCGGGGGCCGAAGGGAAGGAAGCCGGAGGAAGAAGAGAGGCGGGCGATGCGGCGGTCGGAAGGCGCCGTTCTGGATTGGCTAAGCTTCTCCCGCCCGGTTGTAATAGAAACGGAATGACTCGCGGTTAACCAACCGTGAAGAGTTTCTCGGGACTGATTGAGTGGGCGTGAGGTGGGGCTGTGGCTAGGAAACGGAAACGAGAAAGAGGAGTGGATCCCCGACTGGGAAAGATCACTGGATTTACAGTGGAATCGAAAAGGAATCCAAAGTTTTATCATGACTCCAAATATTTGTTTTCTTAAGCATGCCTTTCAGTTGAAGTTTTAATAATTGCAACTTAATAAAGAGACCAAAGAAGAGGAGTGGGAGTACATCTGCAACTAAGTCACTGCGTGTTCTGTATTTTAACTATAATAAATTTTTTATTTGGTATTTTTTGGGAAATATGAGAAAATAGCAGACTTTTGTTTATAGGTATTGCCACAGATCGTTGGTGAATTGGCTGGACCGTTTTTCAAGGATATACACCTATAAAAAGTCTTTCAATAAAGAAACTGGTGTCCACAATTACTGGTCAAAAACACGTGTTTAGAGAAAATATATTGGCAGAAGAAAAATATATTGAGTCCAATAATGGAATTATGTATCGTTTTACTACGTAAGCTTAAGTGTTTGTGTTCTTACAATTTCTTTTTGAGGTTTTGTCCTCTTGGCGTGTCTTTCTTCTTCTCTCCTTTCCTTCTCCGCCCTATTTTTCTTTCTCCCTTCTCCTCTTGTTCATATTTGGATTTTTTAACCTAAGAACTAAAATTGTCTGTTTTCTTGCATTCTAGAAAAATGTGTAACTGTTTTTCTGTTTGAGAAAATGATTGTTGTCAGATTTCTCAAAACATAAACTCGTGCAAGACCAAATAAAATACCTACCAAAATTAACAGAAAAAATCTTCCATTCTTATCTCGGCCGCTTCTGTGAAACCTTACATAACTTTTAGCCCAAATTGAGATTAATTTGCGTCGGCGCGCCGGAATCGTAGTTTTTGGAACTGGTGCTGCGCGCTGGCAGGAGGAAGAAGGCCAGCGGAGAATGGGAGAAACGCCTTCTCCTGCAGATGGCGGTGCGCCGAACCTCAGTTTCTCCAAGCCGGAGCAGGGGCGAAGAAAGTAGTTCACATTTCAATTTAATTCAACCCCCATTACGCTGGAAGCGGGCAGGCGTACTCGCGCGTCTTGGAATTGAAATTTCCCACCCCACCACCATCCCTCGCGCCTCCGATTGCAAACGCCGAAACGAGATTGGCTCAAGCCAGTTCACGGATTGAACTGCCGACGACTTCTCGGCCTTTGTGGATTCTGGTGAATTGACAGGATCGGTCGGCGCTGAATCGTGTTCGATTTCCAACTGAATTCGTCTCTGGTTCGTCTCCCGTTTTGCAGAAAGGCTGGCGCGGCGATGGAAGTCGTGACAGAATGCCCTCGATCTGTTCCGAAACAAAGGAGATCGAGGCGCGCTTCATTACGGGCAGACTATTCATTCCAAGTTCACGAACGCGAAGTGTGATTCTCGATTGAACATTTGGAAATATCGGGTTTGAAGTCTTCAAATTCGTATGGGGGGGATTGAATATTGTCAGGTAGGCGGTGGAGAGTGAACTACTCAATTTGAGTTTATGAACCTCAACTGTATTTTTGTAAATATTATTTATGATTATTAATTGCGATTATTAGAAACTATTTTTAATTTTATAGCTAACTTCTGCCGGTGGAAACGTTGAAATTGAACTATTCACGAACACAAAATTTAATTTGTAAATAATATTTAGGAATATTACTGGGCATTTTTCGAAAATTATTTCGAATTTTCCTCAACAGGTACTAATTTCTGTAAAATTCTCTCAAAATTCTGTACCCGGAGTTTGCAGTTTTGCCTCAGTCGTTTTCTGTATCACATTTTATGTAATATCTTTGCAAAATCACTTCAGTAATCGTTGGCATTTCATAGTTCTTAAGATAGACTCTGTCAAGGCACTTGGCCAACGTATAGGTTGCACAAGAATAGTAATTACATATAATTGCGATATAGATGAAGTGAGAATGAAGTACCAATTAAATAAAGCATTTCACACTTGACTGCGCAAGGTTGGTAGTTGGACACCTTGAAAACGTGCTCCAGATTAAAGCAGGCTAGCAGTAAATATGTATGTCCTCTTACGCTGAGACCTATGCATAGTAAACGTTTCAAATACCAAAGAAATCAATTTTCATCGATATTGAATTCAACTTTAAATTGAAACGGTTATCACGCTCCAGATGAATAATACGCTTGAATAAAAATATCACTTTGTAACAGAAAACAAAACCGACGCAGTACCGCTTTGTTTTATATTTTTAATTCACAGTGTCAAATCAGATTTTTTGGAGTCAATTGATTTACTCCGCCTCTAATTTCCCCCCTACAAACCCGTAATCAATTGGCCGTTGATCAACAGCTGGGAACGAATAGATTGTTATATAAAATTAAGCCGAATTCCGATCGTCGCTTTTTCCAGGCCGGGCGTGAACGCCAGCGGAGAGATGCGGTCCAATTGGCAGCCGACAGTTGACTAACGGCGGACCGCTTTCAAAAGCCGGGCCGGGGAGCGTTCCGCCGGCCCATTGAAAGCCACAATAAGTTACGTGACACTTAGCACTCCGGCCTTGGGTGCTGACAGGCCGGAGTTGGGCGCCCGTCGGGGTCCGAGTGGATGTGGGCAAGCCTATTTAACGAGCGCTACACGTTTGTCAGGTGGGATGGATAAAGTTCCAAGCAGAGGAGGAAATCATGCTGATCTGGAAGAATTGTTAAAATTTAGTTTTGGTTGAAATGAGTGTTAAATATCATTTGTGTTTGTAAATACCGTTTTTGAAAGTCTGTGCCGTGAATTCTGTGATAGAAATGTCTTCGTCACACAGCAACTTTAACTGAGACTATTTTAAAGGAAAGCTACAAGTCTATTTTCGTCCCGACCGGGAATCGCACCATGGGAAGCTAGTACGCTGTGCCTAAGCCACTTTTTCACTTTTCATCCTCACACCCTTTTCAAGTCTAATAAGTATGGCTTCTGCAAATTCACATCTTTGATAACTACTGTTTTCCCTATCACATTTATGTATTGTATCAAACAAGTAGTGGCTCACAAAAAAAAGTCTTCATATTTTCTGACATACATGAGACTATAAAGTTTCTTTTTTCAAGCTCACTATAATTATTGTATTGTTATGAAAATGGACATAATCACGTCTATCCGCCAGAACTTCACTCTACTTACATTTCTTTCATGTAATAAACACTCAGGGATACACTGCCAGTACACCAAAGAATTTAATGTGATTACTTGTAAATAAATGTAAAGTAATGGTTACATTTCTCTTACATTAATTATCCAGAATACATTTTCAGTCGACTCAACATCCAAACGTCTGGTGCAATCAACGTGTACATTTTTTGCATTGATAAAAACATTAATTCATTTGACAGAAGCTAAATACGTGCACATAACTGACGTAGAAATAGTTCAATGTGCATGTTATCCATCAGAATATAATGCACACAATGCCCGATCACGTATAACGGAACAACACATTCCAAGCGCCCGTTTTGAAGTGCGAGAGTGAGAAACAGATGGCCGATACACAGTGGGTCGAGATCATTACTTGGGTATTGTATATTTATTAGTATGAGTTTGATAACCAATCAAATATTCTAATAAGATCTTACAAATATTCCATAATTTTTAATTGAATATGATTACATTTCATTATCTTAGAGAAGGTGACAGAATAATGATGAAAGTTGTTAATAGGTGGCCATGGCTTATGAGAACAGTTGAGATCTAATAAATCTTATTACAAATCATATATCAATTTCCAAGTTTAATCCTATATAATAAAAGTGGATAATACATATTTAATAAAATAGTAATATTTTACATTACCAAACAAATAGTGGAGGTTTTTGTGACATGGCGGGAGAGTTACGGATGAGACTGATAGTTCCAGTCTAGGAATTCCGTTGTGTCACTTCTGATGCGTGATGTGTAATATTTCATTCGAGACCTCAATTTTATGAAAATCTGTCTTTGTGATACACAAATTTAATTTACTATTACAGTAATATACTACGTGTTATTTCGTTCTTAGGTTCATAAGTATTTTCTTTTCTCATTGTTATACTTTCAGTACTACTACGGAAAGTACTTTGGGTTCGTATTGACTAGTGTTGGAAAACGTTGAATTTCCATGGTCGAATGTGTAACTATGCGTCACATTCTAGACGATCTTAAATAAAGAGATGTTTTCGGTGTTGTCTAGACATCAAAATGTTTAATACTTAAGATCTATTCGACCGCATAGCGATCATCGTCAGACCTTACTTTTCTTCGATTTCGTTCGTTTTCTAAATTTCGTTTTCCACCAAGATGCTGCAAGCTTTGATGAAGAATGCTACGCGATCGAAAATATATTAAATATTAAAAACTTCGATACCTAGACATCACAATTTTAGACTTTATTACAACGTATCGATCTCAATAGCAATATGTTTGCGCTTTCGAGATTGAAACTCTTTTTAACGGATGCGGTTTGATGCCTTGTTTTACGCCACCACCACTGCCGCTGCCACTGCTTTTACGACCGCCTCCGCCTCCACCACCATACCGCCTTCGTCGCCCCCTGTGCCGACACCTCCGGTGCCTCCGCGTCTGCCGCCTCCTTCACCTCCGTCTTGGCCTCCGCATCCGCCACCGCCACCCCCTCTGCCTCTCCCGCCGCCTCCGTCGCCACCCCCGTCGCTTCTTCCACTTGCGCCGCCGCCTCCAGCACCTTCGCCATCGCCATCTCTGGTTCCTCCGCCTCCACCGCCTCCGCCTCCGCTAACGCCACAACCTCTGAGTCTACCTCCACTCCCCCCCACAGAGCTCCGCCTCCCCTCCGCCTCCGCCTCCGCTACCTCCTCCGCCGCCCACGTCCGTCACCACCTGTCGCCGCTTCCACATCCGACGCCGCCTCCAGCATCGCCGCCAGCGCCATCTCTGACGCATCCTCCGCCGCCGCCGCCTTCGCTGCCTCCGCCAACGCCACCGCCTCTGCCTCTGCCACCTCCAGCACCTCCGCCATCGCCAACTCTGGCGCCTCCGCTTCCTCCTCCGCCGCCGTCAGGCGTAAACGACCCTGCGCGTTACGCAAGTGCCTTTGTGCGGCGCCCATTGTGCAGGCGTCAGACGGAGGCGGCGCCGCGACGCGCGCCTTCCACACACGGCCAGCGACTTAATTGAATACATTGGACGACAATCAAGGCGCGCCGGGTAATTTATATGGAGAGAGCCCGGCGACGGGCTGCGCTTGGGCTTCAGGAGGGAAAGGCTTTGAATCATCCCGAATTTGCATTTCAATATTGGACCCAGTACGTCCAGGGCGATTGGACTTCAGGTAAGGGATACGTCAAATTATGCCGGTGAGAGGGAGTTGCGACTTCCAGAGGATGGATCGTGTAATTAAATCAACATTCCTTTCCTTGCTAATTTCATTAAAAAGTCTGATGGGAGGAGCACGCGTTTAGTTTTTAATCAAACATCGCATCGATACGTAAATATTTTCGATACTGCGTACTACAGTGTACTATTCCTCAATTATTTTTAAGGCAAATTTCCTGAAATTCAACAATTACGTTGTGTCATTACTATTTCACAACTGCGGACCTTCATAACAGAGTTGTTTTTCGTTTGGCTACTCGTTGATTGATAGATTGTTTTGCTGATTCCGGGCACGTCAACCATTGCTCGGGAGGTGGCGGTGATCTTTCCCTCGCTGGATGGCGACATCCGGCGTCGACCTTCTGCCGGATAGCGGGATTTCCCTCAACCTTGTATCTCCCACCAGTGAGGCACCGCCCCAACCGGGACAAGCTCTAAGCTCCTGACCGGTCTCCCGGCAAGTGAGCTAGGGTAGAGCGTGATAATGTAAGTGTGTGTTAGGGGTAAACATAAGACAAGAAAGAGGAAGGAAAGATCGCGCGCGGTCCGTAGCCCATTTGGCAGGGTACTGCTCCGGCAGTCGCCTGGTGTTGTTCGGAGAAACTGCGGAAAACTACCGATCAGAGCCGCCGGCCGTTGGAATTCTCCTCCAGACAGCGACTGAATTCGATCTAGCTGACAAGCTAGTATCGAAAATTCTGTCCCCGTCGGGACTCGAACCGGTCAGAGGGACCGCAATGACATCAGTTGATATCCTGAGCCATCTCTTTTGTAAGGGCTCTCTTGTACTCTTGGCTAGGGTCTCAGGCAAACATGTCAAGAAAATATCTTGGGAATAATATCAGTTGTGCGGCAATCGAATAGCTCAACATTAATAGCTAACTTTTTTTCTATAGCCATTACCGACAACATTACCATTATTATTACCATTATCATTATCACTAACTATATTATTATTACAATTATTATTATTATTATTATTACAATTATTATTATTATTATTATTACAATTATTACTATTATTATTATTATTATTATTACAATTATTACTATTATTATTATTATCGTTATCATTGTCATTATAATAGTTATTATTGTTTTTCGTATCAGCAGTGAACAAAATTTATTTTAAGAAGTTGCATACTATTTTTTCCACTCTTCCCCATATTTCGAAACTGTTTCATTGTTTCTGCATTTCTTCTGTCGAACGGAACCATTAACAACACTCATATGGACACGGGCTGCTTAGTTTCTCAAAGTTTTGTGTATACTCGAAATTAGTAATTAACAGAAATAAAATGAACATATAAATAGTAAATGAACATATAAATAAAAATAAATATCTGAAAAACGTCGATTCCTTCAGATAGCACATTATAATATCAACACCTCTTGTATTATAAAAAGGTATGCATGGTTTTTTCTCTAACTTCCGATAATTATTTCATGCTCTTTTTTTCCATTTCTTCGAAAACTTTGTGCATTAATATTGCACTCCAATCAATGAAGCGTCCCCAAGGCGAGCCTATTACTACGTGTTTGTTTCCGCGCAATGGCGGTGCTAACGTCCGGGAGGTGCAGGAGACGGCGGAAAACGTCGGTGGCTCCCCTCCAGGCGCAAGTATCGACGGCCCGAGGCACGACTTTGCGATCGCTGCGTAGCGCTCCGGCGGCGGCGGCGCTGGGTGAGGGGCGGCGAAGGCGGGCGGAGCGCGTCGGCGCGATGGGCGATCGCGCACTGCGCATGCGCGCGTCCGCGCCGGAAGGACGCGTGCCCGTCGCGAACCGCCGAAGTCCCCGCGCCGCCTTCAACCTGTTTAATGCTCTCCAACTTGAGAGCTCCTAACGACGCCGGAGTTTGATAGATCTGTGATATAAAGTCGGCTTCGATTACATGATTATTTCATGTTTCCTGGCGCGCCGACGGTTACGGTCATTATTCCCGTAAGTATAGTGCAAGTTGTATCTGGACTGTGGCGATACAATGTGAGATCCGATGCCGACCTTCACGGCGGTTAGCATGGTATTTCCCGCTCAATGAATCTCCTCTAGCGGCCCAGCCGGTGGAAGCTCTTGTAACTGGTCTTCCGACATGCGTGGTAGTGTAGTGCAAGTAAGAGAAAGAGTAAGTAAGGGCAGACGAGTGGATAACGATGATAAAGGGAAGATCGTTCACGGTACATTGCCCATTTGTTGGGGTACTGCTCCGGCTTTCTCTTGGTATTCATCGGAAAATCATGGAAAACTACCAATTAGAGCAGCCGGCCTCTATAATTCTCTTCCCGATAACGACTGAATTCGATCTAGCTAGTATGGAAAATCTGCTGCAGCCTTCGTTCGGAACTCGAACCCTAGAACTTACCGGTCAGAAACAATACATTGGCAATTGTTCTTGCCCTGAGCGTCTGAGTCGGTAGTTGGCTCCCGAGACGCTGTGACTCGAAGAAGGGTCCCATTATACAGAGCTCAAGGCAGTGACAGCGCTGAGGAGCAGATTCGATACCAAATAATCGGGTGTTTTTCTCCATATGGTTGTGGTACATAGTGTTGTTTAGCCCTACATGTATCTTATTGGAACAAGCGTTTTTTTTAGAATCATGTCGTTTAGATTTAGATTTAGATTTATTCAGTCATAAAACTGTAAAAACTGTATGTGACGTAGGGAGGAGAAGATTATCTTTTATCTTCTATTTTAAGATTATCATTGGTTCTTCCTTATTACACTCACCACTGTCTATCCCTTGGAAAGCAACCAAAAAAAAAACACGAATATTGCTAACAACCCGAGAAATGGCGGATATATAAACAATATATACCTTTCTTCATCTTCATGCAGTTGTAATCATTATTTTCATAATTTTCAGTGATATGCAATCAGCATACATGAACGTTCTAAGAAGAAAACCATTCGTCGTTAGGGTTGCGAAGTCTCATTCCGCGTTGACTACGGTAGTTTCCACCAACAGATTGTAATGAGAAATGCAAAAATTTTGATTTAACGGCGCCGCCGTCAAACTGTATTTCGTAATTATTGCATTTGTTATCCAGACTGACTACTTTTTATCGTTGCAGACTAGCGTCAAACAGCCTCGTAGATCGTATTCATTTATTTAATAATTTTTATCTTATCACATTTAAAATTTCATTCCAGTTTGTTCATTCAATAAACTTTCGTTCATACATACGTATGTATGTATGTATGAATGTATTATTATTATTATTATTATTATTATTATTATTATTAATATTTTTAAGGAAATATTTGAGGAAACTGAAATTAATATTTGTATTTTAGTTGATACCTCACATTCACATATGGATAGTCCTTTTCTTCAAGACAAGCAACTAGTAACATCTTTCATTCCTAATTAAGCAAATGGAACTCAAATAGTCTACAATTATTCACCTCGACCTGAAATACTACTACTGTGTGTCATCAATGTAGTTCATACATACCATACAGTACATACATACCATAATCAACGCTAAATAATTATTCTTCCAAACATCATTTCATAAATATACGTTTCCACTCATTACATTTCCGCTAGACTACTAACCGTAAAAAATGTTCCCCAATATTTCCCCGCCAAAATTTTGCAATTTGTTTCAAACATATTACACTACACAATACAATGAAATTCGTAGTATCCATCACAAATTTTATGGAATAATGATTTGAACTTTGAGAAATATTTTCCTTTCCCAGTCGTTAGTAGTTATTAATTTACATCATATGCATTCCATCGCTTCTTCTGCCACTTAGCCCCTGAATAGCAATCGCCACCGTAATCAGATTCACGCCTGCATCGTTTTTATGACACCAAGGTTTGCCGCCGCACAGTTCCTTCAACTAACCAAATGCCCGCTACCCCAGCCACCCTCCCCGCAAACCAACTCCATCTTCCCCGACGCCGCAGGCACCGCACACAGTGAAACGTCGTTAGCCCCATCAGCCACGGCCATCGCCATCTCCACCACCACCGCTGTTCCCGCTCCTGTTACTACCAACGGTGGCCTCTGCCACGCTCGTCTCCCCTGCCCGCATCGTCACCCCGCTCTCCGCCCGCAGATTCGCCCAGCCCTCGTTCGGAAACAGCGTCCCCGCCACGCCAGAGGTTCCACATCCCTGCCGCCTCTACCACCGTCCACACGACCGCCGCCGAGCCACCGCCATCACCTGTTCTCCACCTCGCCTCCACCTACTGCCACCATCGCGCCCGCGCCAGCTTGATCGCGCCGCCGCTACCGGGGGGGGGGGGGGCCCAGCACCCGCTTTCGCCTTCATTAGCTGTCGCTTGATTAAGTCGTCAGTCGGCCCAACGAGACAAGTGTTAACAAGGCTACAGCGAGCGGCGGCGGCGGCGGCAGCGACGGGGGCCGCTACGGCGGCGGCGTCAGCAGCTGGTCGCACCTGGAATGCGCCTGCCCGCACCTCCATCGCGGCGTTCGCTCATTTATCTTCACACTTCAGCCGGCCCCGGCCCCGGCCCCGGGCCCGGGCCGCGCCGGTCACTTCTTCCTCCGCCCGGGCCCGTCCCCGCGCCGCCACCTCGCCTTGTTGGACTTGTTTTAAATCTTCCATTTCTCATCCCGCGCCCGCGGCCCGCCCCGCCACGCCACGCCACGCCGACCAGCCCGGCGCGGCGCGGCGCGGCGAAGAGCCGAACGGCTCTAGCAAACCTCCGCGGCCTCCGCGCGTGTACTCGCCGTCTGCCCGGCTCGTAAAGGAATCAACTAGCGGACGCACTCGTTTTTTTTATTATTACCTTTTTATTATTTCATTGCCCAACTGCTGATATCTCTCTCTGATCACAATCGGTTAATTAACTGGGATTAGTACTGCTATATGTGAGGATCGATCACATGTATGGGATTGGATTGGAGTTTTTTATTAAGTTTTTATTATTTATTTATTCAATGACTGACATTCCCCACTGTTCTCAATCGGGTGAGTAGCTGGGGATTGATCACATGTATGGGATTGGACTGAGAGACCGGTGTGCTTGATATCGCAGTGGACAAAATAACAGGACGAGGACGCAGACACAGTATACCCCGCCCACAAAAAAATCAACAAGCGGACATTGTGGTTTTTCATTATTTGAGTTTTATTATTTCGTGACCCAATTACTTACATACCCCCTGTTTTCAATAGTGTTATTAACTCGGGTTAGTACTGCTACGAACTAGGATCGATCGCATGTTAGATAGATAGATAGATAGATAGATAGATAGATAGATAGATAGATAGATAGAATAGATTTTATTAAAGTCGCTTTGAGCTAATGCTCGGTGGCAAACAAGATAACAATTGGAATTAGAATTATTAAACATTCAACATTTACAATTAGATTTACTATTAGAATTAGGGATCGATATATCATAGTTCCAATTTATTTCTAGCTATCCTTAAATTCACTACTAGTTTAACATAAAACACTTCACTACACTACACTACACTGCACTCTCTTCCCCTCCACTACACTACACTTCACATCACTTCATTGTATAAGGGCCATGCCGATAATAATTATAACAATAATAATAATAAAAGTATAGCAATATTAATAATAGTAAAAGTAATAATAATATTAATACTACTACTACTACTACTACTACTACTACTACTACTAATAATAATAATAATAATAATAATAAATATTATTATTATTATTATTATTATAATTATAATTATAATAATAAAGATAAATGTCTCAGTCAGTATTATTCGAGATGATCTAGATGGAATGAAGCACATTTTTAAATTTGGCTACATACAAGGAAGAGCCTGTAGTGCTTCTGCAGGTAGTTTATTCCAATCTACTATAGTGCGATTCACAAAGGAGAAAACTTGCCTAACATTCATTCTTTGCTTTCTACATCGTATTTTTCAAGGATGGTCTCCTCTGCTTTTATAATCTGATTTCTATAATATTTTACCGGATATCTGCCCATGCTGTGCCCCCTCTGATGTCTTATACATTACCATAAACGCGCCGTTCCCTTCTCTTTGATAAGGACTCCCATTCTTCTCGTCGTCACCAAACGCACCCGTGATTTACAAACTTTGAGCCCGTTTTTGAATTTATACTAACGCTTCGATTTGCCCTTTTCTGTACGGGTCCCAGCATGCCGCTCCATATTCTAAAATTGGAATGAACAAGTGTACGAGTAGTATATGCTAGGGATGGGCATTGGACTACTATTTTTTAGAATACGCATTACAAAGTGCAGCGCTCTCCCCAGGATTTTTTTAACCGTATTTGTTAATTATAATCGCATCCAGGACCTAACCTTAGAAGTCGACAACTTGGGTAAAGCAAATGAATTTACTCCTTTTCCGGATTTTAATCCATCTTATTTCTGCACGCCCAGTTCCATAAACAGTTAAAATCGCTCTGTAAAACATTTCGTCCTCAGAACGAGCCAATCTCCTATATATTATGCAATCGTCGGCGAAAAGTCTAACTTTTGATTTTAATCCAGTTGCAATGTCATTAATGAACGGCTAAGCAATAGCCCAAAGCCCTAACACACTCCCCTGGGGGACCCCCGAGGTTCTTTGAATGGGATTGGCTTGAGACATCGGTGTGGACGTTAGTGGGGTGAACTAGGCAATCGCCAAAAGAGACAGAGTCTCCTTACCCGCAAAATAATCATCTGGCAGACGTTCTCATTTTTTATATACGTTTTTATTACTTTTTCACTCAATGGCTGACAACTCCCCCTTTTCTCAATCGGGTTATTAACTGGGATTCGTACTGCTATATACGAGGTTGCTGCTATATACATGTTGAATGGGATTGGATTGAGAGAGCAGTGTGGATGATGGAGTTGACAAGATACCCTCTGCAAACACGGTACGCCCTGCCCCCCCCCTAAATCGGGACGCGCTCATCTTTTATTAGTTAGGTTTTTATTATTTGACCTAAATAATAGGCTTCCAAATAATAGGACAATAGCTGTTATCGCCCCCTGTTTTCAATCGGGTTATTAACTAAGATTCGTACTGCTATGTGTCAGGATCGATCGCATTTTGTATGGGATTGGATTAAGAGAGCGGTTGTGGATGTCTTCGGAATGGACAAGGTAACCTCCCCCAACGCAAAGGCAGTCTGCCACAAAGAATCAAATGAGAGTCATCCTCCTTACCTTATTTTATTAGCATTTATTATTTTCTTCCCCATACCTACTACCTCTCCTGTACTTCATCACATTATACTATATTTAGAACTGATAGCTGCGATAATCTATATCACGTTTATCTGGATCCGATTTCACGGGCAGTGTAGACAATGTTGAGGTGGACGCGTCAACTCTTGCGGGCGCAGACCTGGTCTATCGGCGTGGTCGCCCAAGTCACAAAAGAACCAACTAAGTAATACCATACGTATTTTTTATTTTTTTTAAATATTGTTTATTTTTCACTTAATGGTTGACGCCGTTCCTCATATTAAGTGTTATATGTGCCACGAAGAATCGAGTACAGGCTCAATGAAATGGGATCGAGCGAGCGAGATGCAGGACGTCGGAGTAGGCACAGTGATCTTAACAGACGCAAACCCTGCCTGCCCTAGCGGACACCCAACACAGAAAAGTTTCAGTCTTCTCTAGTAATTCTTTATATTTGAAGATATTTTCATATTTCTACCCAACGGCTGACATATCTCCGGATATTCAATCGTATTTTAAGTGGCGGTAGCGCCACGAAGTTCCGGAATCGATCCCAAACTCATCGAAATCGCGATGGACCATCGACACAACAACGCCGGACTGAACATTGCAATCTCCAGGAACAGAGATACAGTTACGCACTGCAGACATGGCGCCCAACCTACGAGTACATCAACCGCAACCCCAGACGTTTGCCGTCTTTTTTTTTACTTTCTCGTATACTTACGTATATACTGAGTACGTATATACCGAGTAACGTACGAGTACGTCATATAAGAGAAAGTTACGTAATGTTGCGGAGAATTGATGTTTTGAACACATTTTGGGTTCTACTGGAACTAAAAAAGCGTTTATTTTCAAAACGCACGTTTGCCTGTACGTTTATTTGCCTATATTTCCGTCCGTCCGTCTGTAAACAATAGCGCCTAAACCAGCCATAAGATTGTTTTACAAACTAGTAAATATTCTCCGATAGATCAGGCCAGACTCGAAACTATGCGAATTTGAAACAAATTCTTCAAATTTTGGGGGTACTTCACAAGAAGTTCATGAGTATTTTATATTTTTTCTAAATATGTATATGTATAAACGCGATTTCTCTCTTTGTGACATGATTATTAGGAAAATTGTTTTTCATTTACGGAAGAGGCACCCTTGTCAATATAAAATCAATTGTGTTTATTACTTGTATAATTGAATTCATATTTCATTCTCCTTTATATTATATTTCACTACTAAATACATGAAATATAACATAAGGAGAATGTAATATAAATACAAATGTTGAAAGGGGAACAGGAATGTAGGTACCGCCTTTTTTGTTTCAGGCGGCGCACGTTTATTCCGGAGACACTTTCGTCGTTACATATCTACAAGCTGCTCCTCTGTTTTACTGAAGCAATTACTCTTAACCGGCACTTAGTAGCTTCTTGAACTAACTATACTGTAGAATTTGCTGCGGCGTAAGTAAAACAATAAATCAATTGCATACAGAAGAAGTATTTAGCCATCTAATCGCATCCAAGAATATTTAAGACATGAAAGTAATCCATTTCTGCAATATATTCAGAACCATTCACTTCTCACGCGGGAATTATTGAAGCACGTTCGTATTATTGACTACCTTCCGGTATCTGAACCAAGTACATTTGGCTGAGTCGTAAGTAAAAACATCAATAAGGTATATGTGAGAGATGAAGTATCTGGCTGTACCCTAAAGAATATCTGAAACATTAGCGCAACAAGTTCTTAACATTATATAAATTATACAAGAAGTGTTTTCCTCGGCTTAATGCAAGTTCGACCATCCCAAATTCTTGAAGGAAATAATTTGCGATGAACGCGCTGAGGTTCCTGATGGGTGACTGAATTATCTAATAAGTTGAGGCAAAGGCGTAACAATTAAATAATTTCCAAGAGATGCTCTCGTTGAATAGACAACACAGATAATTTCTCAAAAATTGCCTTATAAAGTTTCTTGCACTGCTCGAAATACTTTACAATGAGAAACAGTTATTTTCCTCCATATTCATGTATTCTGACCATAGGCAGTTAGTTAAAAATTCTCCAAACAGATATTCAGTTTGCTGTAACCTCCTGGAGTTTATCACACGATTGCACATTTGATTCACTATTTAATCAAGAATGGTTCTACTTAATATTTCCTGCTTCCATCAAACGTGTTCATTCAAACTATGCCAACATTTTGGGAGTTTTAGATTTTTTCTCAGAGTACGCTCAGACGCATTTAGAAAACGAACACTTTTCTTATAAGTTATAGAAGAGAATTTAAGATATAGAAGAGATATATTGTTCAAAGAGCACTGACAGTGAATGTAGTGATCTCCAAATAGAGTTTATTTAGCAACAAAAATTAATAATTTATGAGAGCACAAATGTTTTGTTCTAGAATCGCGTCAAAGATAATTTTAGATCTCGCCAAAAATTGATTTGACAATGTTTGAAGGGAAGGACGCGTTTGCAACGAAACACTTCTCTCGGGATTTATTATCTACTAGTGGCCTGCAGTGAAAGAGTTGCAAAATAGAACCATACAAAATGAGTTTTCAAAAAGTAGCGCGCACACTGCTCAATAACAACAAACATAATCGTATAACACTGCATTAATTTGAATATTTTAATGAAAAGTCTTCAAGAACACTGTAATATCAATAGTAGAATATATGTATATGTCACAACAGTTCTTTCTATACAGAAATAAAGATTGCTGTTCAGTGGCGGAACACGTGAATAACAAATATGTTTTAACTGCGGACAGTCTCTTCTGTGAAGCCTTGTTGCCGCCTGACGACAGCTGCGCATACGCAGTGACGAACTGAGGACAACAATTCAGTCGGTACACTTAATATGAGACTCGGCGAAATGAAACATTCAAATATTTGCACTTTTCAGTTACAACCAAAAATGTTCATTTTTTGTGGATTTTTTCTGGGTTTCTGGGTATCTAACACAACTATAGACACCTCTCACATGTCCGGAGGCTACTTAGTTGTCTTTCAATTCCTGCGCGCATTGGAAAATAGGTAGCTCCGCATGATATTTCTTGCAGCTATAATTTTGTAATATTGGACGAAAACTGCCCTTCAATAGCATGGTCCGTTTTTGAGTTAATGGGTATAGCCTGTAGTTCATGCGACATCTGTATTTATAATGAAGAAAGCTTTATAATGAAAAAAGAAAAATATATTGCAAAATTAAAATTAAAGTTTATAACTTAACAGCAGTATTAGAGGTTCAAGTTTTAAAAAAAAATATGATAGCCTTTTAACTGTTTGGTCATATAGCGACTACAGTAATTTTTAACATTGGGTTCACTGTAAGGTGAATACACAAGGACAAGCTGAACAAACACAAATATCCATACCCAGGACGGGATTCCAATCCGTAACACTTCGACCCGAGGCAGCCACGGCCCTTCAACCATAGCGACCTCGGCTATCCAGTACAGCGGTGTTGAAGTTTGTATTAATAGAATACGTAACAATACATTGAGAATAAGTAATGCAAACGGACGCTCGCCTTTATTCCGTGAGTGACTGCAGTCGGGTACCGCGACGCCTGGCTGGCAGCGCGGCCGCGGAAGGTGGCAGGTGGAGGGGGGGGGGAATTGGCAGAAGGGCCGATTGGCTTGGGAGAGGAGGCGTAATCGCAGCGAGAGGCGGCGCTGTAATTTCGATTCCGATCGATCGATCGATCGCTCTCCGCAGCAAGACCGCCAGCCCGCATGCTCGTTAACGCTGCCTGGCGGGCACCGGAGGCACAAGGCATGAGACAGGACGTCCGTCCGTCACGTGCGCGTTGGGGTTGGGGCGGTGAATTGTACCGACGCGTATACAGGATGTCCTGGGAGGAGACAACGAAATTCGAAAATAAAAAGCTCTGAAGACTATTTTAAACATATTTTGCCTAACAAAATCCTTCGATATTTCTTATGGCTGAGCCGCAATAAGCACTCAAAAGTTTGTTTGAAAAAATACTTTCAATGCAAACTTCGGCATTCCTGAAACATATAAACACTACAGAAAATTGTTTAATAATTAGAAGATAATTGAATATATTTGTTCACAAACAAAAATTAACCCAGAAATTAAAAAAGCACACAATTGATACAATTCACTTTTACGTGTGTTAATTTTCCTTTCAGAACAAATATATTTAATTGAATTGATTCAAGTTGAATGGAATGGAGTTGAATTTAATTGAATTGATGCCTTATTTCACGTGGCGAGACTCTGGCCATCAGGTCCACTCTTCCATCTGACTGACATTTATCTACTCTGCTTTCACCCACTAGCGGAGAAAGAAGGTATCACTCTGGCGACAAAACAGGCGATTTGAATTTAGCTCAGAGGCTTCGTTAATTTTGAGGATCTTTTACATGCAGTAAAACGTGGACAGCTTGTTTCATTTCCTCTCCGAACAAAGGCGTACGAAAGCATTTTTTTCAGTGATTCGATCAGTTTTGAACCCGTGAAACAGTCCCATACGCTAAGCGTTACACTATCGCCGCTACTGTCCCAAACTTTTTCATTACTGTTTTTGAAAATAATAAAGAATTTGCATGATTCGCCCTTACAAATCCACGCTTACGATCAGTTTGGAATCTGTGAACTTGGTATAACAGTCCGATACGCTAACCGTTACACTATCGCCGCCACTGTCCCAAACATATTCTTTTCTGTTTTTGGAAATAATAAACAATTTGCATGTTTTTGTAGCGTTTATAGGTTTCGGAAATGAAAACTTTTGCATAGAAAGTTGGTTTTTCAAAACAACGTGTGAGTACTCATTGCACTCAACCATTCGAGGTATCGAAGGAGCTTATTAGAAAACAATATGCTTTAAATTTTCTTCAGAGTTTATTTTCGAAGGTTCGTTGTTTTTCTTTGGACACTCTGTATATTAGGAAAGAGATACGCTTTTCGGAATGAAAATGTTCGAAAATTCTGATCACGATCTACCAAGGTACCCCATAAGACTATTGTGAGAAAACGTGCGTTCGTTCTTGTAACAAGAACTGCTGAACACACTTAATTTATCATAATGATGACCGCCAGTCTGACACAATTTTAAGAGTATTTTGAGCCGACAAAATTTGGTTAAAAAACTGTCACTGGGGAATAAGGTTTCGAATTAATTATGGTCTTTCTAAGAATATATTTTCGAAATAGATTCTGTTGATAAAAGAATTTTGTAATTAATTAAAAACTATAAGAGGCTCGTAAATTTGCATTCTTTCTCTTGAAATATTCAAAATATTGACAAAAATTTTATTTCGGAGATTGAAATATTTTCATATTGGAAAGTATGTCGCGATAACGTAGATACATTTTGCCGTTTTGCCAAGGGATAGTACAAGAGAATGAATAGATCGAAATATTAACGGCAAATTCAAAACTTTAGAAAATACTTAAACTTTCGAAACATTTGTCAAAGGCCCAACAGAAACGGATACTAGATTGCCCCTTTTGGACTATGTATTTTGGTAAATGAAATATTTTCAGCAGATACAGCGAGCCGATAAGGACAAACATTTGTCAATACAATAGATGTGAAAATTTTGACACAGATTATTTTGGGAAACTGAATTAAAATTAAATTTGTTGTGTTAGGCAAATTAAGCATCAAGTGAAGTGTGAGATATTATCTTGAAAAATTTGATTACACAGTAAATCATAAATGAATGAAAATAGTTATTTCTTTGAGTACTTTTTCTTTTATTAATATTTAGTACAGAACTCGTCAAAAGTACATGAAACACTCAAGGAATTAGAACTTTAAACCCAGCTCAATATACATAAAAGGATAGGAAGAACGAACTTGTTTCTGTCTTTTATGGTTGTAATTTCATTTCATTTAGAAAGTAGTGGAGTTATGTGAATCGTTTGAACAGAGTTGCAAAATGAAATAATAATAAATAACAATGCAAAATGAATAATCCAAAGAGTTGTTGATAATATACTGTATCGTTTTTATCAAATTGATCTTGGAACCTGCAAGATGATTACATTACACTTAAGAAGTCATTTGAACCATGCGTTTCTGCCTCTCGGACATGCATGTTCGGCCCTTGAATTTAAAAGTGCATTCACTGCACAACCCCCAGTAGTTGTCAAGTAATTTATAAATAAACGTATAGACGGATCATTGGAGCAAAAAAGGAACGAAAATGAAAGCCCAGCAGCCATGATCAACGGAAGCAGAAAGAAACAAAACAGGATAAATGAAAGAGTTTTTACGAAGAATCATTACATGTCGTTGTAAAAGGTGATGACTATAATTTTCCTTCGCAGCAGCTGCAACAGAGTTTTGGATTTACGTGCAGTACGAACAGCACGAATGAAATTTTATACATCGATATAACGTTTATTTAATTAGGAATCCCCGTGTGATCAGATTAGAGTAATAACTTCGGTCTGTTCTCCGAGGTGAGGGACCTGGTAAATCTTTGTCCTTTTTTATCTAAATAATTACCTCAATTAAACCAATTCCCTAATATAGTACACAAATTATGGTAACTTGTTATGTGAAAAATTATTTTGCAGTGCATGTTTCGGCGATTAGGTGATCATTATGACTAGATCGCGGCCGTTGGCAAATAATCCTATTACGATTCGATTTCAATCTGCTCGTATTTCTGTTAGGGATGTAATTACATGGAGCCGGGTAATCACAGTCCGGACTGTAAATGAAATCCACGGGAACGTAAACAAGTGTTTGCGTGGCTACACAGAGGTCGCTGTAAATTCCAATGCTGTTAAAACCCGATAGAGCCCAGTTATACACTAAGCAGGTCAGCCAGATTTCGCGTCGAGTATCTGCACTATCACTGTGATCTAGGGCCAATCGCGTTGCAAATGCCAGGGTATATTTACAATAGCAAATGTATTCATTTCGCCCACGAAAGAATGGAGCATCCAGAGTAAATTTGGTTGACCCTTGAAGCAACAATAAGTATTGATATAAGAACACATGAATTAGAATAGCAAAAATAGTACCGATTTTATAGTAAGTACAACGAGCTTATAGTCTTCAGGTGGGACTCATGGGCAGCGTGATAGGTTTCTGTGGGCGGTCCTAGGTTCGATTATCTGTTTCTTTAGTTGGTTGACGAAAACAAAGCAGAGGCAGGCAATGTAAGCTATATATGATAATGGACGTACGTCATGATCTCCACATGTCTACCGTACCCTCAGGCGTGGTTAAGAAATAAAAACAGAGCCCAGCCTTGAGAACATTGCTAGCTGGCAGAAAGTAGGATTAATCCGACCCTAATAGGACAATTACATAACGAGAATATAGTAATATATGTTGGAGATAATGGTCGTTATGCTATGTTTAAGCAGGAAAATGAAGTAAGTATACAAGTTTGATAAAAATATTCATGTTAAAGAAAGGTGATTTTTATAATATTACGCAAAACTCGAACATAAATATCAGGATTTGAAAAAAATATACTGCTAACGAAGAAAATAATAACTTATTTATTATTAGTTGCATTATTAAATTATAACTCAAAACTAGATTACCGTCAATTATTACTAGTGATACAATACATATATTGCACAAAAAGATGGGCGCGATAAAAGTGGCTGTTGGTAGTCAAAAGTGAATGTAATTAAACTTGGAGAACTGTTTTTCATCATTATACTACGTAAATACCATCACAGATGGAAACTTTGTTTCTAACGGTACATGTTAAGCGCACCTCACTAACGAGAGAATTATGTTCCTTACTGTTTTTATATGAATTCCCGAGTCATTACAAATACCTCATAAATCATTTGATTATGACAAAATAATTTTTTTCACAGAATGTAAAAATTTTAAATTAATCGTAGTTTCAAGAATATTTGGATAAAATGAAATAATAAATTTTAAGTGCTACATAAAAAGATTAAAAAATATTTTAATGATTTCATTGTATTTATTTAGGTGTCAGATATACAATAATCTATGATTAGTCACAAAATATGAACATACTCAATGAAAAGCCTTGCACAAAGATAAATAATGATTACGCCTATCCTTCCCTCTCATAATTCTTACAGAGATAAATAGAGCAATGAAACTTCTCACCGCATCCACAATACTTCATTATACACAGAATTTTTTCACACATTAACCCTTAATTTATTTCTAAACTACATCTTGGCCTACGTTTCTTGAACGTAACAATTTTTCCGTATTGATGAACCTACCACCAACCTAAAATTAAAGTCTGGGCGTCCCCTCTCTTATTTAGTGTACTTCAGGTATTTTATCGTTCATTTCCACATCCTCATCGCCACCTTACTCCCAGCCGTCCAAAATTTTTCATTGCTGTCAGCCGGCCACGACTTTTGACGCGCTGATTACCTTCTCGTACGCTCGGGTGTTCAGCAATGATGATGAATTCCTTCCGCCTAGAGTCCGTATCAGAGCGCAGTTAGATAGATTCCGCTCATTTGCATTTCTTAGACTTGTGATATTGCGAGGGCATTTTTCCTTCCCATGCAGATTAAACGAACAAAGCTAATTTAATATGCGAGCACAGTGCGGCGTGGAAAGCCCCCCCTCCCCCCTTGGTAGTCCTCTAGCTTGAAGTACGAGTAACGAGGGGCACTCGCAGTATCTGTGGTTATCTTGTCAAGCAGCGAGAGACTTGCGTGTAACGCGGACTTCTCGGTAATTAATCTTCTTCAATTATATTTTTCTACGAGCGGGGCTAATTAGAGTAATAAGTGTATTACGGTGGACTTCAGCCGGCTCACGCGCGCTATCGTACACCGGACGGTCGACGCTGACGTATGATATTGGATGATCTCGCTTCGCTGTGTAATTATTGCAGCACAGCAGCGTATCTCGCTGGCCGGAGCGGTACCCAGAAAAGCCGCCAGGTTGCACTGGCTCCGTGGCGGGTCCTCCAGTTTACGCAGGGTTCCCGGAACGGAATTCTCCGAAACGGTTCTGGGAATGATGGTCGAAGAAAGCAGGTATCTTGCAAGTTGTATGTAGGAGGTGAATGGTCTTGGAAGGAAGGTTGAAGGGTTTTTCTTTCTTGATGAGGAAAGATAATTGGCGATAAATTGGCGTACGATAATCATAGAGTGTATGCAATTTGTCGTCATGCCGATGAATGAACACGTTTGTATCTAATGATATGCAGACACATCAGCTGAGAAACATGATAAGGTATATGAGGAAAGAAAAAAATGTTAGTAACTGGTAAAAAGGATTGAATTACCTACTCAAATATGTTTTAATTGTTTGAAATTTTTGAACAAACCATAGAATTCAATACCTTCGAATAAATGAAATGAAGGATTCATATATATTGAAAAGGTAGTCACACTTTTATGGGAAAATAAAAAGGGTACAAGGTTAAAATTGTGTTGTCACTTAAAATAAATCTTAATTTTTTCCGAATACTACATTATTTCAATAATTTTTAGCCTACATTATGAAAAGTATATAAAATAATATACATAAATTAGTATTCCATGGGAGTGTCAGGGCTCAATGTTCCATTTCATTAATTCATTAATTTCGCATTTTACAACCTCCTGTAATAAGACTTGAAATCAGAAAGACCACATACACCTAAAACGCGTAACTCTGTAGCACTTACCTTCGTGCATAATTCAGGAAGCGTATCAAGACTTTTTAAGCCTGGCTTTCGAGTTCCCATAGATCCAATTGTTTCTTAGGACGCGATCTGCAGAAATACATATCTGTTTTGATCTTTCTATTACATTTTTGGAGGTTGAGCTTTTCTGGATACTGCAATCCGTAGTCAAGCAAATAATCGGGCCGGCTGATGAGTGTCAAGCCATCAATTGATGTCACTGCAGTGCCTACCGGAGGTCTTAGTGTTTGAGTCCTCATGGTGGCAGGATATTCGACTCTAGCTACATAGCTTTGTCGAATTCAGCCGCTATCTGGAGGAGAATTCTAACGGCCGGCTGCTCTGATCGTTAGTCTTCCGTGGCTTCTCCGATCAACACCAGGCGAATGCCGAAGCAGTACCCTAACAAACGGACCGCGCGCCGTCTTTCCTTCCTCTTCCTTGACCTATCCTCACACCTTACTACGACGTACATACAATGCCACTCATATTGGAAGAACAGTCAGAAGCTTGAAGTTTGTCTCGGCTAGGGTTGTGCCCCGATGTTGCGATACTTTTGGATAGAGAAAACCCAGTAAGTTGATGTGTAGAACAAACACTTGCAGAAACTCAATACCACCTGGCAATATCCACATATGCTGTAAGTATTTGTTAAGGCCAGTTATAATTTCATTTATTTCATCTAATTCATTTGTTTCGAAATTTGTACCTGGCAATTTCTTACGTTTGAGAACACAGTAACGGTGATCCTGGGCACATGATGAACATCTGTGCACACATGGTTGCCGAACAAATGTCACATACATAAATGTATATGACTACATTATAAACAATTTTTCACTATATGTTCACTGGCAAATCAATTTCGCCCTAGACGTTTGTAACAATGAATTATTCTCAGACACCTGTACGTTTTATATTGGAACGTCTTAAGGGGAGCCGAATCTCGCCAATGTTAATGCAAGAAGCATTTTCTCAGAAATTATTTCATTCAGATTGAAATTTTTATGAGGTGTTAATTCATTATTTATATGTATTTTAACGAAGATTTTAAATAAAAAGGTAACTAGTTTTTTAAATATATATTTTTGTCTATTGTAATCGGTTTTGATGTTAAAAATACTAACATTTATAAGAATAGTTTCTTAAGTATAACCGATTTTATAAATCTGCCCCGTTATATGTATATAAACACTTACTGGCTCCTAATGTTTTCAGTGTATTTAGGGTCCATAATATGAGCAAATATAAACATGCCGATATATTGACGCTATTCCACCCTCAATTATTACCATAAACAGTGACCAACACTAGAAAGCAAAGTATTAACTATTTCTCACAACGAACGCAGAAAGAAATTTTCAATCAAAACGCATGACGTGTCAAAACTCAGAAAACTATAAAGTAATCAATAATTCAAAAAGTAAAAAAAACAAACTATATTTTCATCTTTTGTGTGCAAAACAATGTATGAATAGGTACGAAATTTTTATAGGCTCTTCTTCAGGATAGTCGCAATGTTCTTGAAAAGTTGGGTAAGATTATTAGAACGTAAATGCTGAAAATAAATTATTTAAATTACTTGTTGGTAAATGCACCACGATAATTATTTTTCCCTAGTCGCTAAAAGCAGATTGGTTCCTAATATATTCCGCCAGAGCCAGTATCGGTGCAGTAGGACTAGTACCTGATAGATACCCTAATAATCTTACACGCCGTGTTTTTTATACAACTCAATGTTTTCTCGTTCACAAGAATTGGATATGAAGAAAGGCCGGAAAACGACCGGTATTTTTCTAGTCTCTTATAACTTCGTAATTTCCTTATTCCTAAACGTACGACTGCGCGCTGACGCCCAAGCCAGTGACTCCAGGTCTCTCTTCCTGGGTCAGGCGGGTCAAAAGCTTACCCAGGGGGGGTGGGGGGGGGCGCTATATTGAGATTTTGGAGGTATGGCTCGCGTTCGGAGTTCCTGGACAGTCGCGGCGGGGCGGGGCGGGGGGACGGGGCGAGCAGGCGGGGCGGGGCGGCCGCGCTGCGCAAACAAAGCTCCAAATGGACGCGGGGTGGTCATTATCAAATTGAATTCCTGTTGAGGCGTCGCAGTCATCGCCGGGGACGGCTAGGCGTCTTCATTCGGGGCGGTCGGACCACGCTGGCACTAAGTGACGAAAACGCGGACAAAACTATACAATGGAATCTATGGCGCTTCGAATTACCTTCGAGTTGGAGAGTCTGTTGGCTACGAGACGTCATTTCTGCGGAAAGAGTGCGTAATTAGTGTTTCTGTGTTACTGTTTCATATCTGCTTCTCTGATCAATAGTCCCGTAAGTGTAATGCGTGCTATTATATTGCGGTCTTCGTCCGGCAGTGGAACGTGATATTCGGGGCCGATCTACACGTCAAGTTGCGGAGTTTACAGCTTCCAGGTATCTTCCCAGGCGGATACTGCCCAGGCCAGAACAAAACATAAGTTCTAGAATGGTCTCCCGATGTTTGAGGTAGTGTAATACGTATTATCGTACCACTACCAATTACTATATAGGACTCCATTGGGGACTCCTCACCTTTGAGATTGTTGTAGTAATGACTTAAGGTAAGCGTGCCAGTTTACAAGTATGTTTAAGAGAAGAGGAGCGGTTAAGGATGACGAGAAAAAGAACGCGTTCTGTCCGTGGCAAGTTTGTTAAGATACTGCTTTGGCATTTACCTGGTTTAGATCGGAGAAACCACACAAAATTAACGATCCGGAAAGAAGAGCTAGAATCCTTCTTCAACAGGGATTGAATTCTACCCAATTATGGAGCTAGGGTAGAAATATCAATAGTGGCAAATGCCACTGTCGTTATTTATATCATCAAGTTTAGTTAAGGCCTTTAGATACATCAGTTGTGAAGATACGAAGGGTAAATCTTGTATCTGCTCTGTGACTTGTAGTTCGGCCTCTGCGATATGGTAATTTTAAGAAAAAAACTTCTTTTCATGAATTAATACATGTTGTTGGTCTGTAATTGCTGAATTTTCCAATAATGAATAGCCCTTCTTAACGTTATACACCAAAAACTTCACATTCATTCAAATTTTGTAATTTTGTCTTTAAAGAATCGAGATATAAATATAATTACTTACACGTTGTATATAACCCATTCATCGTCTGAGAGTTAACGTCAGCCATTGATATAAATTATCTTTCAACTAAAACAAAGGTTAACTTCAGAGATGTTCTTTTAAAATCTCGTGATTATTTATTAACAAAATAATTTACTCGACACGACATGCGTTAGACAAATCAACAAAGCAAACTGAGAACAAGAGGGTTTTACGAGCATGTGAGAATGTGTATAATTCGTGAAGTTATGTGACTTCGACTTAAGTACTTTTCTTTGAAATGAAATTAATTTTAGCTGCGGTTATAAAAAAAATATGTCCCATTTGAACACATTGCCTCGTTTATACTTCCTATTGCCATATTGGATCCATCATTTTTGTTTCATAATCGTTATATCAGATCATCTAGAAACCCCCAAAAATCCTATACGAATTATAATGAGATTACATAAAACACTCATTTTCACTCACATACTCACCTTTATATCGAATTATCATTACTGTTTCATTTAAGATAAGTACATTTTCTTTTTAAGTTAATTCTAAAACGTATCACTAATACTCTCAAATATCTTCAATGAGTTCATCTTAAGTATTTCTTTGGAATAATTTTAATTATGAATTGAGTTTCTGTTTTCATTTTACATTCACGTTTACTCACGTTTTATCTAGTACAATCTACTACAAAATTGTGCGGACACGCGAATTCCTTGACACTGCAGTCAATCATTTTTAAGCGACTTAAAACGAGAATCAGCTATTTCATTCGCATTCCTAGAGAGGTGATATAGTGGCAGGATGCAATTTCAAAGTTGTTGAAATACTGAGGCGACTTAAGACAACTTGACACTACAATGGAGCAGACCGGAGCGCTTGAGTTTCAGACGGAGGCAGATTTCCAATATTAGCTAAATATTTAGGTCGAATGCTGGAGAGAAATTCAAACTGCAGCTAACCCGACAGGAAGTTTTTTCATGGTTTCTCCACGTGAAAACTCCTCCACGTTCTCCACTCCACTGACATGTGTCAGCAGACTAGTGTCATCAGGAGACTAGTCGGGAGCTTTTCTCGGCTGGGGTGTTGTTCCGCTATAGGAGATACCTGCCGAGAGGACTCACCCTCCTCACAAGCAGATTGCAGGTCTGAGCCGGTCACACATTCTAGCAGTTAAGACACACCGACATCTCACTACATTTACTCGCAATGCTGACTTAGAAGTTGACGTGCCCGGAACCTCTAAGTAATAAATTGATCGAACGTGTTGAGCAAAGGTATTAAAACCAAGTCAATTGCGATTTCGACCACGTTTTCACCATTCGGCCACAATGTGCGTGGGGAGGCTGGGCGGTCGGGCGGCTGGACGGTCATTACGCATTGACGAGCGGCGACCACCCGGGCGGCGGCGGTGGGGGCGGCGGCGGCGCGGCGGAGGCGGTGGAGCCGCGGGCGGTACGGCGGCCTGGCCCGGCCCACCGCCGCCCGCCTTCTGAGAAACCAACAATGCGATTTTCTACAATGGCGGGCGGTGGCGCGCATCTCTGAAGTTGCCGGTCCGATTAACATTACAATCCTTGCGGAGTAACTGCGAGTTATGTGGGAATTTCACAAGTCGTTTGACCCAGGGTCATTCTTTTAAATTTTATTATTCTTTTCTAAAGAGCATACACAGATCCGTTCAATTAAAAAATCTTATAAATATAGAGAAGGAATATTTACCTACAATAAAGATACAAACTAATTTGGATGAGGAAATCTTCAGACACCTCAATCAGGGCTCAATCGGCATTCGTATTCAAAGCGATAAGGATAAAAATACCAAAATATATTAATTTGCTTTTCAGCTGTTAGATATATTAACAATACACAGAAAAACATTCTGGTATTGGAAACAACAACATTTCTTCTTTCTTATGTTCCCGTGCTAGTTTATTTTTGGTTTGAATTCGTCCCTGAAGCCTGGAATGTGGTGGAATATTTCAAATCTTCGCTCGATTCGCTAGATAATATTTGTTAACTGTATGTACTCGTGCGTCAGTCAACCACATATTTTGCTTTCTGATGTTTCGTTCAATATTAATTTAAAGAATTCGTCAATTTTCTAGTAGAATATGTATCCCAACGTTTTCCCTCCTTTTTAAGCCTGTTGGGAGCAGTCAATCGTTATCACGTGTGATTCCTTCTATTCAGGGAATTCGGTAATTTACGCATTAAACGTGATACAATTTGTGAAATATGACAAACAGGGTTCAGAATAAGTAAATGTATTTAATGGGCAAGAAATGTTAGGCTTAGGTGGAACGTTAGCAAAGGAATTTGAATTACACACTTGGTTCTGTTGAGTCATACGGATCATTTGTGCGTGAAGTGTATCTTGAACCTTTTCTAAATAACGCAGTATCACACGTACAAGAATTTGTATTTCGACAGCTACTGGATTTGTATATAATTTGAACAAGCTGATCAAAATATACTGGTCACACAAGGAAATAGAGAGTAATCAAAAGAGGAACAAACGTTATCAAATAACAAGAACCAAAGCAAAGTAAACAGCTAGGACGGATGTTCAAAAAATAAAAAGACAGGTAAACAAAAAGGGAAATTATTGCAGAGAGATAAGAGAGGAAAAGAAAAAGAAGATGAAAATGATATAAACAATGGAAAGAGATCAAACATTAGAATAAAAGAAGAAGGAAAATGAATTGAGGAAAATAGAGAAAGGAATGATGATGAAGTGGGAAATAAAAATAAGAAAACTGTACTGGAGCAAACAGCGCAGACAGGACCACAACGGGCTGGCCAGTTCGTATAACGCCGTCACTGAAGCGTGTCGATTACAAAGCTAAGATCATTCTGCTCCGCCTCATTTCCAATGAAGTAATTTGATTTCATGTCTCTATTATGCGGTTCGTAACCTCCCCGTGCAAGAGACGGTGCATTAAAACACGTTCACGGAGATAAAGTGATCAGGTTACGCCGGCGTCAAGAGGGAATGCCTCTGCTTACAAAGGCTGCTGTTCAAGAAATCGCAATGTGTGAAGAATGTGGCTGTATTCGCACGGTGCAAAGTCGTCATTATCGCGCTCTCAAAAGAGAGCTTTGGAAGCGGATGTGGCGAATGTAAATCGGTGACTCCTAAGGTTTCTATCTTCAATTGTTCTCGCCAGTAGAGTACGTTAAAGTGTAAGCTCTCTGAGGAAAGATTCCCAGGTTACTGTTCTTTCTCTGAGCCACTTTAGTCCAAATTGTGTTTTGACCTGACGTTCTCATACTCCGGTCATTACTGAAGCGACTGGCTGCGACAGCTCGGCAGCAACATCGTTACCTCTGATGCATCATTGACTGGGAGACTTAGTGTTCGATTCTCGACGGTGGAGAATTATACTACTATACTACTTAGATCGAATTCAACTATTGTCTAATGGAGAATCCTAGCGCCGGCTACTCTGATCGGCGGTTTTCTGTTCCGATCAATAAAAGGTGTATGCCGGAGGACGCTACAGAAAGAGCGCGACTTTTCTTTCCTCGTGCTGGTCCCTACTCTCCCCCTTGCATACACTTTCACGTCTACACTTATGTGCACTACACCACCACGCATGTTAAAGGCGAGTTAGGAGCTTAATCAGGGGCTCAGTTTCCCACTGTGGGATAGATCTGGCGAGGGAAAACACCGCAAGCCAACATGCACATCGGCGCTAGATGTCACGTCTAAGTGGGAGAGAAACACCGTGAATCTTCCGGAATGTAAAATGCACTACACTTCCAGAAATAATGATTTTAGTATAAGACGCGCAAGGAATCATTACGACTCACCAAATCACTGGAAATCTTTCAATTAATTGAGTCATTAATGGATCGGGACACGTCAACTGCTATGATCACTTATCCCGTTAGTGTAGTAAACATTTTAATACTCGGATATGGCGGTGTTCCTCCATTTCTAGATAGTGAAATCAAACGGTGACATATCGGCTGTGGGGAGATTTCCATTGCCAAATATTTTTCCATTTGGTCACCGCAACAGCCGGGACAAGATGTAAGCTCCCAACTAGTTTCCCGACATGTTATACTGTAGATCTTATAAGTGAAACTGTACGTGTAAGGGGTGAGGATAGAACAAAGGAAGAGGAAGGAAAGATAGCGTACGGTCTATGGCCAGTTTGTTAGGGTTCTGCTGGGACGTTGTCAAGAATTTATTGAAGAAATCACAGAAAACTAGTAATCTGAGCAGTCCATCGCTATAATTCTCGAAGACAGCAGTAATAAGCTCGTAACCGGTGGAAACATGCGACCTGACGGAAATACATATTCCCGGGCTCTAACAATGGAAATTGAGAGATGATGGAAATGGGAGAATCGCAAGCAGTTCGTAGTCAGCTGTTCAAATCTCTGCTCTGGCTCTTGACTGAAAATGATAGTAGAAAACCTTGGTAACGAGTGATCGGAGAAGTAGATCTTTTTCAGGCGGTGCAATCATCAATCCGACTTCCTTAGTGAGGGTACAGTCCCTGTTGCAGACTCGAAACTACTTATTCAGCACCGGAAGTGGATGTAGCGAAAGTGAATCGGTTACCCCTCTAACTACAGACCGGCTTAAGTGGCTCAGGGCGTCAATTGATGTCACTGCAGTGCCTCTGACTGGGAGGATCCTATGGTTCCAGCCCCGACGGTGGTAAGATTTTCGACACCAGCTAGGTAGTTAGGTCGAGTTCAGCGAATTCTAGCGTCCGACGGCTGCTCTGATCAGTAGTTTTCCGTAGTTTCTCCGATCAACACTAAGCGAATGACGTAGCAGTACTCCAACGGACAAAGGGACCGCAGATCCTACGCGATCTTCCCTTCCTCTTCCTTGTCCTATAGTTATTTCTTCTTCCTTGTCCTATCCTTATTTAGACTTGCATGCACTACCACACATGTCGTGAGACCAGTCAGGAGCTTAGAGTTTGTTCCGGTTGGAACGGTGCCCCGCTGGTGGGAATAAATGTTTGGGAAAACCTCGCTGGCCGTCGGTTGGTCGGCGCCGGAACTTTTCACCCAGCGGGGGACGATTACCACTCCCTCCTGCGATAAAAAAGCATGCATTAAACCTTAGTGGATGAATGACTAGCTGCAGATGCGCCCAGAAACATAAATCAATCAATCTAATTTCAGTTGTTAGCGCCTGCGTATTATTAAGGTGTAATTACTGTAAGGTGTGTTTATTCTTTGAGTAAATATTTCCAGGTTCTAATTTACCCCTATGAATTTGCAGGAATTATTCATACGCAATGAGAACTAAGATGGCAAGATACAAGTAACGCAACAAACAAATAGACAATAAGAGTTAATTTTTGATTATGAAAACGTACTTGCTTTGTTTGAAAATGTTGATAATTAATGCAATCGGACAGTCTACATCACGAAATATAAATGAATGAAGGATATATGTCAGGGTGATAATCAAGATATTGAGTAACTTCTGGTTCATTTATCAACAGGTGCGACTAGAAAGTTCTTTGTCATGTCATTTCCTAACATAAATGACGTAGCGTAAGGTGTGATAAATTACTCAACTACATTTAATAATAGACTGCGCATAAGATGTTACATGTCTGTCAATTTAATGCAAGATTGTTCATAGCATTCTAATTGAACATGACATCGATAATGTAGCGTAATATAGGACTCAAACACTTCAATATAAATTGGAAATCACTCTGATATACTTTGATTCTAAGGCACTTGGACACAAGATATATTACTTAGAACTACGGAAAATAATATTTCCCTCTACTGTTTATTGTCAGGAACATTACGGTCTTCTTAATGCAAAATAGCCAGAGGGCCGCATTCCACGAAGTATATAAACGAATGGCTACAAAGAAAGCAACAATATTTTGGTGCGAGCATCGGGAATAGAAGTGGCTGCCGTATCGCATATTACGAATGATTTCAAGACTCTCTACTGGTAATATTCTGAGAATTAGTTTTAAAAATAAATTTTTAGCACTCGTGCACGGAATAAACCGTGAACTTACCTTCACAGTTCATTTATTAGATAGGATAAATTTATTACAACTTCAAATGGGCATAACCCGGTGGCAGCTGATTACATAAATAAGATAATATAGCTTACATGCAAATTATATAATAATAATAAATATAATAATGGTAAAATAATCATAGAAACAATAAAAACTGTTAATAAAACAACGATAATAATAGCATTAATAATAAACATAATAATGATATAAAAACTGTCTAATTCATTAAACATTAAATTACCTTTAAAAAAAGAAACTATAATCTAACTCCGCACTGAATTTTTGTTCAATTAAAACCACACTGCACTTCACTTCACTATGACACATTAATCACTTCCGTCATTATTTCTCTGTTCTACACTGCACGACACCTGACTTCATTGGAACCTCACCTCATTGGAAAGTGTGCACAGAATTCACCTCTCCCCTAGTTCACAGATTTGTAATTGTTGTTCACGTTAAATGAATGTTACTTTGTGGTAAGCCTACACCAAAATAGACTTGATGAAAGACAAGTGAGTAGCGCTTCGTTCCCTTCAGATATTCTTCCCAAAGAGACAACACCACAGCCAGTACAAACTCTGATATGTGGTTGTGTATTGGATCTATGCGTGTGTGTGTATGGGAAAAGAAAGTAACGAGGATGATGAAGGAAAGATCGCGCATGGTTTGTGGCTGTTTGTTGGGTACTCCTCCAACATTCGTCTGGCTAATTCCCGAAGTGATCGGAGAAACAACGGAAAACTATCATATCAGCTGGCCGCTAGAATTCGCCTTCGCACAGTGGTTGAAATTCTCCTACCGTAGAATAGAACCTTAGTGTCGTCGCAGAGATAGCGTGCTCTGGGGTGTACGCACACGCTCAGCGCGGTGCGTCCCACGTGCTCGAGCCCTGAGCCACCGCTCGCCGCTGCGGGGCAAGAAGCAGCGCAAAAACGCCACGTGGAGACATCACCCCCCTCAGCGCCTGCTCTCGCTTCGCCCATTCCAGCGCATTCTCACAGGAACCAGTGCTCCACCTTGTCTTGCTTACCCTCCACACGAGCAACTTGTGGCGTAGTGGTCAGAGCACCCGCCTTCGACCGATGGGGCTGGGAATGAAGTCTCGGTCGATCCATGTAGAGTTTGTGGTGGATAAATCGGGTTCTCAGCAGTTTTTATCGGGTTTCTCCTGTTTCTCTCTCCTTTGATTTTACCATTTCTCCATCAATATCGTATATCGTAATCACCATTCGATCAGAATTCTATAATATAAACCTATAATATAAACCTAAAATTCTGCGAAATTTGTGAAAATAAGATAAGTTCATGTCAGGTTTAGTCCGGGTTCTCCCGTTTTCTTCCTCTCATTCTACCATTGCTCCATCATTCACATCATACCTGCATAATATTCTTCAGTAATATTTATTCGAAAACATGCATCCATATTTAGCTAAGGTATAAGTAAGGCTTAGGATCATAATAAAGAAAGCAGATATGATTTATCTTGACTCTTTCTTAACTACTATCAAAGTGTTTCTACTCATTTCATATGTGCATCCCGAAGATGTTTCATTTAACCATATGCTTTAGATTTTTGTCAAAAAATATTTACGTTCTCTATAATGGAGTCATTCGAACTATTCCATCATCATGCTTGTCCCCGGTGAGTTTTCAACGTCAACTTTACTTTTAAATGTGCTCGTTTTAAATACTTTTAAAAGAACTTTCCTTTCCCATTTATTTTAATAATACTTACATTACATAATAACCAATACCAATGAGTAAGAAATACCACATTCAATCAGTTTACAAGATTTCTCAGAATCTAGTTTCTTTCATTAATTTTGTGTCTGCCCGTCGCATTGTTTCGAGTCGCGTCGCGGCCTCTCCATCGTCGCCTGATTACTCGATAATG
>BOPP01000006.1:3634859-3653169 GCA_017312745.1 Gryllus bimaculatus
GCTCTCTCTCGCTCTCTCTCGCTCTCTCTCGCTCTCTCTCGCTCTCTCGCTCTCTCTCGCTCTCTCTCTCGTTCTCGCTCTCTCTCGTTCTCGCTCTCTCTCTCGCTCTCTCTTACTCTCGCTCTCTCGCTCTCTCTTTCTCGCTCTCTCTTTCTCGCTCTCTCTCGCTCTCTCTTTCGCTCTCTATCGCTCTCTCGCTCTCTCGCTCTCTTTCTCGCTCTCTCGCTCTCTTTCTCGCTCTCTCGCTCTCGCTCTCTCTCGCTCTCTCTTGCTCTCTCTCGCTCTCTCTCGCTCTCTCGTAATAACGACAGGTATCTATAACGAAGGAATGTACTCAGTCCCTTGAATCCCACTATATTTAAAGTGAATTCATACCACTCTAGTCTTTTTGTTTAATAATTTCTAACGTTTTATATGATTTTTTGTTCGACGATATAAATTAATGCGAACATATTAACTCTGATGCATAAAAAAGGATTTGGAAACTCGAGTTGTGAACGACGTAACACTAAAAGAAGATTATAATTCTAGGCTTAGTGATACCGCTCTATTGACAGACTTCACGATATAGCACTTTTAAAATAACATCAGTTACTTTTAAACGCCTTAATACTCAGAGAGTGAATACGCCAATAATGTCCTATTTGGACGCCTGTTCACGATACAATACTGAACAAAATCCGATGACAATTATCTTTATACTCTCGCAAGTATTTCCTGAGAGACATCCAAACACATTATATTGAACTTTTGCCCCAAGTGTTACACAAAGACCCTAATTTTTTTCTTCTCTGTCACATTCTGGCTTGCGGAACATGAAAGAATTAGGTTCGTATGTGAAAAAAATTCAGAACGAATCCCATCTATCAAATAACTAATAGATATCATTCTGCCCAATATTTTTGCATTCTCTTTAGAATAAGTACTGAAAAAAATGCTGGCTATATTCTATTTAATTATTTCAACCAAAAGGAAAACGTAAAAAGGAATAAATAAGTTGTCATGGTGTTGCCAACAGCAAGTTCGGTTTTATTTCACATCTTCAAATATGTTCACGAAGGAGCTAGATTACAGGTTGGAATGAAATACGACCATTTTCACGCTTTCGAGGCCCCACTGCGCTGCCACAAGAAGCTCGCTGTAAGTATAGTGTTGAGGCGAATCGTGGCGAGAAACAACGGCTTAATGGAACGTTTGTGCCCTTACAGGCGGAGGCAGAGACCGGCCGTGCGCGGAGGCAGCGCCCCGAGCGGGCGTTTATCTAAATTTATTTTTCGCAACGAGTTCAAGCGTCAGGCAGACATCTCGTCTGCGACTGGCGAGACCATCAACAAAATCCAAGTCTTCGAAAGCAAGGTCCTCACAACCACTGGAATTAAGAACCCCTTGGTGTATCCGTAACTAACTGAAAATAAACTTTCTTTCATCGCTTCCCCCTGTCCAACCTACATCATTGAATATAATTATTATTACCTTGGTAAAACGTACAATCTATTTCCCAAAATTGTAACCCTTCATTGATCTTTTACAATCTCCATAATTTGCAAATTTGTTCCAATACAGTAAACAAAGTTCTATTTCATATTGATATTATATAAATGCAATTCTTATTACATAAACTCATTCATTTTAATATTATAAGAAGGTACATGTTTAGTTTAGTAGTTTGTAAAATGTTACTTATAGGTTGCTTCCTAAATTATTGCACTTGATTCTATGTTTATTGAAGTGAAAGTGTGAAGTTTGCGTACAATAATAATTCCATGTGACACATTTTAGTATCCCTCAGCCCGAAAGATTGAGCCTACAAATCTTTCAATAGATGAAAATTAACTAGTGTAATAAGTAAATCTGTGACAGAATTTTCTCAACTAATTGAGAACTATCTTATATAAGGATTTGAGAATAACGCCGAAGACCAGCTTCCAGGCGATCATTTAGGTGTATCTTTGGGAACCTAAAGTAAGTCCAGTGCCAGGTACTGCAAGAACTTATTTGCACAAAGCTATGCCTGGCAACTGTTTACAACGTCGGCGACGCTACATTCAGCTACTTGTATATAAAGGGGTTGCATGCATATAATACACATGGAATTTGGCACTTATGTTGGTCAATCTCGTAAGCACAGACTTATGATCGGATTTGGTAAATGAAATTTCCTTAACTGCGACGGAATGAGACCTGACAAAAACACGTGGATAGGAAGTTAAAAATGAAGAGAAATGTTAAAAGTGTAATTCTGTTACCTGAAACTTTCCAATAAAATTTCATCGACAAAAGGTGATGTGTTTTGACCACTCTATATATCCTAGAATTTTATAACCTTTATTCTGAAATACCCGTAATTAGATTTCGTAATCGTCCCCTAAAATTGGGCCGATGAATCAAGGAACATGCATGCTCGTTGTTGTAATTTCTGAAGGCAAACATAGGAATTAAATTTGATTCATAAAGATACGTGGGGAGTCAAGACCTTAAGGAGTCAAGATAAAACATTTTCAGCAATGGAACTCATTTTATAGTGACTAGATGTTTTGTTGAAAAACTTCTCGTCCAACGTAAATGCAAACAGTGAAAACAACATGGAAAATTGCGAAAACAATGCCGCAATCAAATTTATTTCTTGTGATACCAACAATACCTGCAATACCGAACATGAATAACATTAAAAAGAGATAATTACAATATATAATTGTAATGTTTATGTTATGTGTAAAAAGTATAGTTGATGATAATATATTTGATGTCTGAAATTTTGTTAACCTAAACGCCCTTTACACAACATTTTCACTTATCTGATGAAAACGATGTTTCTAATTCCGGAAGGCCATTATTATGAAAAATTGTAAACGAAATTTTTCCATTTGCGGCAACTTTTCGATCACGCCAACTCTTCGCTATCGTGTGGAGTGCCTGCTGTTCTGATGTGGCCAAGTTCCTAACCTCATTAGCGACATCATTAATGAAATTTCATTAATAAAAAAGAAGCGGAATCGCGTCGCCGGGGGCCACGCAGACATCCGCTCACGCGACGTCCAACCGCCCCGTGGCTTCCGTGAGGGAAGGTTGGTGAACGTGGGAGCGGGGGGGGGCGGAGGGGTGCTCGTGTCATTGCAAAGATTCCCGAAGACCCGCTCGCGTACATCTCGTGGCGTGATGCAGGGGTAATTTGTTTCTCTATTCCCCGGTTGACAGGTTAATACCGGCGAACCCCCCTCTCCCCCCCCTCTCTCTCTCTCCCTCTCTCTCTCAGCTCTCCTCCACGCCACTATCCTCCTCTCAGCCGCAGCCGCAGGCTTCCACAAAGCACGTCTCGGCGCGGCCAGCTCCGCCTAAACAAAGCACCATCGATCTTGGGGCACTCCACCAGAACAAAACAATTTGAATCGCCTCCCAAAAAGCAACTCGTTGACAAAAGAGCGACGATAATAAAGAAATAAAAATAATATAATAAAACGAGATGCTCGAGGGGGAAAGAAATAAGAAAAGGAATAAAAACACCGCAGCCTCCCGAGTTGTTGATTATGTTGTTATTTTGTTCCTGATGATGCCCAGTGTGGGAAACCAGCCGGAAAGAAAGTGATCCATAGTCCTGTAAGTAGCGTTGGCCTTGTGACAGATGAAGATGCCACGACGCGACCTCATGCGCGCGAGTTGTCTTTTACTCTTTTATTCCGGCGAGCTTTATATTCTGTTTGGGTTTTGTTAGCAACGTCGCCAGCCCGAGCTCCTGTATCATCTCTGCTAATGGCAATAATGATGACGAATGGCGGCAACCCCGAAAAAATTCAAAGCCTCTAGACTTCGCCAGGTGACAGCTTCGATCGTCTCTCAGGAGGACAACGTTCTTTACGGAATGTCAGTCAAAGTTCAGTACGTGGACGTGATAAATCTTGTGGGGAACCGGACGCAATTTGTATTAACAAGAGACCATGGTAAGAGCTTCATTCGGCCGTCATTGCGTACGAAGCGCTACTCATGTCAGAAGAAAGATGTTACTTACAAGCACTCGAGTAGTTTGGCAGCTCCTGCAACAAAATGAATAAGAGAATGAAGTAATTGAATTATTGACGCAAATTTAAATGGGGAAAAAAGTGTAGTTTGCTAACAGGATGTAACATCAATATCTTTACACTAAAGGCGTTTGAGCATCACGGCAATCAGAACTAATCAGGCATCCAGTCACAATAAAGAAAAACATTGAAATAAAACTTTGGTGTGTACGTCTTCTTGAGGTTATGATTTTCCCCAGTGTGCACTCGAAGTCCTTATTGTGCGAGATTTGTGAACTAATTACTATGAATTAAGCTATACAAAACATACAAAAACACATTTTGAGATTTACAAGTCCTTTCTTCGTTCACACTGGCTTGGTACGAAATGCAGTATTAATTAAGCAGGAAGCATATGAAAGATTTAAAACGATTAAAATTCACTTACAATTAAAAATTTACTGTAAAGGAACTCGTATGTTCATGAACGATGTGACAATTTTACAATTTATTTTTATAAGTCTTCCACCGAACTTTTACGTTTTTCTAGCTTTTTAAAAATGCAATAATAGTAACGATTATATAACTCATTATTACTTAAAGTGTTAAAGACAGTGTCTCAGTTATTGTTCATAAGGTTTGCGAAGGATTTCCTAAATATTACTCATATTGTTAATGCACATTAGTAATGTGTAGTATGATAGAGAGAATCATTTCTCTCCCGACATAACATGACTCACAAATTACAGTTTATCATCTATTGTGAACATCCACAATTATTCAACACCATCCTCAAAATATCTGCAAGATACTAACAACCTCCCAAGACCACGCAATATATACATCCAATTCACTGCGGCACACAATTGCCTTCGTGATGCCAAGTACTTTGTTTCTTCCCGCAAACAATCTCGGTTACCATTCATGTGTCTTGCGCCACATAATACTACAAGTTTTCCACAGAATTCCCCCATTCTCAACGCTTCATGTGAGTTATTCGTTACACAGTATTAAATCATTATTCTTAAATGATATGAGTACAAATTTTAAACTTTATGCAATAAATATCAATAGAAAACAAAATTACAAGTATGTTTTATTTAATAAATGACAGTCCCATTTTCAGTCCCCTCGAACATGTACCCATGTCTATCTGACTGCCATAGACTGATTCCCATAGAGTAACTATGTTTTAAACCGGCAAAAAAATGCCAACTAAAAGTGAAGTGTGAGTATGTCTTATGAAAGTCTTAGTGAAGTACGTGACAAATTAATTACTATGGCACGTAAATTTTTCCCACTGTATGTATGGGATTTGCCTCATTCGCAACTCATTTACTTCTAGTTAATGCTTACATTAATTTTGAATTTTAACTTCATAAAATGCATCGAGGACTAATACTGAATGACGTTGAACTGCAACACTACTACATATTCTACTCTTAGGCTGGTCAAGTGGCCCTATGAGTAACAGCGTCCTGAAATGTGATTTGATTTTTCTTCTTAACGGAGGATTACCCTAGTGCGCTCAACGCTCCTCACGGAGGTTAGAGACGCGTTGCATCGATATAGACGCAAAATTTTTTTAAAAAATGCCCCCAGGAGAGAATGGCATCTCTACCCAAACCTTTAAAGTGACGTGAATTTCGTCCATTATGCGGCTCTTTACTTGGGTTTCTGTTGGAATTCGTGAACAGACTTTTCTTTCGAAGAATTTAGCCCGAGAAAACGGATTCGAATGTGACTCTCCTGAGACAACTCTCTTATTTTTCTCCAGTACGTGCTGGCAGAGAATCGACACGACATCTGTTTTCCACTTTGTAAAAAGTCTGGGAATTGAGGAATATATCCTACAGAAAAATGTATTTTAGATTTTCTCAGTAATTTCTTTTGTATTGTTTTTTTCTTGGCAGACACTATCTTGCCTCCCTCACGCTCCACCACTGTTCATTTCAAAATGTCCAGGTACATAATTTCCCCAATGACCTCTCTCTACTTCATCCAAAAAATTGCTACGAAATATTAACGACCGTGTTACATGAGGTATACCCCGCTCCATTCTCTGCGCCGGCCGTGGCGCCTTCGTGAGCCCAAGTGCTGTGTGTACTCCCGGGCATACGTCTTGCGCCGGCCGGGTCGTTACTTGGCCGCCACGCTAGCGTGAGCGCGCACGCGCCCGGTGCAAGTTGGTGCTTCGGAGACGGCCGAGTGGCGCGAGCAATGCAATTTCCGCGAGATGGCGCGCGCCAGATATTTATAGAGCGCCTATGGCGGGGGCGGAAGGAGGGGGAGGGAGGCGGGTGCGAGGAGGCGGGAGACGGAAGGCGGGGGCGGGAGGAACGACGAGGGATGAGCTGGAGAGACCGCGGGGCAGTAGGCAGGCGGAGGGCGGCGGGCGCGGCTGGGGTTGTGAGCGGCAGGGGAAGTGTGGACAACGGGGGCGTCGGGGACGGGGCGGTGGGGTTTGCGGAGATCGGCAGTGCAGGAATGCGGGGGTGGCAGAGGGCCGGGGGCGGCAAAGAGGATGGGGCCGGTGGACGTGGCAACAGTCCCGGCGATGGCGGCAACGGGGCGGAGGCGGCAAATGCACGGGGAGTGTGTGGACCGCCCGTGGAGTGCATCCATTTGCCCCGGGAGGCTAGCTCCTCCCAGCATATATATGCCTCTTCCGCCACAGCCATCTTAACGCGCACTGAGCCAATAGCGTTGCACACGCGTTGCGCCGTCGTGAGCGAACGATGAATACGAGAGGAATACGAGAATAGCTTTGAATTAGGCATCTTCAACACTCTCAGAGACCCACTGCGATAGCATATGTAGTTGCCAGTCACCATCTAGGAAGTGGGATAATTCAGATTTGACTCTGACGACAGCTAGAATTTCGGCACCAGATAAGTAGCTAAACGAAGATTGACCACTGACTAGATGGAAGAAGGTGGCAGCACAAATCGGTCGATAGCATCGTTTCTTTCCATCACTAACAGATTGACGGCGGGGGAGTAATTCGTGCCGGAAGTACTGTTGTTTGCGAAGTGCCACCGCAAAAAAGGTGAACATATAAAATGTCACATTTCGCAATGCTGTGTTTCTTTTACCATTTTTGGACTCTGAAGTGCTTATTTTCTCAACCATTACTGCTCGTGAAGTTTTATAGGAAAGACAGTTGTTATAACTTTAATTCTTAGTTTGTTTTCCCATAAAAATGCAGTGTACATGTTCATAGAGTGAAATGTTGTATGTCGTCCTTCAAATGGCGAGAGACTAAGCCTCCCAAAGAATGCAAACGGCCAGTTGAATTTCTCGCGCATCAGAAACGAGTTCTGTGATAACGAGGGAGATGGCGAAGAGTTGGAAACCGGAAGCGAGGCTTGGACAGGTGGGAACTCGCCGAAAGACATTGGAGCGACGAGACTTGCTTTCCTTGCTAGCGCTCGTACAGAGGAGACGTAGGTGGGGCCAACGGATAACAGTCGCGACGCGTGGACCGACGCAGAGCTGTAACATGTAGTGTGAGTACATCGTGTCTAGGTTTAGAAAACTGTATCAGGCATATTCTGGATTTGCAGATACATTCTTGTGCAAGTAATATAATATTGGTCATCAATAGGACGTAGACTTAAATCGGAACTAGAGTTCGTTCACCATGATGAAGACTTTACACGATTTTCCTTCCCGAGTACTTAATGCCCATGTGTTGAACTCGCTCTTATCAAGAACACAGCGCCGTTTCTGTAGTGTCTTTTTTAGTAGAGGAAAGATTGTGGTATGAGAAATTAACCAGCCAGATTTCGCGCGGGATTTGAGAGATCCAAATCAACTAATTCACTACTTTTTCGGTAGAAGGCTGCGCGACAGAGATCTGTCGTAATCAATTGCAGTAATGACTTTGTCTCATTCTGAATTATGTTCTACACTTATTTTGTATTATTACATATTAAATTGAATGTATTACAATAAAAACTTGTATGTATTATAAATGTTGTAAATGTATTTTAATGGAACTGAATATTTGTCTCAGAAAGAGTTTGCAAATGGAAAGCCAGCTTTTTGAGGGCCGGCATTGAATACGAGAAGTAAGCTTTGATTAGATGAAGACAAAATTAAAGATGATGTGAATGAAATGTGAAGAAGAAGAAGAAGAAGAAGAAGAAGGAGAATATGACACCGGTAATGAACACAAAAGAAGCAGTGGTGAAAAGGAAGGAAGTCGAAGTACTTGCTATTGGTTTTGAATGTGTGCTATTGACACCTGCCCTAGAAATTCAAGACGTAAATTACGTTATGACGAATGTCAATGGCTGTTTTTCGTAATTTCTAATTTCTTCAGTAACGTGAAAACTTATAACCGACCAATTTTCAAGAATCTGAGCCTTGAACTAGTCAGAGATGAGCTTACTGGTAAAGCAGTATCACACAATATTTTTGCTGCAAGTGCAAGTATTTTTGATCCATTTTTTTCCGAAAAGCAATTTTTTTATTCTATGTTAGACGCGTCTGGAAAAATACATACACTATCGCCGTAAGTAATGTTATTAACATTGTTCTTTGTTTATGTTTTTAGGAAGAGGTTATGAATATATTTCCTTAAAAAAGTTGTAACGTTAAATAATTTTTACAGAGATTTGGAAAATATTAAACTTAACTAGTGATTTCACATACTAACACGTGCACTGAAAGTATCTTCAATTTATATTTTTTTCATTCTTATATACAATAAATGAAATCCAAATACTACGATAGTATATAAATGATATGTATTCATTTAAAATGTTTGATTTTCCCATGGTTTCCCATGAAAATATAAAGAACTCCCTGGATCTCACTGACCTAAAGAGAGCTTTCCCGTTCGAAAATTCGGTGCGAACTTTTTAACATTGGATTTGTTCAAGAAGTATATTTTTTCTCGTGATCGCGTGTAGAATTTTATCTAGTAATTGCGCGTGGTTGGGGCAAGAACGGAATAGTCCCAATCAACGTATGCGTTTCTAATCAAAGTAGATGAATAGTTTTTATTCATTTCAAATATTGTTCCATAACTATTACTTTTATGAACTTCGCAACACAGCTCGACAATAAAAATATGTATCCATTGGCTGAGGCTTCAATTCTTTTCTCACATTGTAAAGAGCAGTGAAGTTAATATTATTTTACAATTCTAATGGTCTCCACTACAAGATAAGTTGAATGGTACTTGACTTTTGTAAACATAGCTATGTCTGCAGTTAATGTAGAAAACACAAGTGCTCAAACAGTTTTATTTGTCTTCACGCTGCAGTCGCAAGTTGGTTGTAGAGATACTTGTATTTACCTCTTCTACAGTGACATCATAGCAAATGATTCAATACATATTTGGGGCTGTGAAAAATCAAGAATATACGATTTATGATGTCAATTGAACGTAGAGTATTCGATAAAGAATATGTCACCATGAGAAACTGACAACATGAAAACGAAGTTTTTATCTTTCGTATTTCCAATGTGTGCAGTAGTAACGTGTGCGGCGATAACAAAACATGCAGAGATACAACGAGCAAACAGAAGAAGACTCGAAAAAAAACTAACTCTCTGCGCCGAAGGTTTACACATACATCCAAAGGACTACATTTACACAGGAAATAATTAAACCATGATATTTATTTGGAATATGACCAACCGTAATTGACCTTTTAACTTTGCCAGATTATTAGCGAAGATTAACATTCAATGTAAGCTTTCTCGGCCGGTTTCTACGCCATAATTAGTTGTATCCGGGTTTGTAGGCCGTGGTCCAACGGATACTGGTCCAATCTCCGCTGGACCACGGACAAATTTCTTCTTGTACTGTTTCATTATTAATTTTATATGTATAATGGTAAATACGTATCCGGTTATCTTAGTAAACACGATATATTTGAAAGTATTAACACAAGAAATGAATGAATGTATTATTTTTAAGGTTCTAATCTGAGGAGTACTGAATTTAAAACAACACATTCTTTTAACGTTTTAATTCTGTCTCACGAAGAGAATAATTGTGAAGGAAATGGCATATTATTGTTTACTTCTAAAATTTCAACATTTTTTTTATTTCCATACTTCTATCACAGTTTTATTTAAAATTACACAAAAATATATTTTAAATAGTAAAAACCTTATTAATGTAAAATTTTGAGTTACTAAAGGAAAAGTTTAAATTAATTCTCATCAGAAGCATTGAAGAGGAGAAAAAAATATGGTTGAATTTCACGTTATTAGTAAAGTATCGAACGATAACCTTTGGAGGTTCACAATTTGATAAATACACGTTTCTTCACACGCTAAATATGTCAGCGATTGTAAATTTCCTTGGAACAATAATTTCAGACATTTAAACCTTAAAGACTTTCTTGTAATCATGCGGACCAAAGTAAACTTTCGCACATAACAAGTAGCGGAATGAATTGCAGGATTAACTGATTTCGTTCCCAATACTCACGAATGTTCATACGCTGCAAACTACCCAGTAGGGGTATATAGAGCCCGAACCGACAGAATGTCTCCCCCTAATGCAATAACAACATCCGGCCGAACCGCAAAGTGACTAACTCCAACCTCACTCACGCCCCTGCTCCGCCGACGGTTCTGCGTGCAGAGACCCGTAAACAAATCCGAAATCGGCACGTGCCTGCGCTATTTGCTCACTTCCCGCGCAAATAAACATTTGCGCTTTCCCTGCCGCCGCCTCCGTCGCGGGGCGGCTCGAAGAGGGGATCGCTGGCGGTTGCAAAAGCCCGCAACCGAGGGGGGAGCCCGCCTGGGGAGTACATCCCTCCCCTAACTTCGTCCCCCTCTACAACTCCCGCCCTCCCGGACGCTCAATTGTACGACGTAAAAGCAGCACCTCGCCAAACTTATCTCCGAGCACGGGAGACTCGCGCTATCGGAAACACAGGCGCAGGTGAGAGGGCGTGAGAAACTTGTCCTCCTTCCTCCCTCCCTCCCTCCCTCTCCAACTCCTCCTTCCCTCTCCTTGCGCGGGCTCTCTTCCTCGCTCGCGCGCTTTTTTATCATCGACGCCGCTCTCCCATGCTCCACCCGGGGGGGAGCGGGCGGGTGCCAGCTCGCAGGAGACACGCCTTCCAACAACACACGCGCGTGCGTGCGAACACGCGTACGTACACAGGGACGCCGGCCGGATTTAGTGCGATAGTGGGCCGGCGGACGGGGGAGGGGTGGGATGGTGCACACGCCGCACCGGCCGGAGGTGGCGAGCTCTGCGCGGAGGTGCCGATAACCTCGGTAAATCCCGGCGAGTCGCCGACAAAAGAAGCGCGCGGCCCGTGCAAGCCTCGGCACGCGCCGGCGCGTCCGCCCGCCCACCCGCCGCCCGGGTCTTATCACTGTGTGAATAGCTGCCGGCCGCCGTGGGCGTCGCCCGAGTGTACTATCGCCTCCACCTAATTTATTGTCGTCCGGGAGAATAGAAAAGAAATATAACGCTTGACGCGGAGTTGCCGGCCGCTTTCTCGCACGGACCTCCGCGCTGGGCGGCATCTGATAGTCAATAATCCGGGCTGCGGTGCGGGGTGCGCTAATGGAGGGCTGCGGGATTAAGCGAGAACGCGGTTTTTAAAAAGCGACTCATCCTCCGCGGGCGTCGCTGGGGTGGTAAGAGGCGTGTAATCTGCGTTATCTTCGGGCTCATCTCCGGCCTTTCCCTCGCGCACCGCCCGTTCCCGCGGCACCTCGCTCGCGCGAGTTTCCCACCGACATGCTAATACGGGTGGTAACTTGTTATGTATTACATGTCTCGCTGAAAGACTAGCTCAAATTTCATAACTCGCGCTGAGGATAGTCGCCCTGACGCGGTGCCGCAGAGGCCTGGGCTATACATACGAATTGTCGCATTCGTCGTGGGAGAAAAGCTCGTCATAATACGTAATGGGTCGGGAAATACTATTCCTCGGTTAATAACATCCACACCCTCCCTCTTTGGTAATGGTATGCGAATTATCTACAGAATATTATGGTCTTGATGAGTCACGAACAACTTGGGTATAATAGGCAATTACTTTTAGCTCCTTTCTCGAAGTTAAAACGTGGGCTTAGTGCAGAGGACGGAGCAAGGATATCATCTTATCCCGTATTGTTTCCTGTGAGATTGTGTCGCGGGATGAAGTAACAATTACTTGCCAAATGAGAGAACAGAGCCCCGGGTGGTAGTTGTTGAAATTCAGGGCATAACACGTAGCAAGTGAGAGGACGTTCTCTTGATTACAGCTGAACTCTCCAGACTCAATTAGAGCATACAAAATGAGTATATGTTGGACGTTGTAGCTGAATATAATAAACTTCAACAAACAGTGGCATTAAAAACACGAAAAAGTAATTACTGTCATGTCATTTCATACTAAAAAAGATCAAAACAGTATATCTTGATACATATTCTTCACTCATTTTCAAATTTTGCATTAATTTTACTGCAAATAGTTTGAAAAAATCAGCCTGAACGACGAAATTATTTCTCCCATTATATTTTTCAAATGTATATACACGTTCCATTCATTTGGATACGTTATTTGGGCGAATTACGTCCATTAGCAAATTCCTGAAAACGTTATATCAATACAAGCATTCCTGATGTGGAGAAGGTCCGATCACGTTACTTGCAGAAATTTCCTTCCCAAAGCAAACACGGAAACGTGAGAACACATAATACTTTCATCTAATAGACACGTTTGTAAACAGTGACTTCCCTAATGCCGTATTACGATAGAAATTCGGCTCGCAGTGTTCAGATATTACGCCGCTTAGCGCGTCGACACGAAAGCGAAACAGCACGAGCAAGAGAGCAACGCGTAGTTCCTAAACGCACCGCAGCGCGCGCAAACGCCGGTATCAATTCCAAATTTGCTCATTCGCAAGGCGCCGCAGTTGGTATGCGAGGGCGACAGGTCGCGGGGGTGGGACGCGTCGCGGTGGGGCACGGGGCGGGGCGGGGCGGGCGTAGGGGCGGGCGTGGTGAAAGAAGATGCGCTTGCCTAATTAATTTTCGTCGTAGGGCAGTGGGTGGCAAGCGCGCTGCGGCGGAGGTGGAGGCAACGGTGCAAGGAGGTACGGCGAGAATCGATGGTGGGGTAAGGGGGAATGGGAATGGCAAGAAAGGTTCCCTGATGGGAAATTGGAATGAGGCATGGCAAGAAAGAGGGGCTTACAGGAGGGTGGCTGTGAGAGGGGGCAAGTAAGGACCTGAAATAAGTACGGCATGCAACGAAACGGAGGAACAACGGACGAACAGAGCGGATCAGCACCGTACCCGAACGAGAACTCATGGCGGTCATCTTGACATTAATGTGGAGGAACCGCAAAGGCAGGTTGAAAGAAAGGCGGAGTGGCGGCGAAAACGGAGGCGGAAGTGAATGTTTGGGATGAATGACGCGGGGTGGAGAGTGAACGCGGCAGAAACAAGCGTCGGGGGCGGCGGGACGGGGAGGACACTGCGAGGCGGACGCGGGAGCAATGGAGAGCGGCGAGGCGAAAATGGGGGCGTAGAAGAGGCGGGGCGGAGAGAGGCGGGGCGTGGAGAGACAGCGGGGCGGAGAGAGGCGGGGCGGAGCCAGAGCGGGGCGAAGATCCCGAGGAGGGACGAGAGGAGAGGCGGGGCGGCAGGCGAGGCGGAGAGACCCAGGCAGTAACGGGCGAGGCTAGATATAGTTGGAGGACGAGCGGGGCAGAGCGAAGACGAGGCGGAGGAGAGGCCGAGGAAGAGGTGAGGCGAGCGGCGACTGAGCGAGGTAGGGGAAGCGAGGCGCGGGAGGAAGAGACGCGACGGAGAACGAGGGGACGGAGCGAAGCGCGGGGTGGAGCGTGGCGGTGGTGGAGGGAGTGCATGCGGGCGAGAAGGGGGACGTGGAAGCGGGGTGAAGAGAGACGGGGCGGTGTCATGCGAGGCGGCACAGGAGTGGAAGCGCGGAGAGCACGAAGCGGGCGGGGGTGGCGGCGATGGCTTCGCATGCCCAAGCACCGCCAGAGCTCTCGGCCGTAATACAATAACGAATGCTATCCGAGAGAATATTACGAGCTTAAGTCGAGACCGCCTGTTTATACCGAGAGGCCCCGTTTCATTTGCATATTGACTACGACCGGGGTTTAGCGCCTAATTACAAGAAGCAACGCCCACTTCGCTTCCCTAAATTCTATAAAGTTGGAATGGCGACGGATTTTTGTTGTCGGCGTCGCTGCCTAATTGGAGAGCGGCGGTTGAATTCACAGTTATTAGGTAAAGTATTATCGAACGATACCTTTGGAGTTCACAATTTGATAAAATACAAACGTTCTTCACACGCTAAATTATGTCAGCGATTGTAAAATTTCCTTTGGAACAATTAATTTCAGACATTTAAACCTTAAAGACTTTTCTTGTATCTGCGAGGCCAAAGTAGAATCTCTTCGCCACATAACAAGTAGCGGGAAATGAAGTTGCAGGATTACTGATTTCGTCCACATTACTCACCGAATGTTCATGTACGCCTGCAACTACCCAGTAGGTGGTATATGAGGCCCGAACCGACACGAATGGTCATCCCCCGTTAATGCACATAACAACATCCGCGCCCGAACCGAGCAAAGTGCTAACTCCACGCTCACTCACGCCCCTGCTCCGCCGACGTATCCTGCGTGCAGAGACCCGTAAACAAATCCGGAATCGGCACACGTGCCTGCGCCTATTTGCGTCACTTCCCGCGCAAATAAACGCATTTTGCGCTGTCCCTGCCGCGCTCGTCGCGGGGCGGCTCGAAGGAGGATCGCTGGCGGGGTTGCAAAAAGCCCAGAACCGAGGGGGAGCCCGCCTGGGGAGTACCATCCTCCCTAACTTTTCGCGCTCCTACAAACTGCCCGCCCCCGGACGCTCAATTGGTACGACGTAAACAGCACCTACGCAAACTTTCTCGGAGCCGGGGAGACTCGCGCTATCGGAAGACGACAGGCGCAGGTGAGAGGGGGATTGGAGAACTTGCCTCCCCTCCCTGCTCCTCCTCGCCAAGCTCCTCCTTCCCCTCTTTGCGGGGTCTCTCTTCCTCGCTCGCGTGTCTTTTTGGATTCATCGAGGCCCAGGCCTCACATGCTCCACCCGCGGGGGGAGCGGCGGGCGCAGTCGCAGGGACACGCCCTTCCAACAACACACGCGCGTTTGCGTGTCGAACACGCGTACGTACACAGGAGACGCCGCGCCGTGATTTAGTTGCGATAGGTGGGCGGCGGACGGGGGAGGGGGTCGGGATGGTGCACACGCCGCACGGCCGGAGGTGGGCGAGCTCTCGCGCGATGCGCGATAACCCTCGTAAATCCCGGCGAGTCTGCCGCAAAGAGCGCGCGGCCCGATGCAAGCCGTCGGCACGCGCCGGGCGGGCGTCCGCCCACCCGGCCGCGCACCCGCCGCCGGGTCTTATCACCTGGTGTGAATAGCTGACCGCCGGCCGTGGGCGTCGCCCGAGTGTTACTATCGGCTCCACCTAATTTATTGTCGTACCGGGAGAATGAAAAGAAGATAAACGCTTTGACGACCGGAGTTGCCGGCCGCTTTCCGCAACGACCGCTCCGCGCTGGGAGCGGCAATCTGCATGTCCAATAATCCGGGTTGGCGGTGCGGGGTGCGCTAATGGAGGGCTGCGGGAGATATAGCGAGAACCGCGGTTTGTTAAAAGAGCGACTCATCCTGCGGGGCGTCGCTGGGGTGTAAGTAGGCGTGTAATCTGCGTTATTCTTTCGGGCCTGCATCTCCGCCCTTTCCCTCGCAGCACGGCCCGTTTCCCGGCGGCACCAGTCGCTCGCTGAGAGTTCCCCCGACATCCTAGATACGGGTGGTAACATCTGTTATGTATTAATGGTCTCGCTGAACAGGACTAGCTCAAAATTCATAATCGCGCCTGGAGGGATAGTCGCTCCTTGACGCGGTGCCGCACAGAGGGCCGTGGGCTATACATAACGAATTGTGCGATTCGTCCGTGGGAGAAAATGCTCGTCATAATACGCTAATGGGTCGGGAAATACTATCCTCGGGTAATAACTCCACCACCTTCCTCTTGGTAATGGTATGCGACAATATATCTTACAGAATATTATGGTCTTGTATGAGTCACGAAACAACTTGGCGTATAATAGGCCAATTACTTTTAGCTCCTTTCTCGAAGTTAAAAACGGTCGGGCTTAGTGAGAGGTACGGAGCAGGATATCGATTTATCCCGTATTGTTTCCTGATGAGGATGTGTCGCGGGAATGAAGTAACAATTATTGCCAAATGAGAGAACAGAGCCGGGTGGTAGTTGTTGAAATTCAGGGCATAACACGAGCAAGGAGAGGACGTTCTCTTGATTAAGTGAACGTCTCCAGACTCAATTAGCAGGTAGCAAAATGAGTATATTTTGGACGTTGTAGCTGAATATAATAAACTTCAACAAACAGTGGCATTAAAAACACGAAAAAGTTATTACTGTCATGTCATTTCATACTAAAAAAAGACTCAAAACAGTATATCTTGATACATATTGTCTTCACTCGATTTTCAAATTGACATTAATGCTTTACTGCAAATAGGTTTGAAAAATAACAGCCTGGAACGACGAAACTTATTTCTCGCCATTATATTTTTCAAATGTATATACACGTATCATCATTTGGATGACGTTATTTTGGGCGAATTACGTCATAGCAATTCCTGAAGAACGTTTATCAATCATACACAGCATTGCCTGATGGTGGCAGAAGGTCGATCACGATTTTACTTGCACGCAATTTCCTTTCCCAAAGCAACACAGAAACGGGTGACGAACAATAATACTTTCATCTAATAGACACGTCTTGTAACAGTGACTTCCTAATGCCGTATTAGATAGAAATTCTCGGCCTCCAGAGTGTTTCAGATATTTACGCCGCTTAGCGCGGTCGACACGAAAGCGAACAGGAACGAGCAGAGAGAGCAGACGCGTAGTTCTAAACGCACCGCAGCGCGCGCAAACGCCGCGTATTCAAGTTCCAAATTTGCTCATAAGTCGCAAGGGCGCCGCAGTTGGTATGCGACGTAGGCCGGACAGGTCGCGGGGGGGCGAACGGCGGTCGCGGTGGGGCAGGGGCGGGGCGCGGGCGGGAGGGGCGGGGTGGGAAAGAAGATGCGGCTTGCTAATTTAGTTTTCGTCGTAGGGCAGTGCGGCTGGAAGCGCGCGAGTGGGCGGAGGTGAGAGGCAACGGATGCACGAGGGTCGGCCGAGAATCGAGGTGGGTAAGGGGGAAGGAGATGGCAAAGAAGGTTTCCCTGATGTGGAAATTGGAATGAGGGCATGGCAAGGAAGAGGGGCCTAACAGGAGGGTGGTGTGGGCATAAGGACGATGACGGAGAACAAACCAGGAACCGGACACGAGGTCAGACGGAAGAAACTCATGGCGGTCCATCTTGACATTAATGTGGAGGAGCAAAGGCAGGGTTGAAGAAAGGCGGAGTGGCGGCGAAAACGGAGGCGGAAGTGAATGTGGGATGAACGCGGGGTGGGAGTGGAAGCGCGGCAGAAACAACTTCGGGGCGCGGCGGGACGGAGGTGAGGCGGGGCGCGGGGCGGGGCCGGAGCGAAAATGGGGCGGTAGAAGAGGCGGGGCGGAGAGAGGCGTGGGCGGGAGAGCAGGCGGGGCGGAGAATAGGCGGGGCGGGAGAGAGGGCGGGGTCGAAGATGCGCGCAGGAGGGCGGAGGGAGGCGGGGCGGAGGCGAGCGGGGCAGAGCGGGCGAGGCAAGAGGAGGCGGGGCAGAGCGAGACGAGGCGGAGAGAGGCCGAGGGAGAGGTGAGGCGAGGCGGGACTGGAGCGGAGGTAGGGGGAAGGCGAGGCGGGGAGGAGAGAGACGGGGGCAGAACCGAGGCGGAGCGGAGCGACGCGGGGTGGAGCGTGGCGGGGTGGAGGGAGTGATGGCGGAAGCGAAGAAGGGGGACGTGGAAGCGGGTGAAGAGAGATTCGGGGCGGTGTCATGCGAGGCGGCACAGGAAAGTGGAAGCGCGGAGAGCACGAAGCGGGCGGGGGTGGCGGATGGCTTTCGCATGACACAAGCACCTGCCAGGCTCTCGGCGTAATGACAATAGAAATGCTATCCGAAGAGAATATTAACGAGCTTAAGTGAGAGACCGCCTGTTTATACTGAGAGGCCCGTTTATTTGCATTATCTGACTACGACGCGGGGTTGTAGCGCGCTAATCAACGACGCAACGCCCATCTGCTTCCCTATATTCTATAAAGTTGGAATGGGACGGATTTTTGTTTATGTCGGCGTCGCTGCCTAATTTGGAGAGCGGCAGGCAGCCGGGGGGGGGGGGGAGTGGGA
>BOPP01000006.1:3653194-3712507 GCA_017312745.1 Gryllus bimaculatus
AAGAGGCTGCTGCGTGCGGGTGGCGAAGAAGAGGGATCTTCGTCGAGCCAGCGAGAAGACTCAAGGCACTGCAGGAAAGTAACAATGGCTGCAGAGGGAGAAAATGGTGCGTGAAGGACAACGAGGATTCGAGAAAATTGGGGAACTATGTTGCAGTGTATTTCCCTCAAATAAATAAAGTTGGAACTAATAAATTAAGGATAGGAGTGAAAATATTCTACAAAGGACAAGAAAAAGAAAACTGAAAAAAATTGTAAAATACGGAAAAGAAGAAACATTGCTAACCAAATGTTAGTAAATGTATATTTGTTTGTAGATTCATTAGCAGAAATGTCAGTATTTTTAAATTATCTTATTTATAGCATTCTCGAACAATCCTTAAGAACGTATGGATGTAAAAAATACTACATTACCAACAAAATGGTGTGTCGAATTTCTGAAATGTTAACTAAGCAAGGAGAGGGAGAATGATTCAAAGAAGTAAGTTATGAAAAAATAATATAAAAACAATAGCGACATTGTTTGATTCCTGGAAATAAGAAAGATTCGTAATATAAACAAATTATAGTCGGTAAAGCATTTAAAATACCGAAAGTGGAATGACGTAGAAAAGAGAAAGTGTCAAGAAACAGCACCGACAGGAGGGCACGAAGTGCCATATTGCGTCGTAGGACGGACTGAATAAAATCAGCATTAATTTGGGGCTTACTTGTTTTTGTTAGGGCGGGCCTACATGCATGTATAACAGCGCAAAGCTACAATTATGCGTTTATAGGTTGACATCATCTCGACGCTCGTGGTGGCTACGGCTGAGCTGCGGCGCGGATTAGGGAAAACGCAGCCCCCGCTCCTCCCCTGCCGCCTACGCCCCAACGCCTCCACACGCCCTTGCAAATTGTCCCGTCCCCCCTCGTCGCTCCTGCCGCTGCACGCCTAGATCCCAACCTCAGTCACATCCCGTCGTTACCACAACCTTCGCCCCGATCCCAACCTTGTCTCCTTGTTTCCATTCTCATCTCTCTGTTCTACCCTCATTTTTGACAGCATGTTCATCGAATCATCACTTACGTGTTACCCTATTTTCCTCGTTCTAATGTTTCTTACTTCCACGCTTGTGCCAGGCTTTAGACGTATCCTCGCCTCCGCGGTATTGTTACTTTGATCTCGTTCTCATCGTTGGCCTCGTTTCCAGTTTCCCCTTTGTTCTCGTACCCACCTTAGTCCTCACCCAATTTTTCAGTCTCTGATTCTCCCTTGTCCTCGCACAACTAATCATTATCGTCTTCATTCCCACGCACGCCAATTAGTTCATCTATTATTTTTCTCGATATATTTGCAATTGTTTTTCCTCACCTCCACCATGTTTTTTATCCCATGATTCGTCGAGAAACTCTCTCCCAACCTTCAAGAATTCTTCATCCTCCTTATATTCTTGCTCTGAACATTTACTGGCGCATGCTCAGGGTCAAATCCTACAAACCTCCTCCCATGACGGCTGAGGTGACTCAGGGTATCGACCGCTGTCACTGCAATGCCTCAGACCGCTAGGACCAAGGGTTTGAGTCGCGATGGAGGTAGGAAACCCTCATAAACGGTCCACTGACCTCGCGTAACCTTTCCTTCCTTTTCCTTGTCCTATCCTCATCCACTTACACACACTTAGAGCTTGTCGCGTTTGGGTCGGTGACCCACTGGTGGGAGATACCACGACCCCACGACCCAACGTGAAGGTTGGCGCCGGTTCTCACCCTCCAGCGGGGGAAGAACATCTCCACCTGCCGTGATAAATGTATGCTATACTTACGGGACCAGTGATCAAAGCAGGTGACGCGCCCAATTTTGTTGACATGAAATAAACAACCGTTCCCTTAGCTCTCAGTTCCTTCATCCCTGCAGCCTTGTATCACTAACCGTAATCATTAAAAGATATTTTCCTTCTAGATTCACGCCTTCTGCTGCTTTATGATACTTCCCTATATTTCTTAACCTCACAAACCATCTCTACCACCTCGATATCCCCTTTCTCTTAAAGCGTGCCCACCGTGTTACAACACAGCCTCCATTGCCACCTTCATGTTCACCCCTAGGGGCAGCGATGCAGAGTTGGCCCCGCCACAGAACTCCCGCCCCAACGCGACAAAAATTTACAATTCTAAATGAAACATTACCGGAGCCGTATATGCATAGCTTTACATTACGCGCAGGAATATGTTTTACGAAAGAAGCGGAGAAGTTAAAAACGGAATGAGTCATGTTTCTCGAAAAAAACAACTTTTTACAGTTGAGGCTTCCTTTTATAAGAAGATTGGACTGCGGAAACAGGACTTTCGAATCAGTTCTGCGCACGCGAGAAGTTGTGTCCTTAGAGAGAAAAAACCGCGTGTTAACACTTTTTTCACACGTCTAAAACGAATTCTCTTCGCGTGTTTCACTACGAAGTTTTAGTAACTATTACTTTGTATGGGCAATTAATCCTAACCTCTTTACAAGTAGCTGACTTCTCTTCAAACAAAATAAAAAGTATCTTTGAGGCTGACAAATGCAAATTTTGTTAGAAAACGATGAATCTTATTCATTTACTCTTCAAGTGCCTTGGTGTTCCGTCCACTAATTTTCATAGTTAACAGTTTAATTACAGGTATAATGATCGGTGAAAACGATCAACCATATTATTAAATAATAATGATATACCATTTACATATCTCATTTTTCTTAAGGGCTACAAACCAATCATTTTCAATTCCCTACTTTAAAAAAATCACGAAATTTCAAAAGTGAAAGCAGGAAGGTAGATGTATGTATAATTTTTAGAACTTCCTAGCCGGCACTTAATATTCAAAACCTCACATCTCTGAAAGCAGAGCACCGTAATTTTCGTGATTTAAACCGCACCTAGCGGCATGGATAGGCTGTTTGAAATTTCATTTCGCATTCAAATTGCGCGTTTCCAGCGCGCCGAGATACGCCGCCCCACATCCGTTCAGACGCGAAGTGCGCCGGCGCGGAGGGTAAACATGGCGTTAGCGAGCGTGTTATTTACGCTAAACACGCCACCGTCCCTCACCTTCCCGGCCCTTACGTTGCTGTCGCCTGCGGTGAGAAGCATCTGCGAAGGCGGAGGCCGACACGTGGAATGACTCTTGACGGTTTCCGAAAATTAATAGCACCTGAATATATATGTTGAGGAAATTATGTAATAGTGTCTGAGAGGGAGGGACCATGCAGTCGAGGCGTCATGCATGGTGCAATAATACACAGACGAGAGATGTTTAACTTATTGCTAGTTTATTACTAAATGAATCCACCGTCGAAATAAACCTTATCTACAATAGTTACATAAACGAAATAAATCGACCCCACTACTAGAAGTAATTTTCATTCTACGGCTACTACACCTTCTACTTAAATATCGAAAAGATCCGATCGTGTGAAGCACTACAGATTTTATACACGACTCGTCGCCATTGCCCACCCTAGCCTACGCACACGCGGTCCGCACACACCCGGCGCGCTGCCTCCGATCCGCACACCTTGACTCCTCGAAGCATCGCAGCCACCTGTAGTTTGGTTGGCCGCGTCTTCCACCCCTTTCACTGGGTTTCTACACTACCTCACATCTTGACGCCCCACCCTTAACCCGAGTGGTCTGTCATGCGGAGAGCACATGGTCACCTGCATCTATGTTTGTGCACGACTCTACACATTTTATTTGAGAGATAGAAATGTTCGTAGAATAGTACAATTGTAGAACTCTGATAGTGCAACAATGAAGAGTTACAAGTAACCACAGAATGCAACGACTTGAAAGTGTTGTCGCAAGCGCATGACAAGGCCCATTTGATACCTTTGCGAAATGAGCCGTTCAATGACGTTGCACTTGTCGCCAAATTCGGGATGAAGTTTCCGTAATAATTGACAAATGATGACCCCAAGACACTTTTCAACTTGTAAACATTCTAAGGTTTGAGAGCTTTCGCGATAGCATCAAACGTCTCTTTATAAGACTTCATCCCCTTTGCATCGATCATGTGTCCCAGATCTTGCAATGAGGACTGCTATTTGCTGCATTTAGATTTCTTCAGTCGAAATCCTTGCTCTTGTGAGCAATCTAGTGAGTAGCGTTAGAAGGCACTTATCTTGTTCCTCCTGGTTACGGTCAACCACAACAATGTCGTCGAAGCAGAAGCTCTCTCAATTTAAACCATGGGTTCTCAACGCGATCAATATCGAGCTCCTGAAGGGTCGATACAATTTTAAAGGGATATCAAATTGAACATCAATGAAAAGTGAAGAGATTCATTTTTTCTCTTTTTTTATCCTTTTTCTAGTTGTTTCTTTTCCTTCCTGGAGATTTTCCAATTTCAGGGAATGCCGATTTCGACTATCCACGCCGGATACACATTATGTCCCTCATGGGGACGAACATTAACATTTACACTAGGTCTGACACACTTGCGGGCTCCACTGTCCGTGGTCAGCAGACTCACAAAACCTTCTGCGACAACACACATACATGAAGAACAACGGACAAGCCCACGGCCGGACTCGAACCCGCGGCCCTTCAGACCGAAGCGCTGAGTCAGCACACGCTCTATCCATCTTGGACATCCTGGTCAGCTGAATTTTGATATTTGTCATTTGAAGATTGTCAGATTGAATTTTTTAAATTCAATTATACAGCCCTGAAATACTCGTATCATCTGGGGAAGCACAATTTTCTGTAAACGGTTTCATTTTACTACAATTTGCAACCAGTTCTGCGAACAGTAGACATGGCTTCAATACAATGTATACTTGTTCTTCAAACGTTTTAATGAAATCCCGGCAAACTTAAAAAAATATAACAAGCGATTGTTTGCAAACAAATGTATAGACAGAAGAAATGTTGAACAATTGAGTTAAAGTGGAACGTTGGTTGCTCAATTACCGAACGTATATGTTGTGGAGAGGTGGCAATTGTCTGTAGGTTCGCTCAATGTTGCACAATTATATTAGAATTGCCTTACATGCTGATTCTTGAATTCCTTCACCGTATATTTTATATTCGGTGTACGTGACAACAACGATTTTGGCAAAATACCAAAACACATTCAACTTTTTCAGCGTTATGCCGGGGAGAGGAAGTGGTGGAGGTCCACGATTACATGGGAATATTAAGGTGCCTTTACCCGTCAATTGCATGTAGGAGTTGCAGAGTTTTGTTTTCTCTTTACCTATAATTACTTTTTTTACGTTTATGATTCATGATAAACAGTTGACGCTCTACTGAAATTTAAGACATTTTTAGCAGCAAACGATTTCCAGTAGAATGTATTAAATTCTCTAATCGAAGGTAATTTGTCTCATGGACTGTTTTGTGTATTATAACATAACTTTCTTACATTGATAAATGTTTTTATACACAAATTCAAAAATGTTAGATATTTTGAATAATAACTAGTGATGCCACAACCCCAGATACTTACTCGTTTTAACTGTACTTTTTTAATTGAGAGTGTTCTGCTAAAATAAGACCTGCGTCATTTAGCTTTCGTCTTCAAGGCTCATTTAATACTTTTTAAATATAATTCTTGTCTTGTTGATTGTTTATATTTTGATGTGATCTGCACTGGCATTACTACAAGTTAATTTAACCAATAAATATATTTACTATGTTTTATCTACAATCATAAGCTGAGCACATTTTTGCACTGTTAGCGATGGGGATTATTCAAAAACAAATAAAAGATTTCCGTTGTAGGGTGTGTAATGGTTTTAACTCAAAAACATAATAAATTAAGAGTTACAAACACAACAGTTAATTATATTCGCGAGTAAGAAACTGTAAAGTGTGGCACAGTACAGATGTCTGTACAGAATTATGTTAAGAAATAGAATGTGAACACCATTCATACAGTTTACGCACTGTTTCCTGGATAAAGGTTCTACGACTTTCTCAATCTGTATAGAAGTCTGTACAGAAAAATAGATTATCAGAGCATTATCTGATGACAGAGCGAGAACCAGCACCAAATCGTTTATAGATGCAACAAGTCATTTATATTACTAATGTGTGCCCTTCTATGCTTTTTTTAGTAATACTTGTTTTAATTTATATCACAGATTTTCCACACACGCTTTCTATTACTAATCTCACACTTCCACAGGTGAAAATAAGCTTTCGGCATATACCACCATCAGTAATAGTCGGCCCGTTGAGTAGTGATCAATCTTTAGGGACGACTTTCAGGAAAATAGAAAGCTACAGATATTTGAATGTTATCATTTGGATTTTCGTCTGTACATTGTTTTGAACGGAAATGTGTATCGTGCATAGTCGGCTAACTCTCAGTCGTATATAGCAAACACCTAACTTACGAGAGCAAAGCTGTCGGAAAAAGATCCTCTGAAAGATCTTCAAACGTCTCCTAACAATCCTCTCAATGTTACTCAGTGGAGTAAACTACAAATTGTATTTGTGTTTAGCCACTATATGACCCATAAAAGGCTATTGGCCTCAGCTCCGCGTTATATCTCTGGGTTCCTAGCCGGTCACACAACCAGGAATCCGCGATGTCTCACATTTGCTTAACTTTCATGGCTGCACGTAGTTAAGGAATTGTGCTAGCGATGCCGGTTTCGCGGACGTGGTCTTTCAGTAGAACCAGCCCAGCATTTGCCAGAATGGCCGAGGGAAACCACGAAAACCGGTCATGCGGGCACAGGGATTGAACTGGGTCCTCTCAAATGCGATGTTAGTGCTCTACACCCTGAGCCACTTCACTCGGTAAATTACAAATTACATCAATTTAAATATAATATTCTTATTAACATCGCATATGTATGGAATGTTTGTATAGCTTCTTCTAAACAAGCCTCATTTCGTTCACTTCTCATTGTGCTCAGCGGAAAGCATAATAGAGTAGGCTATTTATCTCGACTTACAAGTATACCACTTTCGAAGATTTTGCACCGAGAGAGGGGGCTTAGTTCACCAACTGATGCCAGAGCGATCTCTCTGATCGGGAGGTCCTAGGTTCGAGACTACTAGGTGGCAGGGCTTTCGATAATAGCAGCTAGATCAAATTCAGCTAGATCAAATTCAGCTAGATCAAATTCAGCTAGATCAAATTCAGACATCTGAAGAAGAATTCTAGCGACTGGCTGCTCCGATCAGTAGTTTTCTGTGGTTTCTCCGATCTCCACGAGGAGAATGCCGGAGCATTGCCCTAAGAAACAGGCCATGAATCATGCGCGATCTTTTCTTTCTCTTCCTTGTCCTATCATCTATTTCTTACACACGCTTACACTCACATGCACTACAACATCTCACATGCCGGGTGAACGGTCGGGAGCTTAGAGCTGGGGCGGTGCCCCTCTGGTGAGAGGTATCTGAGGGAAACCCCGCTAACCGACTGTAGGGTGGCGCCATCCAATGGGGGAAGATCACCACCACCTCCCGAGGAAAATAGAATGCACTACACTTATGGGACTAATAACACCTTTAGTTTACGCGTCCTGAATCTCGAACAACCTACCACCAATCGTCGCTGGATCTCGCCATCCAGCGGAGGAAGTCCACCGCTACCTTCCCAGGAAAAATCATGCACTTCACTTATGGGACTAATGACCTTAGCAGGTGATGCGACCAGAATGACTGAAAATCAATCAATCATCAATGGAATATTTGTACAACTAATTGTAAATAAGCCTCACTTCGTACACGTCTCTAACGTGTAAAAGAATAACCTATTCATCTCGACTCACAAATATACCACTTACAAGTACTTTGCAAGGCCCTGTCTATCTAGTCGGGGCCTAGTGATCTTGGTGAAAGCGCACAGGCCAGCGAGGCCCCGCTGAGCTCCTAGCGCACAACATAAATCACCAGTGGCCGCATCCGAACGCGCGCGCCGCACGTGCCGCGTTGGATATTAAAATTCAATTCGGGCAGCGTATTTACAGCGCACGGCGGGCCGCCTCTCGATTATGGCAAATAAAGGCTGGATAATAACAATGCTAATACACAGGCCGCGCCACGAGGCGAGGGCCGTGGAGCGGGGGGCGAGGGGGGGAGAGGATAGGCACGCGCGTCGAGGGATGAAAGGGTGGGGCACGGAGGGGGTGATGGGACAGGCGACGAGAGGGCAATGGGAGAAGGGGACAAAAGTGACGGGGGAATAGGAAAAAACGCGGGGACAGAGGAGAGGCGGGTTGGATAAAGCGAGAAAAACAGGTTGGAAAACAAATAATAGGGAGATGTGGCAGCGTGTGAAATAAAGCAAGCAGCAATTTTTATTGGTAAACTATCTCAAGATGAAATGGGTTATAAAAACAACATATGTTGAGATAAATTGATGTTGGTAGGGTGAAAGTAAGTAGAAATGTGTATGATGGTTGGGAAGCGTTGTAAATGAAATAGAATGAAGCTTGATTAATGTGAAATGGTAATGGTAGTGAGAATAGGTAATGATTGTTCCTAGGTGTCATTGGAGAGAGGAAAATAGAAAAAAGAAACCATTGGAAGAACATAAGAGCGGAAGAAAGAAGAAGAAAAACGCATGAGAGAAAAAAGAACCTATAGATTTTTGCCGGATCATAGAAACTGATGAGAAAATATAAAACAAAAAGTTAGAGCCAATAGTGGAAAAAGTGGGAATGGAAAAGTTGTTAAAAGAGGAAGGGATGAGGACGAAAATACTCCTCCAATGAAATAAAGTTTATACCTGATAGTTATGTGTATATCACTTAAATACAAACTTCACTTCAAATAATACAAAAAATGTAGAACAATTTTAAAATGTAATAATAGGCATGATATAAAATAAATAATGAAATATTGGTGGAATGACAAAGAAGGAAACGAACCTGTTTTGGCCAACACACATTCTACATGAAAAGACCTTATTTGCTCGCTTGCTTGATTGCTTATTTCGTTACCAAGTCCGTCAACTGTTATGATCGTTAGTCCCGTAGGTATAGTGCATATTATATCACGGGAGATGGCGGTATTTCTCCGTTTCTGAAACATGAGATCCGGCATCGACCAACACGTATGCTTCCAGAGCTCCCACTCAATATATCGCCCTCCAGCGGGGTACCGCCCCTTCATGGATAAGCTGTAAGTTCCCGATTGGTCTCTGACACTTGGATAGCGTTTTAAATGAAGTGACAAGGACGAGAAAGGAAAGATCGCTCGGCCCCTGGCAAGTACTCTCTTCCTTCGCCTGAAATTGATCAGAGAAACCGCGAGAATCGACAGATCAGGGCAGTCTACTTCTAGAATTCTCTCAGATCGGTCTAGCTCTCTAGTGTCGAAAATCTGCCTCCAAGGGAACTCAAATCATACGACCCGCGGTCAGAGGCACTTCATAGACAACAGTTGTTGCCCTGGGCTACCTCAGTTAGTAAACGTCCTGGCTCTCAACCCATCGGTGGCCCCCACGCGAGGGCAGAGCCCGGGGAGTGAGGCGAGCCCGTGAGCGCGGGAGGTGACCGGGCCCGCGTCGCAGGGAGCGGGGACCCGCCCCCGCCGCCGCCTCCGCGGGGGCATTAAACATAGACGGGCCCATCAATCTCCCCGGGCCGCCGGTGGCTGGTTATCTGTTGCAAAGAATCTGAACGCGGCCGGTGTCACGTTCGAGGACCAAGGCTTTAATGGCTTTTCTTTTGGTCGCCTCCAGCCCGACGCGCTACACCGGCTCCCTGCCGCGCGCCACCGCGCGGCCGCGGGCAAACACGGCCGAGCGCCGCCCCGCCGCCGGGGCGACCCGCCCGCCCGCGTGCCGCCCTTCGCGCCGGGATTCCTCCGCCCCGCCCCGCCCCGCATCCGCCCCGGACACGCCATCGCGCGCCGCCGGGCTCGTGGCGGAAGTCCTGTAAAATTTTAACAAACAGTTAAAGCACGGCTCCAGTGGTGTAACGGGTACCGCACTCAGCGAACTTCACGGGTTCCACGGCTGCGAAGTTTCCAGCCGCGGAATTTTAATAACAAAATATTCCTGGTACGATTGTTTGGTTCTACCTTGGGAAGGGAAGTAATGCGGATTGTTCCGCGTTGTAGAGTGCATGTAAAATATCCACAAGCTTAATCTAAGTTCTTGATGTAAATTCAAATCGCCTATTTTGTCGCTAGAGTAACATCATCTTTAGCTGCTAGATGGCGAAAGGAGAGTAAGCTAATTAGCGTTGTCTGGCGGAAGAGCAGGCGTAATGGTCTGCGTCCAGTCTTGTAAAATAAGGCGTCATCGATTGATTGTTTTAGCAAATGGATAAATGAAACACCGCGGGATGTCCTGTATGATATATGGATGAATGGAAAAAGTTGTATAATTTAAGATAGTAGTATTAAGTTAATTTTTTTTAGTTTCGCTGGCACATTTCCAAGTCGATGATTTCGGCTTCATCCTTGATTCCAGCCAAAATTTGAACGCATTTTACAGCAAAATACAAAAATGTCTTATCTTGACTCACAACACTCATTCAACTAATACTTAAGAATTACTGCTAAGTTGAATATGCTCATTCTATTCCAGTTCCATTTATCAGTATAAATATACTAACACGAACCGTGACGAACCGTCGAGAAGAAGCCAAAGTGTTTGCTTTCCATACTGGATTGTGGGATTCTCGTTCCTATGGCTAAGGAGATCGTGGTAGATAAGAGGGATTTGCAGGAGACTTATTGAGGGGGCTTTTTTTGTCCCTTATTCCTTACATTTGTCCTTATTCCAGTCATGAGTTTTATCGTATAAATGTTATCACTTAAGCATAAATTTCAGCTGTTCCAAGACTCGACTTCATATGGTCAGATGGAAATGGCCTACAATAGTCACATCTCTGCCGATATCTCTCCGCCGAAATGTAATCCCACCTTCAGCAACGCGAACACATTTTTATTTACCTCCTTCTCCTCCAACACCAGTCAACACCGGCCATAACCACAATCCCATCACAGCGATAACCGCAGTCACCGCCACTGCCACAAACGTCTATACTTGTATACATCACTTAAAACATTCATTCCTTTGACCCTTGATCAGCTGTGACGCTGTCATCCAATCGAGAGCTTGAACATCCACCATAGGGACGTCATTATAGTAAGCTACGCATAGTGGCGTCACTGTAGTGACGTTGTAGCTCCCAATTGGATGACAGCGTCACAGCTGATTAAGGAGCTGTAATATTTAAATGGAAATACTATCTCATTAACATCAATTGGTCCACCACCACCATCCCATCAATCCTACACAGTGATCTGACTGACGATGATCATTTTCAACGCCACACCAAATCCCTACCCCCCGTCACCAACACTGCCTCCCCCACCCCGCCGCCGCCCCCACGCGCCACCGCCGCCGCCGCAATCTGTCCGCGAGATCAAAACCCTCTCCGGGCGGCGACGGCGGCCAGGGGCCGAGAGCCGCCTCCGCAGGCTTCGCGGCGGTTGACTCAGTGACGGTGGCGGCGGCGGTCGAAAGGGGGGCGAGAGGGAGCGGCTGTGGATTAACGCACTCGCACAATGCGCGTGATGCATTGCCCCGCAGATACAATGAAAGCGATATAAAACGGATTACACGAGAAGTAGTAAAACGCTTCCCACTCAAATTACTCCTAGTTTGATGCATGGCGGTATTTATGGGCTTCTTGGCTCTATTCCAATCAAAATTCATAGTGGAATGATCTAGATAACTAATTTTCAATGCGCGCAGAAGATAAAAGAAAACTGGTCATTTGAAGAGGTGTCTATGGTTTCCTTAGAGAGCCAGGATCTCGTGAAATATCCCAAAAGAATTAAACAGTCGCGATTTTTAATGAAAAATTAATATAGTTGATTGTATATGTAATATTCTCACACTGCGTCTACCGAAATAATTCTCATATGCCCTGCATTACTCTTTATGAAACAAAATACTCCTCGTCGTGCGACAACAAAGCTTCCCGAAAGAGACCGCCCTCCGTTCACCAATTGTTATTTACGTGTTGCGTTGTGGAACAGATAATTATTGCAATATATCATTATTTCATTGGAATATTAAGAAGTTGTACTGTGTATATTCTATATTATAATATTGTTGGGTATTCATGAAAGCTGTTTGTGTTAAAATATTTAATTTATAGCGGTGATAGTTTTGTATTGTTTTCTTGAGTAGATAACGTGCTACTTTTTCAAAAAAAAAATTATATGCATTCCTTCAGCTGCAGTTTTTCTGCTCCTGGCAATAGTATAACTTATGCTTCCTGTTTTTCTATTATCTATGGTAATTTTACATTTCTGACGTTGAGTAACAACAAAATACTCCTATTACATCATACATTAACTTACACGTTGCACTTTTTTGCACGATTAAGATTTTAGGCGCGAATTTCGGTCATTCTTGTCAGTTCAAAGAGTAATAATCTGAATGAGTTGCACAACGTTAGTATTTTCAATAACTGATTTATATATTCGTTAAAGAATCAACATTTTTTTGAGATTTGTGCAGTGTGGAGTGTCAAAAATCTTTAGATGTCTTGAAGAATGTGACGATACGAAAAATGTTGGTAATGTGTTTCTTTAACTCTGTTTATACCCACGACTGCTAATAAATAGTAGCAAGTGTCGGTTTACACACTGAATCTGCTACAAGAATTATTGGAGGATTTGCCGAAAACATATGACATTTACTGTACTAATTAATGCGAGTACAGACATGTTTAAATAAAATGAAAATATAAAAAAGAAAAGCATAGAAAATTACCGGCGAAGCTGATGTACTCTCATTTCACGTCAGGTTGGTTAATCATGCCCAATACAAGTCCTAGGGTTGGTGAAGTTACGTTTTGTTATAATTGAGAAACGTAGCTTATTGATAATGTGGCGTAATGGTAAATAATAATTTTTCTCTTTGTCATTAATGATGCCAAGAATCGGTCACTCCATTGTAAATAACAGCGATGGTAGTTATAATTAACATACGTATATTCACAGTAGTACTGAGTACAATAGCAATGCGTAACAATTACGACAGCTTTAACGTCATTATTCGTGCAGAAAAGCAATAACATAATGATTGTGCAAAAAAAGCCATTTTTCATTTTAAGGTACTAATATTTTTTTTCTTTTTTCCTCTCTCTCAGATACGCAATCGCTGCCTATTACATCTTCGTTTCCAACCGGTTGCCATGTAATGTATTTTTCATTAATCAATTACTTTTAAAGTAAAATGAAAATGCAAAAATTACGAAAAATATCAAAATTTACACAGATAAGATAAAGCTAACAAGAAATAATTACAAGTTAACTAGAAACTTAATTTTATGCAATTGCGATGTAATTGCTCTTACCTTTATTCAAGAGTATCAAATTCGAAAATAAAAAAAATTAAGCCGAGTTGAATTAACTGAGAATGAAATCAATGAAGTAAAGAAAATATTTCTTAAAAAGTAATTATTTAAGAAAATTATGGACCGCCATAAGCAAAATTAATAATTTTCGATTGTCAATTATTATTCTCTTGCTTTTATAGATGGTATCGATTTCAAAAATTCTTATTTTTAACCACCTTTTCTGCTTGAAAATCTTAGAGAATACAACAATTACATGTTTCAATGATTATAATGATGAATTTAATTTATCTCTCAATGTGTACAATATTTTCATAAATACAAATCTTCTTTGAACCAGTTGTCAATTTTTCTCTTTGATAAAATACAACATAATTACGGGAAAATAAATATGAAAATACATGCAAAAGTATTTCTAAACATGTCTCATTAAAACAATTCATTTACATCATTCTGATAGCTTACTTTCTTGCCTATTTCAGAGGCAATTTTTTCTCGACATTTACTGGAAAATAATAAAAATATCAATTATAATTTGTTAGGATATAAAGTTTAATTTTTATTTCATGTGTAAACTAATGTTAACTCTTATAACCTAATGTATCCACTCAAAAACAGGTTATTGGCTATTGAAAAGCACTCTTCACACTTCAACATCTGAAAACGATCTTTTTTATCAATTTTTGAAGCTATTATAAAACCCAGCAATACCAAACTACTCACATTTCGAGCAAACTAACACTTCCAGGAAACATCATCTTCAGTGATACCGTTATCTTGTTACTGCTTTACTCATCCTCTCGAGTGTGGGAAATGTAGATGAGTGCTATACTCATTTCTGAGAGTAGGTCAGAAAGGTAACTTATGCCTTTATGCAAAAACTGCATGCATGCTTTATGCATCGCAAGAAAATGCACTTTAGGCGTGAATGATGTCAAATACACGGTTACGAATGAAACAATTATCCAACGGATGCTACGAGTTGGCACGTACATAATGGAACGAAATGATTTGTTCAAAGACAGTAAGAGGCTCATGTTCATGGATAGTACGAAAATTCAACCACGTCACATCACATGACAAAAACACCTGTATTTCAAGAAATCCATACACCATCAGGGACTGCTCGCGAACCTGTATGCACTGGTTGTAAATCAGTCGAAGCAGCGTGTGTCTCAAAACACCCTCCATTGAGGATTCTGTGATGGCGGCATAGTTATAACCGGAACGGCGCGAGCAAAGTTCGCTAACCCTAATTGAATGGTTGATAAGTAATTCCGGGCGCATCAATGGATAAGGTTATTATTCCCGTAAGTGTAGTGCATGAATGTATCGCGGCTGTGATCTTCCCCCGCTGGCTGCGAGATTCCGCGCTGAACTACTAGGTGTGCTAGTTGGAATTTTCCCTAATCAGATATCTCACACCAGCGTGGCACCGCCAAAGCCGAAACGTTCTCTTAGCTCCCGATTGATCTCGTGACATGTGTAGTAATGAAGTGCATGTAAGTGTGTGTAAGTAAGGGGAGGGTATAGGTCAAGAAAGAGCAAGGAAAGGCGGCGCTTGCTCCGTGGCACGTTTGTTATGGTACTGCTCCGGCTGTTGCCTGGGGTTGAAAGGAGAGACCACGACAACTACTGATCGGAGCAGCCGGCCGGTAGAATTCTCCTCCAGACAGCGGCTGAATTCGATCTAACTGACAAGACAGAGTCTAAAATCCTACTATCGTCGGACCTCGATCCCCATAACCTCCCTATTTGAAGGTATATTCCCGTATTTACGCGAGGACTAAAGGAGAAGCCTCTCGTTTGAGAACACAGCACGTAGCCTTGTGGCTACGTGCTTTCTTTCAACCGCTCGGCAGCTTTCTCCAGAGCAATCACCCGGCAGAGCGCCCGGGCCAGGGCAACACCGCCACCGCCCTGCGTCGCCCTTCTCTCCCCGACTTACGCATGCACGTCGGCAATTGTTTTAGCGAGGCTCATTAGGAGCTAGATTGCTTTCATTAATGGAACGGACGGCGCGTGATTGATAGAACAGGCTGATAAATACTTGATAACTTAATGAACGACGGAGTCGATCAATCAATGAAGAATACGTTCATTAACTACTTTACAAATAAAGCCGCGCTGCTCGCAAACAAAAACAAACAGTAGCGCGCATGCGCTCGACTCTCTCCGCGTAAACGCACCGAGTAATATGCAATCACACCGGCCAAAGGAAGTGAATTAATAACGGCGCAGGGCGGCATACGATTTCGATCGGCTGTAAGGCGTATTACGGAGATAATTAATGTTTATGTGGCGCCGTGACGCTCGTTAATATTCAACGGTGGACGCTGAGGTGCTCTACACGCACGCACGCGGGCTCGCGTAGGTTATCGCGCGATAGTTGGTGTGCTTCGAAGGCCCACGGCCAAACGGAATGCTGAGTGTGTAAACGTCTTTGAAACATTGTGTATTTTAATCCGAGAAAATGTACGGGTAGCGCACTAATTTAATGTGTGTGTCCGTGTGAAGAAAGTAAAATGGTTTTGAGATTTATGAAGAAGTGTAAGCGTTTTATTGTGTAATTATATTGCAATTTATTGTTATGATTTCTCACATTTAAATAAAAATATTCTGGATTTAAAAGTATTATTAAGAAAAAGATATATTGATGGGAGTAATAAATATCAAAAAATGTACATTTCTATCAAAACGATGTGTTTGAATGAAAATATCCGCTTCGAAATGTATTTTTCCTTGAGTTGTTTAGACAACAAAGAAATAAACTGGTTGAGAAATGATCATTCTCTCTCACTAGCAAATCTATTGGATAATGTTAAGAAGTTATCTAAGAAACGGTTATCTCTGGAAGCTAGAAATGCTTTGGATGTGCCACACTTTGGAGAGTAAACTGTTATTATCTTATAATTTCTCATTATCGTTTGTCATAACACTTTCATGATTGAAATATGACTATATTCGTTTAATGCAGGCGATGTTGGCGTATCATTAGCAGACTGACAATTAATTGATCATCTGACATCACAGGATATGAGGCCTTCTTAGGGAGTGCAGTCTGCAGAACTCGATGGAATTCAGCTGCACACCGGATCGCAAGGGGAGGGGGAAGTTTGGTTCGCATTTCCAGAACTGGGTGGATTACGTCGATATTACTACGAGTAATATCTGTTGCACTCACCAATACACAAGGAGAAGACCGAAACTCGCACTTCTTATACATTTACAGTCCGTTCAAAATTCTCCTGGGTGCATGAAAAGCGCCTATCTCAATGAATTATTCTGATTTCCATATTATTGACGAAAAATACACAAAAATAATACAAAGTAACTGGGTAAAAAGTAAATACATAAACTACTTCGCGAACTATTGTTTTCGTAGCCGTAATGCATTACAAACAATTCGATATTTTAAGGCATGTAATGCTTCACTCGTAATTTTTGGAAATTAGAACACATTCACCAGTCTAAGAAAGCCAGGATTTATTTGAGATTTTCCAAAAATTGATGTTTTTACTGAGACTCTCCCACCATTGAAAATAATAAACGAATTAAGAATGTCTTAATTCAGTCTTCTGTATTTCTATTTTCCATTGCACCCAGCATTTTTAAAAAACTATTAATCCTCCGGCCATCTCGATGCTGTCTTTGGTTTTATTTAATATCTAGGAAATTGAAAACAAAAATCCAAAAATTAATGCAACAATTTCTTCGATTTTAACTGAAAATGCACTACATTTACATTCGTTACAAAATTCTCCTGGGTGCATGAAAAGCGCCTATCTCAATGAATTATTGTGATTTCCATATTTATTGACGAAAAAATACACAAAAATAATACAGAAGATTTACTGGGTAAAAAGTAAATACATAAACTACTTCGCGAACTATTGTTTTCGTAAGCCGTAATGCATTACAAACAATTCGATATTTTAAGGCATGCAATGCTTCACTTGTAATTTTTTGGAAATTAGAACACATTCACCAGTCTAAGAAAGCCAGGATTTATTTGAGATTTTCCAAAAATGGATACTTTTACTGAGACTCTCCCACCATTGAAAATAATAAACGTGTTAAGAATGTCTTAATACAGTCTTCTGTATTTCTATTTTCCATTGCACCCAGCATTTTAAAAAACTATTAATCCTCCGGTCATCTCGATGCTGTCTTTGGTTTTATTTAATATCTAGGAAATTGAAAAAAAGTCCAAAAATTAATGCAACAATTTCGATTTTAACTGAAAAATGCAAGTTCGTATTTGATTTTGTCATCCCGCTTTTCTCATACTGCGCGTTTCCACTGAATTATCATATCAGTGCAGCACTGATTACGCAACAGCTGCTCATACGACAGCAAATCTTCAAGGAACGCCGCTCGGCATCAAATATTTGATATTCAGGTGTTGTTTCATTCAACAGCAATTTTTTTAATATTCTGGTATATAAAGAACTGTTGTACTTTTTACTTTATTACGTTATTGCTGTATCCGCAAAAGCTATTTCTGTTAAAAAAATCATTTGTCGGGGTGTTATTTGAGAATATATTATATTTATTGTTCATGCGCAATGAGCTTGCTACGTTTTGGAAACCCATTTTGTGTGTTTTGTTCAGCGGTAAGTTTGCTGGTGCAAGCCACTACTACATCTTTAATTATACAAAAATATTATAAATGACAATATAAATAAGACACAAGTGATCACCCAGGTAAAAGAAAACCAGTAAAATCCTAGCAATAAAACCAAGCGAAACGGAATATATTAAGATTCAAGAACCCAACGGAAGAAAATAACACATGAAATAAGGAAATAAATAAAGATGAGTGTCAAAGAAATAAGGACAATTCTAGACAGAATCTCTGATCTAGATGTTGAGATACCAGAACACCTCACACCTTTCTATGATGCGATCCCCACTGTTCCGCTACTGCTCCTCTCACTACCAAAACCACTGCCATCCACGTCTATAAGCCCCAACCACCGACTCTGCCCCTAAGGGACCGACTGCGCTGCTCCTTTCGAGCTAATTAATGCTTCTTCAATTAACTTTTAATTAAAACTACACTTCATTTTCTGTAATATTGCTTCAATCTCATATCCCCGAGTCGCTACCGGCTTGTTAATTAGCAGCTCGCGGCTCGGCGAGGCGGCGCCCGGGCTACCGAGACTCCCTCCCCCTTCCCTAACCCTCCCACGGACCCCCCNAGGAAGCCGACTTCGACGGTCCCTCCTTGTTAGAAGGGCGACAGCCGGGACCGTTTCAATATTGCGACCGACCCCGACAGCGGCGCCGGAGTGATGTGGTCCAGCAGTGAGACTGAAACAGACTGAACTGTAGCAGAGTACAGTGTTGCTGGCCTTAAAGCTCCTTCACAATGAAGTTTAAATGTTATGTGACGGCTTCATCGTGCCTCTACGTTTATTATAATTATTTTTACATCAATTATTTATTTTACCTAATATCCAAAATCTCTGTTTATCTAAGTTTTAATACTAATATTTCCAGAACGAGCGGTGTTGCCACTGGAAAATTTGTATTAAGGTCGTGAGGCTGAAGTCTCCCCTGTAGAGGTTAGAGATATGACGTTTATCATTATTTTATTGGTGGTGAGAGGGGAATTTACCTTCCTTTACCTACAAAAAATAGACATAATTTAAATTTATTCAGCACCGTCATCAATGATACCGTTTATTTATTAGGAGGTGTTAATTAGCCGTCGCCGCTTTTCTGTGTGACGCTGTCGATAAAAATCATAACACGAACAAGAAATACCCTTTAACACAATGACAAAGAATGTAACTTCACATTCACATTTAATAACAAAATATATTTATCCAATTCTCATTCACACTCTGCACGTTGCATTAACACCAGGTATAGCATAGCAAAGGATTGTGCGGTATATCGCGGTAATATAGGCTCCTCTTATTCAGGAATCAGAATCGCCAAAAATCAATTGGCAAAGCTTTCCACAGAATGAAACAAAAGTAATTTAACTTTTAGGTGAGAAATATTTAGGATTGGCAGTAAAGACATTACATTTTCTGATTTGAATCACATACTTAAATACGTGTTGAAGACCAGCGTCTACGGTTCGAAATGAAAAATATGTGTTTACAATGTGAAAAATGGACTCATAACAAAAACTATGTGGAAACAACGAATTTTCGTCGCCGAAAGTAAACTCATCTGAACGGTGGCCTTAATTGTTGTACAGTGTGATCAAAATTGACCCAAAAGTAGGGAACTGAATAAAATTCATTCCGTCAGAAAATAAGTGTTTTCTTAATCTTTTAAAATAAAGCCCTAGCAACTTACATCATGGAGATAATTTTACAGAAAGAGCTCTTCCTCATGACACTAAACTTAACTTCCCATTACTGCAGATTCAAACTGAACTAGAATTCACCTTGTTGAAACCTTGTTCTTTGGAGTGACTTTAACCGATTTTGAGAGTTTCTCCATATTCTTCTTCTTTAACTCTCTTATTTTGTTATTTTGGGCAATGACACAAATGAGATTGTTACAATATCTCTAAGAGAAGCCAAATGTACTCTTCAGAAAATTGTATGTATTAATTGGATCTCCAGAGTATATGATATTGTATTCAATGTTGCTGTTACCCGTAAATAAACAATATAAGCTCCCTCATGAGACTTTAGTTTCAAAATTTTGACAGGGCAATTTTTGAAGTATAGATTGATTGATTGGTGACTCCGGGCGCGACAACTGCCAAGATCATTCGTCCAGTAAATGTAGTGCATGTTTTTGTCGCGGGAGCTGGCGTGATCTTCCCCTGCAGGATGACGCGATCTTACGCCGTACCCGTCGGCTTGCGGGTTTTCCCAACCAGATATCTCCCACCCGCGGGGAATCGCCTCACTCTGGACAAGCTCTCGACTGATCTCCCGTCATGTGTAGTAGTGCAGCGCATGTAAGTGTAAGTGTAAATAAAAGGGTGAAGATAGGACAATGAAAGGGAACGAAAGATTGCGCGAAGCCCGTGGCCCGTTCGTTAGGATATTGCTCTGTCATTCACCTGGAGTGAGAAGCCACGGAAAACTAACATGCAATCAGAGCAGTAGAATTCTCCTTCAGACGTAGCTAAAATCTACTTGTCTAGCTAGTGTCGAAATTCCTTCCACACCGTCGAAACTCGAACCCTAGGACCTCCAGGCCAGAGGCATTCCCGTGACATCAATTGATGTACTGAGCTACCTAAGCCGGTTTGGAATAAAGAAGTATCCAGCCAAGAACGTTGACCGTCCCGTTCTTATCCAGAATAGAGTTATAGTTGGTGGCGTCATTTCTCCCGCTGTGTGCCTGCACTCAATTCTCCCAGGTCATAAGGTTTAAAATTATGTCCCCGGTTCGGGAAGAATTGTTCCACTTTCTTCTATGAGGTGTGTGCAGTATCGTACATGTGCAATAGGAGCCGACCCCAATATAATTGTGAAATTCATATTACTAATTCCCAAAGCGCGCATGAATTAAAAGACAACTAAGCAGCCTCCGGCCAGATCAGAGGTGTCTATGGTTTCGTTAGATTCATAGGTACGCGGAAAAAATCCGAAAGCAATGAACTGTGGCTGAGAAAATCGAATATTTGAATGTGTTATTTCACTTATTCTCATTTTACGAGAGCCAATGGAATTCTAATATTTCGTGCATCACTACTTACGTCACAACTGACGTCTTGCAACAGCAAGACTCCAAGGAAGAGTATGCTTGCCATATGGCCAACCAAAGGAGAGCAAACGTCATTACGCTAAAAAATATCTAAATCGTATTGTACTTTTAAGCAAGAACCCTTAGTAATTCTTTCTATGTTTTGCCATCAGAAAACTTGGCGCTCAGTAATGCAAATTGCTTCATGCAGGAGCGCTGTATATTCCTGTAACACAATTCCTCTCTATGTAATTCAAGTTCATTGTCTGCAAGTGTTGTTCCTTTCATTTGTTCCTAGTGATCCTCCGCTACAAACAAAAGAAATTTGTTATAAGAGTCCTTGATTCGGCTTGTTGCCGAGAGATTTTCCTGACGCACTGTACTACACTGTGGTTTTTGTTCAAATATTTGTTTTTCTACTCATATTGTATAACTCTGTCATTTTATGGCGGCAACCCGTTGCATAATTACACTATTACGATACAGATTTCTCTATGATAGAGGTTTTTGACCAATTACAAATAAGTTTCCAAACCACGTTTTAACATTTAATTAATCATTGAGATCGTTCTAGTAAATGTTTCATTCGGCTGTGTCCATTAAAGTTGTAACTAGTATTGTATTACGATTATCCGTTTCAATTTATTTTATAAGTTTTTACATGGAATATTATTTAAAATAAATTGGATCGTAATGTGAGATTCATCCTATTTGACTAACACAGCATTTTTCATATCAATTTTTCTCTTAGCCCGTGTTGGTGTGTGAAACCTGTATAACTTTTATTAATTTCAAGCAAAAATTAACCAAAATTACTTTTTTTCATAAAATTGTAAATGACCTTTTTTGAAGAGTAAATTTTGTACAACAGACATTGTCTGACACAAAATTCTCTTTCTTTAATACGGTAGTTTTGAAACGTTTTTTGCAATTTCCAGAAAAAAAAACAAGCACCAGTTTCTTATTACATATGTGGAGAAAACTTAAAGAAAACATTTGGAGCGGTTTTTGGAAAAAATATTGTAAAATTCAATCGCAAATACGCAAAAACTTCTCATTTTTACAATTTTACGTGATATTTTTCAAGAGCTAATTTTGTACAATTGATACTGTTTGAGGCAAAAATCTCTGTTTTCAATTCTGTAGTTTTTTGATTAAAAAAATGAGCAATACACGAAAATGACTAGAACCATATTTCTATCGTCTCGTATTACACACGTAAAAAAAGGAAACATTTGGAGCGGTGAAAAATTTCACATTTCAATAGCAAATAACACAAAAACTAGTAGTTTATCCAAAAAAATGGACATGACCTTTTTCAAAGAGGCAATTTTGAATAAGAGAATTTTTGTGAGAAAAAATCTATATACCCAATTTTGAAATTTTAATTTGTTTTTTTTATTTTTCCCAAAGTCGGGGATGTTAACGAAAATGAGACCTTCACCATTCTCTTAAACGTCCTTTCCGCTATTCAACAACAAAATTTAATCAAAAAATCTGGAGCCATTTTTTTGAAAATTTTGATAATATCCCAGTGGTTTTATATAAAGTGCCCGGCAAAAATTAAAATATCGGTTTCAAATTTCAGAGTCCGCGACTTGAATGATTGTGGAAAATAAATTTTAGAGAAAATCGGTTAAACGATTTAAGTGCTAGCGTTGTGCACAGACGGACAGTCGGACGGACTGACGGACAGACAGACGGTCGGTCGGTAGGAGAGGACAGACGTTTTGCCGTCAATCGAATTTTTGGTAACAATAACGAACAAAACATGGATTCTGGCTACACTACGTGTTGGAGGATTTTCCCCCTTAATTTTAGCATCAGGATTTATTCACTTTTTCCTTGCCAGAGCCCGGTAATAAGAGATTTAGATTCGAAAATTTGTCATTTTCCGGCGCACGATTACAATAGTTTCTCTTTTTATGTTAGTAAGTGCGAGAAAGTAAAAATAGATAACCAAGGTTGTTTTAATTATTTTAACTACACTAGTTTAATGCAGAAGAATAATCGAAAGCGACATCGTTGTAGTATGTGCAAAACGAATAATGAAAAAAAATAATTTTCAGACAAAGAGCAGAAGAGATATATAATATACAATGGTGAATATATCAATGTCGGAAATCATGCATTCTAAAACGAAGTATTATTACTCATCAATTTTTACAGGCGTTAGTAATGATTTACCAAGGTTGTGTTTGTTCATAACGACAGATTAACGTATCTTCAAATTTTAATCAACGATCTCGAAAATTTTGTAGTACGTTCCTATGCCAATTTTATAATTTACTCAAGGAAGTGTTTGTTAGATTATGACGTGACAATTTTTTTATCACCTCATTCACTAGATAGGAACAACATATAATAGAAATGTAACAAAAAGCAAAAATTAAAAACTGAAACTTCCCTATCAACAATGACAAAGCTTTCAATATAGAAACACTTTATAAGTGATTGCCCTTTCAAACGCACCAACCGTTCACGAAGGTTATCTAAGATTCCTATCTAAGAGAAAGTATCACAAAACCGCCATTATATCGACCCGACACTCCGAAGGATCCAACTCTTCGCTCGCCATTGTCATCGCAATAAATTATAATAATCAAAACATAAATCTCAGATATCTAACGATATTATGATTCACTCGGGCTAAATTGATCCAATTGGAGGAAAAGTCAATGAAATCAATAATTAATCCGTTGACTCGTGATTTATAGCACCACTTCAACCGCTCCTCATCCACAAAAGGCGGACCCACGTTAAAAATTGTATACATATAAAAAATTAATCTCAAGTATATTTTTTTTGGAGCCGCATCAAAACTCGCTTCCGTCCTATATCACGCCGAAAACACACACGACCGCCCCCGGCCCTTTCTCCAGCATTGCGGCGGAGTGGGGCGAATTGTTCTCTTGACAGATTCGTTTCATAAATAACTCACCCCACGCAGAACTTTCTCAAAGGAGCGATAGATAAATCAACAACAAACCGAAATGTCAGTAGGACAGCGCTATAAATCACGCCGGCCCAGAGCTCGAATCTGCGGCGGCGGGGGCGCTGGCGCTAGCGGCTGCGGTGGCGTCCGCAGGGGAGGAAGGGCCGGGACAAGCGGGCGCGGCGGAAGCGCATGGCGGAGCGGGATGCGGATGGAGGCACATCGGAGGAGGAAGGGTACGGGACCACGAAAGCAAAGGCGGGTCGGAGCGGAATGTCTGGGAACTGGAGCAGCCTTCGGGGACGGGTTGGGACAATGGCAGGATGGTGCGGCTGGGGGGAGGATAAGGGAGACACACGGCGGTGAAGGAGCGGGTGGGCAGCAGGAGGGGGAGAGTGAGGCACCTGGGTAGAGGTAGCGCGGTGGGTAGTGGTGGAGGTATGTGCGGCGCACTGGCGGTGCGGGGGCGGGACGCGGGAAATGGACAGACGGGCGGGTGGTACAAGTGGGAGGTGGGGAGCGAGCCCACTTCGCCGCGCCGGTTGGGGGACGGGCCCGGCGGGCGACGATCGTCTTGCCTAAAGGCTCTCCTGCCCGCCTTTTTCGCCTTATCACGACTAAAAGTGTTATTTTTAATCGGAACCTTTGGGCTGAAATACAGCTCCTGACAAATTTGCGCGGTGGATGTGGACCGCTCCTTTACTCTCTCTCCCGGAGCGGGCCCTCGTCCCCCCTCCTCGCTGCGTCTGGGCTGATTGGTTCGCCTCGGCGCCGCCCTGGCCCGCCCGCCCTCCTTTGGCAAATTGAATCCCCCGTCATTGATAATGCATATCACACGGCCGCCCCTTCGCCCGCGCTTCGTCGCGACGCAGGCCTTTGTGCGGGGATGCAGGCGGAGGAAGGGGTGTGGAATGAAGAATCGAGGAATGGGTGCGGGGATGAGGGATTGGATGCGGAGAAGTGGTGTAAAATGAAGGATCGAGGAATGGGTGCGGGGTGAGGGAATGGGTGCGAGGTGTGTGAATGGGTGCAGGGAAGGGGTGCGGAATGAAGAATCGACGAAGGGGCGCGGAGATTTGGGAATGGGTGCGGAAAAAGTGTGTGGAACGGAGAATTGAGGAATGGGTGTGGGGATGTGGGAATGGATGCGGGGAAGGGGTGCGGAATGAAGAATTGAAGAATAGGTGCGAGGATGGTTGGAAGGATGAGATTCCGGGTACCAGGGTCGTGTCGTGATATAAATGAACGAGGAAGGGCGGTGGGGATTGGGGTGTAAAGAGTGGGATGTGAAGATATGGATACTAGGATAATGGTGCGGGGAATTGCATGAGATAATTGGAATTCAGGATGTGAAGAGTTGGATGCGAGACAGAATGGAAATTGGAATGCGGAGTACGGAATACGAGAATAGGAGTACAGAAAAGACAAATAGGGCAAGGAGGTGAAGGAAGGGACTGGGGAAGGTGTGCGGAGATGGGGGATCAGAGACGGGGGTGAGAGAATGGGCAACGAGTGCAGGATTTGGAAGGGTGTGAAAAGAGCCCGAGGCTGGGGAGGTAGGGATGTGGGATCTTAACCTTAGGAATATCAAGGGGTGGGGACTAAGAGACAGTCTGATGATTGTTTGGTTTGTATGTTAAAAGCTTAGGAGGCTGAAAATAATTCACATTTATGACGAATTGTTGTTTCAAAATACGAATACGACGCAATGTATCACAAATATGTGAGAATTAGAGTACTCATAACGACTTTAGCTCTCAGTAAAAACGTTAGGGATTATTCACTAGAAAACTAAACTAGAAAACTAAGGCTACATTTTGAAAATATATTTATTATTCGTATTTTAAGTATTAGTCTTTAAAATGCATTAAATGTCACTAAATACAAATAATGATGCCAGAAAATAATATTTTTTCTATTTTCACAGCCTAAACCCGATTGTTCCTTTCATTTAGAATACTTACATTACTTAATTAATTTAGCAAAACCGTTAAAAACATCATTGAAATGAAAAAATAATAACCTCCGAAGGACCCCGGTTCATAATGCGCGTGAAAATGTAACCACAGAATTACTAGGGTGAATGATTTGATGATGTTTCATAGATAAGAAGCGAGTACTTGCAGGATTTTGTTAGGTGGTAATATGGTGAATTGTACGACCCAGGACATGAAGTAAGAACGACATATTGTTTCTACATTCTGAAATATACGGAACATCTGAAAGAAATTATGTGCAGCGGACTCTCTTTACGATTTAAAAGTACGTGGGCCGTGTACTCTTATTCATAGTCGAACTGTGAATGCTACCAGTTAGTGTGAAGCATTGAGGCTGTGGCTGATGGCAGTCCTGTCTCATCAGCAGTCATGTAAAAATTACAATACAAGTTGAAATTCAAACAATAACATGCATGAGTTACCGGAGCTACTGAGAGCTGATGTTGAACTGCCGCTGCAGCAGGCTGACTTCAGAAGCGAGAAAAACCACTTAGGTGTCACGTCACTCACAATACGTTTAGGTTGGGAATGCAATCGTGACATTACTGAATTGTTGAATGACGTCATCATCCCTAAGTACACAGAAGAAAAATATATGAAAAAAACTAGCAAACTACGAGAAAATGTTGTTTGTTCCAACTTACGCTGCATACATTACAAGTGGTGAAGCCTGCACAGTAAGGTTTGTCATGGATTTTTATCTTACCTTTGGTTTTTTTTAAAAATATTTTTATTCAAATGCTCCAGCATTTCCTGCTTGATTTCTTTTGTTTTTTTTACTTTTCAGTATTAAACATGTATATATCACGTATTAAGGATTATTGCAAATAATGTATATTATATATTTTTAAAAGGATAATTATTATCATCATTGATAATCACTCTGCAGATCAGATTGTAAATAACTACGGTCTTAAAAACTAAAACTCAGCTATCTATATATCACTTGTCACTCGTCTGAAAGGATGTGTCTCCTTCCAAATGACAAACAGCACTCGAATCACTGGCAAGTTACGTCTCCGATCACGAAAGTCACGAATGTCTCGGCGGACGTGATTCGTTAATTCGCTCTTCTCACTTGGAGGGGAATACCCAGCACCCACATACAAAATCCATATAATTTTATCTCACTATGTAACACATGTAACATTGAAAACGAAATATACAAATTAATAACTTTTGACTAACAACATTTAACACAAGTCTCTTAACTAACTTTAACGCACAAATGTATTCTAAAATTGTTTAATGTGAGTAGTTCACTTAGTCTATGATTCAGGATCAAAAAATCGTAATAATCGTAAAGGTAATGAATAAGTATGACAAATATTTGGCGAAAAAGAATATTAATGGAGGCATATCACATTAAGAACATGTAAGTGAATTTCTTGATTTATATTTTGTATGCCATCAATATGTAAATAATTAGAGAATGAGTTGAGAAACGTACAGGAAGAAGAATGACATTCATTAATACTTTGTTCTGTAAATACAAACGATTATAACCCTCAAATTTACCAATAAAAACAATGAAGAAAAGAATTTACCTAATACCTTTCCATTTTTGAATCAAAATTATGTCGATATATTTAAAGGAAATGCTGATATTTGAAAAAAATTCATGTCGTCGCCTTCCTTACGATCATCAGCGATGATAATAAACGATATTTAGAGCGATATTCAAATAAGGATCACTTGTTTTACGTTGTATTTTTTTCCCAAAAAACACGAACATACGTACTAGCTCAGTACTAATAAAGTGTTTTATGAAACATTGTCTTGGCTCTTCTAAATTTGATTAGGTTCTAGACTCACAGTGGAAGGTAAAGTAAATTCAAACATTCAATTCATGGTTGGGGTCTACAAGTGTTGCCAGTCAATCTTGATTAAGAGATGAGTACACATGTGGATTTTCCAGTTTTTTCACGTGCAAGAGAGCAGCGATTCGGAGCCGCCTGAGAAGACAATCGAACTTATCACGATGTGTGGGCCTATTGTTTGATCTGAGATATAGAAATCAGAACTGGATCTTGACTTTCAGCCTCCTCAAATACTAAACAGATCAGAAAGTGGAAATACAACGAAGTATGTTCTACTTTCGATGAAAACGAGACAAAAAATGAGTAACTGAAAAAGGGAATACGTGTGAATTGATTTCCTATTCCACAAACGAAAAAGATATTGAAACACTCGCGATAACAAAGTAATCAAATTACTTTCATGTTGATCTCCATTTATTTCCACAAGTACCAGACCTATAGAATATTGCAAACGAAATAATTATCATAATAATGTATTTATTGGATGGGCTAAAACAAATCAACGTAAAAGCAACTGAATTCCTTAGTCTTAAACTGAGTATTTTGACAATGAAACTAAGCATGAAAATGCTAGAGGTATTATTAAAAGTCATACGGCATCTAAACACTATTAAATTCAGCAGACGTTCACATTACGCACATAATTTAATAATTCAGTGTAGTTAGTATTTCGTTTATTTTCCTTACACTACAAAAGACAGATGAATTTAAATCCTGAAAATTATTTTTTGTCTTAAGAACAGGGCAGAAATATATCAAATAAACATATTTATCATTACCCAAGTTTTGTTTTAAAACAATAATTATTAGCATATTAAACATGAAACATAATTTTTCCAGAATTATCTCTGGTTTTCTCCGAAACGTCACAGACTGGCCTGGTGCGCCGAGAAGTCTGGCCCTATCATTCATCCGATCAAGAGCAACATCGAGTGCTCAATCAAGGTGCTTTTCAAAAGCACCACGTGAGGCTCAACCGCAGCGAGAGCTTATCAGGAGTGATGCGAGGCCGACAGCTCTATAAAGGCTCAACGCTGCCAGATGCACGCAATCGGCTGCGCTGCCGCAATGCTCCGCTTTCTCACCGTCTTGGGCGTCGTCGCCGTCTGTTGGGGTAAGTTGCTTGATGAATTTGACATAGGTAGCAAAACATCAAACCGGAAGAAAAACTGTTGAACATCATATCGATACGAAGTCGTAGGCTTCTGCGGCCAGAGTCATGTGGGTGATGGGCAACTCAGCCTTCGACGCGGCGTCACCCGGACAGCCCAGATCACCCATCATTGCGATACCTTAAAATTAGGTTCCTTTGGCCCTGGGATATTTGTGGGGCCGAAACCAAACAATTTACTGAACTATATGTGCCACAGGTCGATTGGTTCATGATCGTTTAGAACTGATGTTCTTTAAATAAACTGGTAAAACCGTATCAAAATTAACTAAAACCGAAAACCTATTTCAAAAGGTTTGTAGGTTTGATAGGAAGCAACGTCCAAGGTACGTGTAGAGTATTCGAAGTTTATAATTATCTCCAAAAGACAATATACGAGGAACAGAAAATTATTTTAAAGGTATAGATGAAACAGTTCGCGTCGTCAATATCTTTATTAGCGATTGCCATCACACGCCGCTGAACTACATGTCAAAAGTCAAAAAACCGTTCGAAGTGACTCCTGCTTCTCGTCAGCGAGTGAGTTTCCGGGCGCGTCAACTACTTTGGTCATTTGGTCATTTGGCAAAGGTATCGGTAATGCTTGTGGCCGATGCTGACCGGAACGTTCGCTTCCAAGATTTCCCCCTCCTTATATCTCCTCCATCGGATCACCCTCCCAGTCAGGGCTAGCTCATAACTCTCTACTGATCTAATTGTATGAAAGTGTAACGAGAAGAAGGGACAAGGATCAGAAAACGAAGATCGCGCGCGGTCCGCTGCATACTTTTAGGGTACTGCTTATTTTGGTACATCTCCTGTCGTCACCTGTATATCCCACCAATAATAATAATAATAATAGTAATAATAATAATAATAATAATAATAATAATAATAATAATAATGTTGAGCCGATCTTCGCAAGCAGAGAGCCAATCCCAATCTGTGATTAGGCGCTTATCTTATCCAAATTAATTTTCGAAAAATATCAAAGCAATATTTTATGGTTTTTCCATCGGTACACTGTATGGCGAGAATTTTCGCGTCTCAATAATCCGCCTTCCTTGTCTAGGTGTGACCCCGCGGTTCGGAAGCGCTGAAGCCGCCTTGCTAACCAATAAGTTATTTATGCAGTTACGGCTAATTATAATATAGAAACCATTGAAAGCCTGTTATCAAAAATCCAAAAGAATGGAAATGCTGCATACCGACAATTTTCCGACAAAATTCGTTTGTTATGATTAAAAAACTACTCATATTTTTATATGGCTTTGCGCCATTTGAAGATTTACTGATAAGGAATAAATTGCTCTGGCAAATAAATATATGCCCTTAATAATTGAGGTGTGTGAAACGATCTAATAATAATTGAATTTTTGCAATTTTAAAACTTTCAGAGGTTTTAATGAAAATAGAAACTTTCCCAAAGATGTAATGTTACTAATCATCTATGAATGAACAGTGTCGATCCTATGAAACGCAATATCAATGTTTAAAAATCTATGTTTCATAGTTCACCTCGCCTTTGTGTTATCTTGTTTTGTTTTGAATTATTTAATGAAAACAATATATAATATTTTTTTGAATAATGAAGTTTGGCATGTTAGGGGAATAAAGGACATCTTAGACCGGGAAGATTGACACACCACACTATTCTTCTTAACGAAAGCCCTGCTTTCAGAAGACATTTTTCTCCAAAAATAGATCAATGAAATAAATTTCTGAGAGAAAATATTGATGTCTTGGTAACATTTCTATGTACCTCAATCTATAGAAATACGTCAAACAAAAAAAAAGTAGAATATTCTGCAATATTTTGCAGTGAAATATTGCTCACCATCCTTCCTTTTGCATTTCATTAGTACATCAACAAAATGTAATTAAATAATGGTATCACTGATTATATTCCAACGTTTCAGGGGCTCCCCCACTGATGGAACGTAGTGCAGGAGGAAGAATTGTGAATGGAACAGATGCTCTGTCAGGACAGTACCCTTACCAGGTAACGTAAACTAAAACAATTCTACCAATGGAAACATTGAGAAGCCTATTGGGAAAATTTTAGTTTTCATTTGAAAATGAAAATTCCATCATAATACAAACTAATAATAATAATAATAATTGTTATTATTACTATTATTATTATTATTTTCTGTGTATAGATGTTCCAACTTTATCGGACAGTATATTACAAAAACTATAATATTACAAAGTTATGTTACAAAATGTTAGTGTATTTAATATATTTTTTAATCAAAAGACAAACATCGATATTTAACTTTAAATATCTCTTTGCTCAAGGATACTAAATTCTACTAAAATCATGTAATTTTTGAATGATATATTGTGAACACAGTCAACATGTTTATTACAATTCCGATCAGTCCGATTACGTATCAAATGTCCATTTCACTAACTATAGTTTGTATTATCTAATGCTTTAATTATTTTGAAAGACTAATGTAACAATCACTTTTCATTGTACAATGTATTTGTCTTTCTTAGATCTCATTGAGAAGCAATGGAAGACACAGCTGTGGAGGCAGTATAATCAACGAAAACTTCATTCTCACAGCTGCTCATTGCGTTATTGGGTAAGTAGATGCTAGCACATTTTCTATTTTTTTCAAATAAACTGCACAAAGTTAGCTTGAAATTATTTGTTTAATGGAAAATTACGGAAACGAATAATGGTTTTTTCCTAAGCAAAACGATATCATTTGTGATACTTTGGAAATTATGTTGTAATGCAGCCGACCTGGATGGCTGAGTTAGGTAAGTGCGTATCCGGGCTCAGCGCTTCGCTCCGAAGGGTCACAGATTCGAGTTCCGTCTTGGGCATGGTTGTGTGTCCCTTACCTCTCACGTATGTGTTGTCGAGTCTCGAGAACTGTGTGTCGAGTTCTGCTGACCACAGATCAGAGGAGCTCGCAAGTGTGTTGTCTAGTGAATGGTCGAGTATGCGTCCCGTAAAGGGCTGTCGATTGGATGAAAGACCTAATAAAAAGATGAAGCAACGGAAATAACTTGTACAACCCATTTGTTCCCTTTACTATCATCAAAGTTGTAAAGATGTAATGATTAGATAAAGACAAATGCCTAGCTTAACTCGTCACAGTGGTCGTGCAGGGAAGACAGAGAAACCTCATTGACCAGTTACACCGGTGATTCAAAGCGTAACTGTAATATAATGCATTGTCCAATAGATGCTTATTATATTTCTGTGACAAACATTTCTTGCACATTATTAATCCCGTTATAATGGAAACGAATTGGTTTGATACCTAAGGGGTACTTTCAATTAATATTTGAAATTATATGCCCGTCGTCCATTGGTGCCCTAATTTATTGTAACCAAGCGAAACAATTGTAATCCATTTCTCCACATTATTATTATTATTATTATTATTATTATTATTATTATTATTATTATTATTATTTTTATTATTTTTATTATTTTGTTTCACCAATTGGTGATCATGAGGTGACGTGATACGTGTATCCCAACGGGGTTCAGTCATGGTTATCCGGGTAGGCGCACGTTACTTTTCTATTGGGCGGATCAGCATTTAATGCTGATTCCCTTTTTACACCCTAAGGTTGTAAGCTCTGGGGAATGGAGTGCAATGATGCTGCCGCCGCTATGACATACTGTCCTCTATTATATGATATTACAATTATTTAAGATAAAAGGAAAAAAGTAGGGATTCAAATATCATTGACGACTTCCAAATAAGGAGGTAAGTTTGAGTTCCAGTTCACCTAAGCCACAAAGACGCTCCTCTCTTCGTTAAGAACGCATTTTTAATATTCAACCTCAACTCTTGTTCAGTGTATAAGTTTCCCATGACATGCCATTATTTTTTTTCGCAGGTCTTCCGCTTCATCTTTATCCGTCGAAGCCGGCACAACGCAACTTGGGGAAGGTGTTCAGGTACCCGTCGCAGCAGTAAGATATCACACCGGGTATCGTCCATCCAATTACTACATCCACGACATCGCTGTTCTGAAGGTAGATAAACAATAATATTTAGAAACTATGTTGCAATCATGGATATCAATACACGAGAATGAAGTGCGCTACGACACTAGCTCGTTCCTCTCTAGGCACGGCCGTTATCTTTTATTACGAGTGTAAACCATTACATGGATTCAATCCATTCCATCAATGTTAAGCTATTACATTGAGTTTCAGACAATCCTTCTAAAAAACATTAAACGATGTTCAACCTAATTATAATTTCTGCATTTTCTTGCAATTCTGGAGGCGTTAATATTATGTCTACTTCAGTCTCTTTCAACATTCTCCTAGTTTTTGTCTTTCGTGTCGATAGTTTGCCAACATCACTATAATTAGTTGCAAACCTGTACAACAATGGCTTTGTATAAAAATGCCTTTTAAAAGAAGCTGCAGTCTTCTGACAGAGATATAATATAAGAAAAAAATACGAATAGAGAATATACAAGAATACATAAAAATATTTCAGTTTCGAAGATGTGTATACAAAAAAATAAAAATTCTAACTTCAGCAACCCAAGAAAACAATTACACGTAAGTTTCAGTTCCACTTTGCCATATACTTATTTCCATCGCGAACTCTCAGCAGTAGTGTTCTTGAACTAGTACAAATAAGTATGAACGCTTCCAACAATTTTATACAAATAGAATTTAAGAAATTTAAGAAAGATGAATTGAGACAGTTTTGATTTATAATTCTAAAACCATAACTTAATGCTCACAGCTGGCCGCACCTCTGCCGTTGAATGACCTCATTCAGCCCATCACGCTGCCAGCTCAGATGCAAGACACAGCTGCTGGAACTCCTGCCGTTCTCACAGGATGGGGACTTCCTTATGTGAGTTCTTATTTGTAAGGTATACGTGGCAGTATACATACGACATATTGTTTGCGCCGAACGGAAAATATTAAGACGTTATATTCGAAACTACTGTACTCCATTACATCGAGTTTCAGACAGTCCTTCTACTAAGACCAAAAAAGTAAACTATGTTCAACCTAATTATAATTTCTGCATTTTCTCACACGTATGAAGGCGTTAATACTATGACTGCTTCCCTGCCTTTCAACATAATTTTTGGCTTTGTGATTCCGGCTTTGCCGTAACATTCGAAAATAAGTACAATGGTATACAGAGATACTAGAAAGTTCCCATTCAATGATTTCTATTTTTTCCATTCCTCTTAATGTTCCCTATGCATATGCACATATTTCTCACTAATTCAAAATTCGGTTAGCTGGTTTGCCTTCCAAAATGTGTTCGGCCGACTAAGAAACTTTTGACAAATATTGGTTACCAGAAAAATAATCATTAAGTCCTTGAACCTTAAACCTGCATTTTACGACTGGAAATTTGAAATACTAATGTTGATGTGTCCCCATTGCTATTATTCCCTATACTGTAGAATAAAGAAGAAAAAATTAAATATAAATACCTATAACTTTGCGGGGATTAATATTTCTAGATGATATTGTAGGTGCCATTAAAACGCTTAATTGTACTTGTACGTTTCCTTAAGAGATTACAAATATTCACGTACCAGATTTCTAATAAGTTACATCTTCGACAGACTGGAGGCTCCGTTATGCAGAGGCTTCAAACTGTGGACATTCTGATAGTCTCCGACGAGGAGTGTCTGGCTATTCACAGCTCATCTATTCCTGGATACACCCCGATGTACCCGCATCCCAGTAACATTTGCGCTGGTGTCCCAGGCGGCGGCAAAGGGCAGTGCAACGTAAGTAGACTATAATATAAAGTCTTTGATCAGTTCTAGTGCGTCATAGTTTGTACAAGATCATAACTGTTTCATATTACGTAAAAATCAAATTCGAAAGAAATCCTCGTAGGACTCCAGAAATGCTTGTAATTTAGGTTGCCAGACAGGAAGATTTGCAGAACGTAAAAAAACACTAAATGGAGTCTTCAAGCTCAATTCTAAAATCGTTCTCTAGCTTAATAATATTTCTCTGCTACTCTTAGATTACACTAGGGGCATAGGCGTTACCCATATTACACGGCCAGTAGAAGTGCAAATGGATACTGACCGAATACATTATTGAGATGGTGGTAACCACGTCGACTGAATTAACAGCGCACACGATATCAGAAACATCACGGACTTACTGGCTTATTAAGTGATTTTTAATTTCCACTGAATAAATTATTTCATCTTCTTAGATACATGCAATTCATTCTAAAATATGAAAATACGTTTCTCCTCGCATGTCGTGAAGCAGTGTTGCGCTTGAAATCGTTTCTTTTTTCTTTTCATTCAAGAACGAATTTCTGACTAAAATGACTAAGAAAGTTCTTGCACCGTCAGACGGATTAGGAATCACAAGTATAATTATTTTTGCGAATTTATACTTGTTCATACATACATTAAAATGTTTTCATATTAATTATGAAAATTGCGAAGATCATAGTTAATTTCCATATTCATTTGGTTACAAATGATCAATATTTTAATATTATTGAGGGACGTCATAATTTGGTGATGTTCGAGCTTCTTCAAAACCATTTACTACTATCAGAGGAGAAGTTGAGGACGGGTGTTAGCATCCCTCTATATAATGTTTTGTAGGTAAAGAGTTGCTGTTTCGTCGGTTAGACATTTTATTATTTGTACCTTTCGCAATCCTAAGTGATCACTGCCTCCGTGAGAAATCGCTTTTTAGAAACTCCAACGTTATCTTTCAGCCACTACTGCCCATATTGACATTTAAATTTTATTTCAGTACGTATTGGGGAAGACAATAGTTGTGCAATCGTAGTAACAGTGAATGTTGAACAAGTTATTTTAAAATAAAAGACGAGGTCATTAGATTCTCGTACAGAATATAACCAAAATGTGTATACCCTGCAATACCTCAAAAACTGTAATTGTTGAAAGAAACATGCAAAAATTGACGCTAATGGTTTGGTAAATACAAGTATTACTCAATAAATATATTTTTTTCTTCAATTACATTTCAATTTATTCTGAGATCTACCATTAACCCTCCTCGGGATAAACTAGTTGGGTTACAACTGTGTTTCTCTCAAGATACCGAAACGGTGTTGATTGTGATGGTTAACGTATTTATGAGCGCTTGTGCCCTTGCCCTGCAGGGAGACTCCGGCGGCCCTCTGGTGGCGAACGGCGTGCAGGTGGGAGTGGTCTCCTGGTCGCAGAAGCCCTGCACCGTCGCGCCCTTCCCCGGCGTCTTCACCGAAGTGTCCTACTACATCGACTGGATCCAGGAGCAGATCCAGGACTGATACTACGCAGTGTTCATTACATGCCACATAACACACAGTCTGCAACTCAGTTCTTGCTTTGTTGAAAAGTACAATAGAGAAGAATATAGAACCGTGAATGAAATGAGAAATAATCATGTTTTTTATTGATATCACTTCCAGAAGACAACTTATGAATAGCATATTTAAAATTCATTTTTAAACACTCTAAAATCCATTTCTTTTCAATAAAAATGTTTATTTCAGAACCTCCTTATACAAATAAACATATACTACATAATGAAGAGAAAAATGATCATTTTGCTTACACTCAAAATACTTGAAAAATTGTAAATATTACCCGTCCCTGCTGAAAGAATGTGAAGTATGTTTTGTTTTTCATTTTTGCTCAACATGCGTGTATGAAATGTATAGATCTGGTTAAACTTTAACTTTTGTAATTAGAACATCGGGAATATATGTTAAAATAAATAATTTTTTGTTAAATATACTAAAATAATTTATTATTTCTTAACATTCGGTGATGATACTACTTCCAAAACAATTTTTCTTATTTTTATGAAATTTTATTAAAGAGGAAGGTTTTCTTTATAAATAAATTTCTAGTTCCAGTAATTTCTCCACAAATAAAATTTTATTTGTATTTTTTTATTATTTATTCTATTTAATATTTCTTATTTAAAAAAACTTCGTATTACTATTTCTTTAAAAAAATTGTATTAAGTTATTAAAAAACTTGTCCGTAGGAGTACATTTTACCTTCTATTAATAGGCCAACTACAAAATAACTTCTAAGAGACATCTGCTTTTATTAGTAATTGATTCTATAACTCTTTCCATTCTGAAATACTGGCATAACTAATAAAAATAAATGAATTATCTTTAATACCGAAAATCGTTATGTCACTAATAACTATGTTGTCGATGCGACTGTAAATAAATATAATGAAAAATATTGCAAATCAATAATTTTTTTGATGTACCATTAACACAGATTTGCTGCGTAACATATTCTATCAAAGAAGGTCGCAAGATACAGATAAACAACAAGGTTAAAGTATCTGAGTTGCAGATACACTTAACTACTTGATATCGGAAAAAATAATTATTGATAATAAGTGGCATTATATTCATTATACTGACGATAATAAGAATGCCCCAATCTTGCCTATCAATCAAGATACGCAAGAGTACATGGGAGAAGAATTTTTCAATGCCATTTAATCACCAAGAAGTTATCAAGACAAAGTGATAACATTTTGTAAATGTATTGATATTTTCAAAGATTAGTGATTGTATTTTATCATGGTTTTCGTTATTTATAGGGCTTAAAATCATTTTTTTAATGTAATTAAAAAAAACGGCTTTGGAATATTAAAAAATATCACTTTAAGGGGGGGAAATCGAACTTATATTTAGTATTCCCATTCGGCAATGACTTAAAAAGGCATTAATGATTAAATAAGGTCGTTTCAGAATCCAAAGACTATATTTAGTATGTTCGTAATTATTTTTACTTCACATTTAAATACTTTTTTACATTACGACTTATGTTCTACTTGATGTAGGGGATGTTAGAATAAAGGCACTTTCAAAATTTCCAAAAATTCTGATGTTAATGAAGATTCGGTTTATTTGTGCAATATTTTAAAATATGAAATATATGAAATTTTTGACAAAATGTTCAAACTGTAATATGTAGAGTACATCGTATGAAATATGAAGAATTATGTTTGAAATATTCCCATACAATTTAAAAATACTTTTCAAATTCGTTAAACTTAATGGTAAGGCAGGTCAATCGAATTATATCAACTTGGGAAAATCTACGTACGACTTCTTTTAAATTTATTTTTATTCACAGGTTAGCTACAAGGCTTTACACGTAAAGGTTTCAGGAAACAACGTAATATGTAGATACATTTATTACACTATTTGATACCAATGATAATGCCATTTCATGACCAGGTTTTCCAATTAAAATACAATCCTCAATTCTTCAATCCAAATGCTGGAACCCAATGACTCTCCTGTATTTTGTATAATTCTCTTAATAATTTTGTGAGGTGGCGATAGTAGAGTGGGTTCCAGAAAAAAAGATTTTTTTTTGAAATCACGGGGGTATGGGTTCTTAACTCTTGGAAAGCGTGAAGATGTGGTTCCTTATGGAATGACAATTATATTTGGAGCTGAAAGGAGGCGTAGGAAGACGTTGCGGTTTAATTGTTTTATGAATGATATCGAAGATTGAATGTCAAGATCTACGTACGAGGACTTAAGATGTTTTCTCGGTTTAAGTGTTGTACCACATTATTGATAGTAACATCTTTGAACTCCATTATCAGAATATCATCAAATTACCGTAAAAGCACCGGCAGATTATACCCTTCAATAGAAAGGAAAACTCATTTAAATATACCCACATTTCCGAATATTATGGCTTAACAAACTTTTTAAAAAATATACACGGCTAATTGTATAACCTTCTCCTTCTACAGTAAGTTAATAAGAGAATAAAATATGTTCCAGAAAACGTTGTGAAGTGATTGTATTTACATGGAAACTTTCAACTAAACTCTCCTGTTTTTGTCTTTAGCTGTGTGATGTCTTTATTAATAACGGTCATATTTATTCATTCATTCATAATATGTAGGACATCAGTAATTCATTTACATTCTTAAATGGTGAAGAGAATGGTTACATTATTCTAGAAACTCCCAAAATTTAAGGTAGAGAGAAAATGAATAATGAAATTCCCACGAACTAAAATATAACAGCAGTTCCACCTTTTCAATAATCTGATATAATATATTAGAGATTTGGTTTATTACATTTCTATCTCTCTAAAAATATGTGACTTATATTTTCAAAATTCTATTTGATATTAGAATAAATTCATATTACTCATATTGTAAACGTATGAATCTATTCATATTAAAATATCCTAGTTTATCTAAGTTTCTAACATTAAAAATTAGATAAGTATTATTTTGCAAATTACCTTGACCATGAGAGAGATGATTTCACGAGCATACAGAAGTGAATGAGACCAATCTGTAAGCAGAATACATATTTGCCTGTTTCCTATTAACTTATTTAAAGAGACCACACACGCTAACAACGTTACGTTAGCAGGCCGTTTGTTGTTTATCAGAAGGCCCAGCAGCCAACCCCACTTCATTTCCCGTTTGAACGGTCCGTCATTTTCGGGATATTGCTGCTATCGAGAACATAGATCACCGGTTGATAACCATTACATTATCTTTATCATCAATCTGTCTCTTCAGCTCTGATGATCGTTACGGTAGTTAAACATAATTCCAAGCACAGCGCCATCTGCCGGGGCAGACTAAGTACGTACCGAGGAGAATCATCTCTAAGAGGATTCGGAAAGCCAATTGCCCATACTTGTTATGATATAGTCAAGAATGTCCATTTAGCAGAGCCAGCCTTTCCGGGTGTACGCCGGTGTCAGGCGTATGAAAATGCATTGTCAAGACGGGCGGTCCATAATGCGGTTCTATAAAAGCAATCTCTGCCGAAGTAATGGCCGGCCTCGACGGACCACGCACGTCGACATCATTTGTTTTATTACATAATTTGTAGTTAGAGGTCCACTTGCTTGCCTCGCTGTTCGAGTCGACGTTTCTAGTCAACCTATCTCACAAAGTCGGAAACATGCTATGTCGTTTCCCAAGAAGGATGAAACGTGCAAAACTAATATGTGTACCAGTAATACCTCAAAAGAATAAAAAATCCGTCAGGCAAGAATACGTAAACTTTGTTTTAAAGCTGAGTGGTACTTTACGTAGGATTGTTCCGAGAAGATCCTCCACCTTAGTCTGATAGTCTGATGAAGTCTGATAGAATTCTTGAGTAAGTATAATGATATATTTCAATTTATTATTAATTTATGAAATATAGAATTAATAATTTTGCACATTTTAAGAATGCTGCGAATAAAATTGATTGTTGGCGGAACACTCTATAATGTAAATATATTTTTGTTGTAAGTGGGTACTAATTCACGGGCATCATTCCCCGAACAAGATTATGTACTTCAAATTTTGCGTGTTTGTGTCTGAGATATCATTATTGAAAATGGATAAAACAACTTGTTTCGCCAGACTTATGCTGAGCGTACTACAAATATCCAGAGAGGGAACACCTAAGTATTTTAGGTGCTCATGTATACGTTGCTAAATATCAGAAGATAATCAAGAAAATACGAATAAATGTAACATTGTTAATTACTTGTTATTTGAAATGCATTTACAAATAAAGATATAATGAGGACTGTTGATAATAAGCATTGGGACCCTAACTAATTCAAAAAAATAATTAGCGATACCACAACAAGAAATATATAAGATTGTTAAAGTTATTATTTCAATTATATGAAAAACTAAAGAGTTAATTTCATTACTATTTGCGATATTCCTAGTGTACGAGTCATCCGTTATACGATCCTGTTATTAAGTAACATGAACATTTCATCCAAACTGTTCAAAAGGGTAGTCGCCCCGGCCCTATATCGCATCCGGGTCTTCTCATTTATGCCCTGCTGATTTTTATCATCAATGTTTAGAGACAACCACATAATACATTCTTAGACCTGTGTATTCCCTCTAAATAGATATTCAATTGTCACCACCCTATCACCTTGATGGAATGGCCAATATGAGAGAATTATCTTCCGTAGAGATAATGGCATCCACGATGAGACATTGTTACAGTGTAACAGGAGTTTTAATCATTCAAATTGTTCAAAACATCACTGACTCTATTGTACTGACTGGCGCCCTCAGAAGACGTTTAAAAACGACATGCGGCAATTTGGCTTAACTGTCATGTAACTTGTATTATCCCATTGACGCAATGTCACACGAACCATCAACCTCTCATTCACACCGACCTCAGAAGCCGCCATCAAAAACCATAAGCTTATTTAACTTTTTTATAGCAAAAGTCTTTTTTTTACTCTCGGTTCACGGAAAAGGCGAAACATGCAGGTAGCTCACAATTTCTCCATTCCCCCTTTCTACCGCGCCACAGCCGACACATGGCACATAGCACCCCGTTTTGTCCAACAAACTAATGTTTCTCTGGAAGACGGAAAATTAAAATTAAGAGCTAAAAGACTGGTCTAATAGCTGCGCCCGACGTTTGAACCCAACATTTCCGAGCCCGAATTTTCAAATTCTGCTATCGTGATTCCAATTATCCTTGTCTCCCCCACTGTAATTGAGTTCCACTTTACCTCTCGACAAAAAATAAAGGCACAAATTCGTGCGTCTTCATTTTCGGTTCTCACCCTCGTGTCCGGTAGGGGTTGCGAGAACGCGGATCGAGGACGGCGGGGGAGAAGAAGGATTAGGAGATCTTGCACGGAAAATGAGGGTAATTGTAGGTTGCGCCCGTGGCGCTCCTTTTGTATTCTCTGGGACCTGCGAGGGGCCTGCTGGGAGTTTGACGTCTCCATCAGGGAGAGCAGGTGACTAGCGGGGTCTACCTCCCCCCCTCCACCGCCATCCACCCCCCCTCCTCCACCGGCACCCGCCCGCCTTTCCAGTTGCTCTCTCACCCACGGCGGCCGGCGGGCCGGCAGTCGAGGAGCCTCTTGATATCTCAATCACAACATCGTACATCTCTATTATATCGTCGCTAATTTGGGCGATACAGTCGGCGTCTGAAGAAACTGAACCCGGCGCTTTCTCGAATGGCGAAAAGGTCACTTCCTGGAAAGTGGAGACTTTAATTACAGGGCTACTTGAGGTGAAGACTGCAGAGTGAAGGAGATTCCGTAGATCTTCAGGTTGAGGGTTCGAAACAAGGAGTGTGGTGAGCTTGCCAAATTGATGGCCTTCGAGATTTCTTCAGTGCTTTCGAAAAAATGACGATGTTCAAAACAGTTGCTTCCTATTCAGATAACCTTTTCGCGAACGAATTAAATAGCAGTTATTCTTCGTTATTAAAGTCTTGAATTATTTACTGCCATATGCAGATGAAATTCTTGAATAACAATATATATTAAGAAAGAAATTAGGATCAACATAATTGATAGAACGCGTAAAACACATAATTTTGTAATCCATAGTACATACACTAAATATACTAAAAAATTTTATAGCGGTGTAAATACCTTTTCAATTGTGAGCAATGAAATCGCGAAAAAGTAGCTCATTTGCTAAACAAACATCATTCAAATGGTGTTGTTATTTTTTATGTTTGGAAAATAAAGAGTCATGAAATTTTTATATTGTATTGTATTGTATTGTATATAATCCTCAAAATTATGGTTCTGATGGGACTAATATTACATACGTATTGACGAGCACCAAATCGTCGACAACCCTCTTGAAACTGTACATTAGTTTCTCTTATGTATTTCTTGCAATGATTACAATTATTAGGGACAAATAACAAATTTCTATGCCCTGTATTATTTTATTACTTCAACATGTTCAATTACAAACTTCATATCAGTAAATCAGTAATGTTCTCAAAGGATACAGTCTCGATTTTAAGTTTCCTCTCGGCTAATACTACAAATCTTCGCTGACTCTGACACAGGACCTCGTAATTTCGATGTCATTAAAGGCTACTTCAGACCCACTTGTGATGGAATGCCAAACTTTTGTCTGCACAGAACTAAAAAGATCCGAATCAGATCTACAAAAGATAACCGAAAACTTAATATAAGTTTTTGGAACGGTCGCGTCTTTCTTTTCATTTCAAACGTCACGAACTAAAGGAGAGAATAATTTCTGAAGCCTTTTCAGATAGCATCTCAGAGAATCTCATTAATCCCGTCCCGTAAGTCCACGGACAAGTAGCACGTGCCCTGGAGTGTACATGCCAAGTAAATTAACTCCTGGCCGTAATCGAGGGGGTTTACGTATATCGCGACGCAAAAGACGAACCAAAACAACCACAAAGGCCACAACAACTCCGGCAACAGCAAACAAAAAGTGGGGAGAATCACCCAGGCGGAGGAGGCCAGAGGACGGCGCGCCTGTCTAATCCAAGTTTTGACAAATGACTGCATTGTCGGCGCAAAGCCAATTTGCTTTCCCTTCTGCTTAGGTCTGTCATCCCGGCGAGGCGAGGCGGCCGGTGTGGAGGTGCGGTGGCGTGGAGTTGAGTGGGGTGGGGTGGGGTGAGGCGGAGGAGAGCGCTATTGGAGGAGTCGTGGACTGATGTCTCCATTAGAGGGCGCGAAGAACGTACAAATACCTACGAACACCCTCGCTGCGGACTGGGAATGAATGGGAAAGGAATCTGGCGAGGCTACTTAATAGGGGTGTCCAAATGGTGAGGAAAATCGCTTACGTGGAGAGAAGCCAGTCGTTCCGTTTACGTATATATTTGACTTAAGGTTCTGTTCTATAGAGCTCCGTACACTCTCAAGCGAGAGTTACAAGTCTGGCTTGTTCCCGTTGTAAATGTGACTGCTGGCCTCCCTGTGGAAACTACGTGGAGAGGATAGATGTACAACTAACCCAAAACAGGCTTGCAAATTGTGTAAGGAGGGATGAAACCCTTTAGTCTAGGGATATGGAGTGTGTATGTTTCAACCGCCATACGCCAGGCTTGCAATTCTTGTAGGGAGAGGATGAGGGCTTTTAGTCTAGACGAGCACAGTGTCCGAGCACGAGCACAGTTAATTTAAAATATCGTTTTTATTGTTCTTTTTATGAAATAAAATCTTTAATTAAATATCGTTAACATTAATTAACATTTTACTTTCGTTATCATTATTATTGAGTTCTTTATATAAAACTCTCAATTAATGCACATGAAGATCGGAATGAAAATGTTATCGCATTTTTTTACTCTAAAATTTAAAATATATAGCTTTTAGTTTTGTTGTAAAGTATTAAGATCACAAATATTAAAACAAAATATGAATGTTCTTTTATATCAAACGTGATCTACGAACCCGAATTTTGAGAAAATAGATTGAATTCAGAAAAATATATTAATTTTAATCTCATTTTGTTCTCAACCTGTCACTAATAGAATTGCTGAGATAAAACTTCTAAATTATTATTTATGGAGCGTTTCAAATGTTTTTTTATTACTTAAAAATAAATAAATATTATAATGTTATTAAGGTATACGAAATTTTCTTTAATATGACAATATTAGGAAGCTCCAGCTTTCTTGATGCAAGAATTCTCCATACTATACAATCCGCAAAAAAAGGGCTCCCCATTTGTACCTGCCCAGTTCCTCAGCCTGGAGTCTTGACGCATCGCTCCCCACGCATTTTGCCTTCGCTCGACCGAAAAGCAGTTTGGGGGGGAGTGAAATATTCTTCCTCTCGCCCCACGATGAAGATGTTGCTCATATATTACGAGAAAGTGTTAATGCCCGGGCTTCCTCGAGTGTTAAATCTTTAGCTCGGAGTCATTCTCATGACATTAAACATCAACACTCCCTCTATTCATCATTTGCTTATTTCCTTCCTCATTGTCGTCGGGATTTCTTTAAACACGTTACCATGACAAGGAAATTCATTTTCACCACAGAGAGTTTCGTACACATAAAGTATGGCCATTTTAACAAGAATCGTAAGCAATAAATTGTTTTCTGTAATTGTCTTCAAGGTACGTGGACGTTTAGCAATCATATTGGATTTCAAAAGAGGATGTCATAGTGAAAAGATGAATCTCGTCATCTGTTGATGACGCTTGTGATTGACTGAGTACCAAAATCAGTATGTTTATCATGTTATTATATACATGTAGTGAAATTGATATCACAGATGTGTGTGTTGTGTAAAAATCATTCCAAACTTTTAAAAAAAAACTTGAAGTTAAATGAAAAATTAATCCAAATAGCAATGAAATCTGTACTAAAAAAGAAATGTAGACACATTGAGTTGTAGAACCTCTTTTCAGAACGTCTAAAAAATTCCTTCTTTATTCATAATAGGAACTGTTACAATACATACAGAATGAACTGACAATGAAATTTCAAGATTAGTTTATTTAATATTGTGTTACACATGTCACATCATGTCCAGTTAATTGTCAACAAAATACCTGGGCTTGGACACTCCCGTTTGCCAATCTCCTTTAATAGCGAAACCTCGACCCACGTCGAAAGTGGTGAGAACGTAGAACGATGGGGATGGGAAGGGGGCAAAGGATTTGAACAGTGGCGTGTTACCGAATGGGCACAGACGTGTGGTCACATCTTAGAAGAACAAATCCTACTCTACTGCTAGGTTGTAATGAATGGAAGGTTAGGGACAATTACAATTTTAGGGACGAATTCAATCATACCTCGATATGGAACAAAAATAAACGAAAAAGGAAGATAAATCTCTAAATCGGGAAAGAAAATACCGAGACAATTAATTGTTGTGAAATGTGAAGAATTAAATGCATGAAAGTACTGAAGAATACGATTAAAATGTTTATCAAGCAAAGATAATGTAAATTTCAAATTACCAAATAAATTGAAATGGCGGTTAGTAATAAAACATAAAGGAACTGCAAAAATACAATTAATCAAATTGTTTCGCAATATATTTTGATAAAACATAAAATTATTAATAGCGATATATCCACATGCCGAATAAAATCTTTTCTCCTAAATTACATTTTTTGTATAGTTAGAGTTCATGATAATTGAAATCGCAAGAACTATTTATTAATGCATTTGTTAACTTATTTATTGTGTAGCTGAAATTTAGCAAATATGTAGAAAATTGAACCCCAATGTCTAACGGACTTTTTGCCCTGTGTCTCTCGACCCGTTGATCAAATTTTGAGATTGTCACTTAAATTCTTCTGAGGAATATTACAGGAAGACGTTCTTTTCCGTCTTCCGAAGTCAAATTAAAATCTTACTGAACTTGACGTTCAATAATTACATAAAATATAAAACAAATAAAAATAATGACATGCCACATTGCATCCAGTGCATATACCATGAGTCACAGAAGTGAAAAAACCGCAAGAGCGTAATCTGTCTGAACAGCCTGATCATATATTTATTTTCCTGATCGTTGTTTTATTTTCCCCGGCCAGTGGCCCTTGCGAGGCGGTCATTTATTAACATGGGATTACATACGCCGCAGTTCATTGACTTTTGTGGTAAAAAATGGGGTAGTACTTAATTAACTGACTTAACTCACACTAACTTAAGCTATGAAAGTACCCAGCGCTTTGGTCAGCAACCTATGGTTCACATACTCAGGGAATATTTTTTTACTAACTTGTTATAAATTCATTGGTGGTAGCAGGTATTTTGTGCTACTCCACAATATGAATAAGAATTAATCAAACCACAAAAAAAAAGTTTTAACATTATATTAAAAAATAGTACCCGTAGTCAACTTTCGGAAAACTTTTCCCATCTTTAGTGGGTTACCCATTGAACGTGGAACACACAACAGAAAAACAGCTAAGCAATGTGTTGGAAACGGCTAGGTGTTGACTTGGGTAACTTGGCGATAACTGGGTGATAACTTGGCGCCTAAGAACGTTCGTCTAAGACGTCGCGTCCTAAGAACGTTCCAACGTTTCGGCCGCCATTCTGCCACCTTCCTCAGAGGAAAATTCCCTTTCTCAGGACAAAATGTCCCTCCTCAGAGCAAAATGCCCTTCCTCAGGGCAAAAATGCACCTCTTCGGGGCAAAATGTCCTTCCTCAGGACGCCATGCTCCTCCTCAGAGCAAAATTCCCCCCCTCAGAGCAAAATGTCTCTCCTATAGCAATATTATCTTCCTCAGGGCCAAATGCTCTGTGCAAGGTCGCAGAATGGCGGCCGATACGTTGGCACCTGTACCTAGGACGCGGCATCTCCCGGACAGCCAAATAGATTGACTCCAGCCACGGAATCCCACGCTCTCTTTGAGCACTGATGATTTACTAAATATTAGAACATTTATTGTAGTGGATTTGTTGATTCATATTGTCTTGTTACATTTTTTCTGTAATCCAGCTGTTAGCAGGCGGCGGATGCGGCATCGGCGTGGGCGTGGGGGGGAGGGGGAGGGGGAGGCGATGAGCACAAATTGGCGGCGCGAGGAGGGCGTCTAATTGCGGGCGACCTGCCCAAGCAGCGCGGCCCCGTGCGAAGGGGCAGCTGGCGAGCAGAAATCGCCGATCGGCTCCCGCGCCTCAGCCGGCGCCATCGGGGAGGGGTAATGACTGAAGCTGGTACCGCTACGGCTGTTGTGATACGCAGCTCGTCTAAAAGAGTCGGTTCCTTGTGGTGATTAGGGCGATGGCATCGTGGCCAATTTGTTTGCAAAAAAATATGGATTGGAGATGCTCTTTATGGCAATGTCTTCGGTACTGTTCTAAATTTGGTGAAAATGAGGTAGTTTGGAGTGATTATTACGTTGCAGCGTACATGGAATCGATATCCTAATTTTGAATTACCCACATGTGCTCGATTACATAGTCTTTATCATCCAATATAGCTTGCTCTCTGAAGTTGTTAGGTTGTAATGGTGCATGTTGTGCTGTTGAATGTTATTACAATATCACATGAATCTCATTTGAGTTCTTTCAGCCTTGAACAGATGAACTTGTGTTTGTGAGTGTTTTGTGTTATGGTTTTCATTCTTGCCCGAATTACGTGGCCTTTGTACAATATAGAGGTTATGGTGTTGACAAATGTATCAAAAAGTCTGACAAAAATAAAAGAAAAAATTGAAATGTAATTAAAGAAATCATAAGTTAAAAGAAAAGTGTATGGCGGATACGAGCATGAAAATATGGGCTAAACTCGTACCGAATATCATCCTAATGTATTCATACCATGAATACAATACCTAAGTGTACTCAATCATTGAAGTGCAATGAGTTCCACAAAATTCCTCGGAAACTAGTTTCAACATCATCCACTGCTTTCAACATCAAATGCAAGAAACGCCCAATTTTCGATCTTAATTCAGGCAGAATACAAAAAATGATTGATTTTTTAGTACTGAAGGTAGATATTATCGTTATGTATCACACGATCAACAAAAACATCAATTATTAATGAGAAGTGTCATTATTACCCAATCAACTACTACCCACCCCAAACTACTACCCAATCAAATAGTAAAGAAACATTATATTATGAGCAATAATCAAAATGTTATGCATTATAATTAGCTCGAAAAAAAATTGAAGGGTTATGGTGAAGTTCTGGCCATAAATTCTACTCTTACACTGTTTCGAAAACAGGCAGCAAGAACGGCAATCGCTGCCGCCAAAAACGTGGAGTAAGAATACTTATTTTTTTATCTTTAAGGTTTCGTTTGTATTTGTAATGAAAGGCGCGTAACCAGGGTAAGGAAGAACTTCTTAACTGAACTGAAAACGTTTGAGACCAATGCTTTTTTGACATGATGGGGATGAAAATGCGAGTGAATTAATTCGAATACGTACTATGATCTTTAGTTCTACCATCTCGGCATTGTAAATAAGAATGTTATTACTTCAGAAACTGTCTCAAAACACAGATGAGATATTATTCTATTATATACTTTATTGTTCTGTGTTGTTTATTATACAAATCACACACTTAACCTGTTTTAAGAATACTGCAATTAATATTTACGCGCTTGTGAAATTTGGAGTGTTATTTTAAATTGATATATGATTAGTGGCAGCGGATAATGAATACTAAGCAACCACAAAGGACAAGTAGGGCGAGTGTAGGAATGCGCCAGGCGGGAGTGGAAGCAGATGCTTTGATTGGAAGTGGCTCAGGGGCCGGCGTGGGGGCGGAGAGGGAGTGTAGGCGGGTGCGGGCGCAAGAATGGAGGACGTGCGGGCTTCGAGGATGGAACACGCGCAGACGGAGCCCGACGCAAGGGCGAGTGTAGGCGGCCGCGGAGGCTGGGCGCACGAGGTAACAGGGGCGGCAGTGAAGGCGGTCGTGCAGGGGTGAGAGTGTAGCGAGGGAGACCGCGGGAGCGGGGCCGGGGGCGGATGCGGGATCAAGAGTGAGGGCGGAGCAAGAGCTGGAGAGTAGGAGGAGGCAGAGGCGGACGCGGGAACGGGGTGGAACGGTAACGGGGACGAGGCGGTGATAGGTGCCGTGACGGGGGCGGAACGTCATGAGGGGGGGCTGTAGACCGGGAAACGATGCACGGGAGGGAGGACGGGATTGAGGAGGAGGGGGGGACGGGGGCAGTGTGGGAGGCGGCGCCGGGGCGGTAGTGGATGCGTGGGACGGGGGGTGGAGGGCGTGGAGGGAGCGGACGCGTGGGCGAGCAGGCGAGGGGCGTGCGCCGGGGGCGGTGCAGTGAGAGCGGCGAGTGCGCGCAGCGATTTCACACCCCGCCGGCTGCCTGCGCACATCCGCCCGCCGGGCCGCGCCGCGCCGCGTGCGCGCACTGGGCGCAGATCGCATCTGCGACAGCGGCGGCGGCGCGTAATTTAAGGCTGTTTGTTCTGGACGCGGGGAAGCGCGCGCGTGGGCGAGCGGGCGGGCGAGCGAGCGTGAGGTTCCGGGCGGTGGGGGTGGAGGGGGTGCCGCCTCCAGGAGGCGGAGCCGAGCTGCGTGAATCCTCCGCCCCCGCGTACGCCGTCCATTGTTTTGGCCGAGTGCTGATGGCTCAGAGCCGCCGACGATTGTGTGGTGTTAAGTTTGAATAGTGGACTCTTTCTTAACTCGAATATCGAGGGGAAGTAGAGATAGTTTGAATTTTGAATTATACATGATTTGATTTAATCAATCGTTTTGTGAAGTATTGTCTAATAATATACTATATTACAATCTAGTGAATCCGTGAGATTTTTGTTTTTTTGAGAAAACTACTCCGTTAGCTCGTATTAATCATCTACTTAGTATCTCGCAATTACTTCACTGTTTCAATCATTTTAACCATTCTCAACGAAAGTTACAGCGTCACACTTCATCCTCCTGGTCGGTAGATGCGAAAACGTTTTAATTTTGTCCTCAATAAGGCATATATTTGATATGTGTTTGATGGTCTAGCATATTGTTTACGTACTATTTTTTTTCTTTTTTTTTCAAAGCATTGGAATATTTTTTTCTGCCTAGATAATTGTTTCAAGTTTTGCCATTCTGACAGAAAAAGTGAGAAAAAATCTTTAACAACTCACTTAAAGATAGCAAATGAGAGATTCCAAATTATGGGTCTATTTCCTTAGCATTCGATTAATAACTACTCTACCTACTAAATGTAATGTTTTTAAGATAGCATATAAATTTCATCACAGAATTTTAACAACTGTAATCGAAATCAAATTACGCTAAGATTTCGATTAGTTACGAATTCTGGGTTCTAGCCCTAAATTTATGAAACAGTTTTCATAAGATAGTCCTACCTGAACTTCTGAAATCAATCTCCTCTTTCTCGCTAGCACGTGTGAAATAACGTAATCAAAAAAAGAGTTGAGAAATTTACTTCCTATTGTGTTTCGTCTCTTTTTGATTCCCACACAACCTTAACAATCACTGAGCGGTCATGTGTAACTGATTGGATACAGTGTTCCCTGCTAAGAAAATTGATTTCACTAGGAAGGAAATTTAGAAAGACTCCATTCCTTCTAAAAAATTTTTGTATTACAAATAGGGTATTCGAATTCTCAAATATAAAGAATCGTCGAAAAAGAAAGAATCTGCGATTCGGTAGGTTGAATCTTCGGAAAACTTCTTTCTTTGGAATCATTCCAATCGCAGTATTTTATTTCTTCTGAGTCCTAGACTCACAGTTTGTAGATAAATTACGACTTTATTACCTCATTATCTTCTGAAGTATACAGTTTTACTTTAAATTTATTTTGAAATTTTACATTTTTGATAACGTATTAGGTGATTTAATTACAGTACCAATTACGATGGTACCTTTAAATGGTTTTGTGTTGTGGAATTGCTGAGTTGGATTTTTTATTATTCAGTTCCCTAAATTCCAGAGTATGAAATATACGATATTCGAAAGAATTCAAAACAATCCAACACTCGTGATCGCAACCATATACGAGAGATTTCTAAACGTTTCCACATCATTTTTCCGAACGAAGCCCAATATGGTTGCGCAACTTCAGATTGGAAGACGAATTACAAACCACTACTTTACTGTAGTTGATTTCGAGTCTCCCTTGTTTACCTTAATGGTACCATGTTCAATTTATTGATTATTGTTAACTGCTATTGTCAATAATCCCGTTTGTGTAAAGAATGTATTATCGTAGGAGGTGGAGGTTCTCTCTCGCTGGATTGAGAGATCTGACGCCGACCGCGGGGTATTTCCTCCATCAGGAATCTCTCTCAGTGGGGTTCTGCCCCAGTCGCGACCAGCTATTAGCGCCCGTCTAGTGTGGTAGAAATGAGCATGTAAGTGTAAGACTAAGAGTGTGTAAACGGAGGGGGTAGGTAGAGGAAGAGATCACTCGCGGTCCGTTGCCAGTTCGTTGGTACTGCCTTCGCCTGGTATAGATCGGATACAACAAAATAACCATTCGCGAGCAGCTCGCCGCTGAATTGTCCATGTAACAGAGCCATCCCCGGGCGAAGCTACTTCCAAGACAAACAAAATAACCGATCAGAGCAGCCGGCCGCTGACTTCTCGTAACAGACCCCGTTTCAGAGCCATCCCCCCGCGAAACCTCTTCCAAAACAAACAAAATAACCGATCAGAGCAGCCGACCGCTGACTTCTGCTCGTAACAGATCCCGTTCCAGAGCCATCGCCCGGCGAAGCCCCTTCCAAAACAAACAAAATAACCGATCAGAGCAGCCGACCGCTGACTTCTCCTCGTAACAGTCCCCATTCCAGAGCCATTCCCGGGCAAAGCCGCTTCCATCGCCCCCTGCGTTCCTCCCGCACCGTGGCCGCCGCCATCGCTGGCCCGCTCCCCCGAGGGAGTGTGCGGCGGCGCTTCCGCCATGCCCTGCCGGAGCGCGCGTGTGTCTTTGTGAGCGCACATCCCCCGGAAGAGGCGGGGCCGCGGGCGAAGCGGATGTGGGGCGCGAGGGGAGGAATCGGGAGAGGAGGGGGATGCAGTTCCTTCCGTGGGAGCCGACAGGGAATCAACCACAATGCATTTGAACAAGGCTTTAAATGCGACTTGAAGACATTCAAATGCGTTTTTTTCAGTGTGTTAATTCGAATGCGATATTTCGGGAAGAATGGGACGAAACATTTAACATATTGAGCAACATACATGTAACTTATTGATAAGAAAAAAATACCCCTATTATTTCTGGAGAAAGATAAATTTTCTATTCTCCATTACTATTTTGCGCAAAATCAAAGAACAAGCCGCCTTTATACCCCTCCGAACATCATGCAAATGAACTTTATGAGCTTAATTTAGGACCAGTATTTGACATCAGAGAAACATTAAGAAATTAATAGTAAAGAATGAAAAAAATATATAATCAATGACTCATGACATACACATTCGAAATGCTTCTAATTAAAGTAAATTTAAATGAACGTGTCGAGAAAAAAGCACCCAGCACTACGGTATCCTCGCTTTTTTTTTCTTTTTTGATTAACAATCTTCTTGTCACGTTCCTCAATTATTGTATATTGTTCTAAAACTTTGTATTTGAATTTTTTACTCCAAGTGAATTCTCTTCTTCTTTCATACCTTCAAGATGTGTTGAGTTAATACACACAGACAGGCCTCTGTTTATTTTCTTACGAACCAACCCACTAAATCCATAGAAAAGTTTAGGAGAAATATCTGAAAATAATTTTGAAAATAGTGTCCAACCAACGCCTACGTTTAAGATATTATAAGTAAATTAGGGAACACAAATATATTTGATCTGTAGCCAGAAAATATGTTGACTTGATATGCTGTTGTGGTTTTTGTTTTTTTGGTAGGTGTGTGAGTGTGTGTGTGTGCGTGTACATGGGTGTATGAGTATGTACGATTTTCTTTCATGAAGCAACCAATTTTCGATTATTTAAATATGATTTTATGATCCAAATCATGCAAAATTTGCCTGTTGGTTTAATAACCATAATTTTCTACAAAATGTTATTTTTCACAAGTAAAAGTAAAATAAAATTCACAAGTAAAAAATGTTTATGCCTTTTTGGCTCGTAAACAATTATTGTCAGTCATATTTATTTTTTGTAAATATTTTAAGTAATTTGGAGTTTTATGGAAAGTTCATACCAACAGATGGGAAAATTAAACATTTCAGTTATTAATAATTGAATACAGTTTTCATTTGATTCATACCAAGTATTTTTGGAAACAATCATTTCATTGTGAAAGCCACTATTACACTTCGAAATTTCATTGAATGGTACAGCAAGATTTAAATATCGAATGAATCTACTGTCTGTAAAATGTTTGAGAGAACGTGTTATGACAATATACTTTATAGGTCGGGTTTTAGCTCACATGTACTGCGTAAATATACTATATTTAATAGATCATTGGGTCATAAACATAAATAATGAATCTGAACAGAGATAAGATTTCACTTTCGCAGTATTCATCCAAAAGATTGGAAACGTTCGCTATAAAAAGGATTGCTACATGGAATTCAACAACGCTCGAGTTCTATACAAAACACAGGAGGAAACTTATGATTGTGTTAAAATAAAAAGAAAATAAACTCGTTACCCCTCTGTGTGAATACTTTGTTTCAAATGTCTGAACGTACAAACATTCAAATGTAATGAGCAAACTTCATGTTGTAATAATGTAAGAAATATTTACGGTAGTGATTGTTTACAATATATCTTCTACGTCAAATAATTTATTTTTTCCTAAAGCGACACGTCGAATTCGTCCGTTTTGTCCCTATTGGTTTTACGAAACATTTTGAAAGACATTAATTCTCAAGTGGAGTTTTTCAAATTATTCATACTGATTTATTAATAGCGAAGATGTACAAGAAGTAATACTTTCGTTAATTGGGGTTTTGTGGCGTATTGTTGTGTTTGTTTTTAGGTATAAACCCGCCTCTCGCCGCCCTAGGGTATTTCAGAACTGAAAGAACAATGAAAGAATTCAGTGTATCGAAAATACTTTTATATTCAATTATTTTTTAAATTAATGGAATCTGCATGTACTTTCTCTTTCTTGAGAAACAATAGTTACAGTTTCAGGACTGCGAAATGCAGAATATGTGGAATCCAGAGATTCTTGTCCAGTATAACTTATAATAAAGCTATGTGTGGCAAAATTTGCATATTTCGAAATTAGCTTCCTTTTTTTATAAAAAGGAATTTAAATTTGAAAGAAGAAGTCCCTTCCGGTATATTTTGTCATGGAGGTTATTTCTAGTCACTTGCCCTCTCGCCAAATCCTCAGGCTTCTGCTATGGAATCAAGGAACCGAGGTGCAGGTGCAGCTTGCAATATACGGATATACTTAGAAATGTTAATGAGTGGTCCCCTAGTATAGTACATTTTCTGTGAAGTTTGGCAATGTCTATTGTCAAAGGATATTGAGGCACAATCAACGCAATGAAACGCATTTCACGGCAATTCATAACGCAACATCCTTCTGCGGAAAAGACCTCTCGGTGAATGGTGAGCCTTCTACTTCGGAGGCGCGCCACCAGGGGCACTGCTTGGAAGCATATAATATGCTTAGAAATGGTAAAGAGAAGCTACTCCAGGAGAGAAATTTTATGTGATGGGACCGAGGAAATGGTAGTATTAACACTCAACGCGACAGCGGGCTACACAAAATCTTTCGGGACAATGAATGTCCACTCGGAGAATTTTGAACGTTCTGCTTAGGAAACATGCCACTCGCGGTGCGTTTCTCAAGCAATATTGTATGCTTAGAAATTTTAAAGAGTGGTCCTCGAGTGTAGTACATTTTCAGTGAAGTTTGACGATTTAATATGGTAAAGGAAATGAGGATATAACGCAATTAAACGCACTTCAGTACGCAACATCCTTCTGCGGAACAGACCTCACGTCACTTGCTCTCTTGGTCAATTGTGAGGCCTTTGTTTCGGAGGTGCGCCACCCGAGGCGAGTCAAGTAAGCGTTTTGTATGATTAGAAATGCTACTCCAGTAGATTAAATGTACGTGTGTCAGAGGAGATTATAGCATTAAGGATCAACGTGACCGAAAGGTCCACAACATCGTTCGGGACAGCGAATGTCCTCTCGGAGAATTCATAACGCTCTGCTCCATGAACACGCCGCACAAGGTACGGCTCCCAACCAATATTATAAATTTATAAATTTTAAGAGTGGACCTCGACTGCAGTGACGTTAGACGATGTCGTGTGGTACGAGTAAAGGACAATAGCGCACGATCAACGCAACTAAACGCAATGCAGTATGTAAAATCCTTCTGCGGACGAGACCTCTTGTCACATGCTCTCCCGGCGAATCCGGAGCCGTCTGCATCGGAGATTCGCCATCCAGGGCGTGTCTAGCTAGCAATGTTACATGCTTAGAAAATTTAAAAGGGTAGTTATCGAATGTACTATATTTTCAGTGATGTGTGACACGTAATATGTCCAACGCAAATCATCGATACGCAACGTCCTCTTGCGAATCCGACGTGTCGTTATCGCATCCTCCCGGCGAATCGTGAATCCTCTGCTTCGGAGGCGCGCCACCCGGGGCGCGGCTGGCCTGCGCGCGCGCGCCCGCCGCCCGCGGTCGAGAACCTCGGCGTGGGCGGCGGGCGTCGCGGGCCCGGGAGCGTACCCGCGCATTAGCCAAAACTACCCATTCATGCGGCGGGGCCACCCTATCGTTACGGCGGTCTCCGCTCGCGCCCACCCTATCTGCGCTCTTATCTCCGCGGAAAACACTCGTATTTGCCCTGCTCCATAAGAGAAAAATTACGGCCCCACCGTAAATATATAATAGCATCACTTTACTATATGAATTTCCTTCCAGCGCGGTGTTATATGCTGTCAGACTCGTATATAAGAATCTAATAAAGTCATCATGCCGTGATGTATACCGCATAGTTGTCTTATTTTTATCGGAGATGCACGACGAGCAAAAAGAGCAACGCGGGAGGGGTGTAATTTTGTTGTTTTAGAGCCACGCCTGAAAAATTCCCTCTTTTTTAGCCTTTTTTATAAAAAGACTATTATAGATTAACTTGCCGCATGATGTTCGAAAATTCAAATAATGGCTCTATTATCTTGCATACGAGGCAGCGGCCGGAGGCGAGTGGTGTGGGCGGAGGGGGCCGGGGCAGCGGGGGATGCATTACCGTATTAAACTAATTTTTTTCCGAATGCTGACGCACATCGTAACTTCAGCCCCACTGCTCTTTTCTGGTCCTTGAGTTCAGGTTTTATTACGATTCATTATTGAACTCCTGAATTCTACACGCGCTGGCGTTCTTCTCACCATCCGCTACTTTCATCACTGAGGTCTTATTCGTAGTACCGCAAGATCGTCCTTCGACTGAAGCTAATACCTTGCTCGTTCACCTCGGGTGACGTTTTCTTCGTGGCGGATCTGCTCGCATACTTGTGGTTTTCCAGGGTCTACACCACTCGTTGCTGCACTTGCGCTTTCGTATGGTATAGAAAACTGATAGTTTAGCGGATGAGAAGAAGTACGGATCTCATCGGGATAAATACTTGGTCTAATACAGCAGTTCACAAGCGGTCTACTCTTTGACGTGCTAGATGCCAATATTGACATAGGGATATCTTTACATCTCTTCTTGAGGAAATTCATAATTTATGCTTATACGAGGCTCTGTTCTCGCAGAGGACTGGCGCGTTCAAGGTCTCGCTTCACGCACAATACTAGATCGTGAATTCGCAGAGCCATCGTGTACGCACAGATATACGAGGCTCTATGAATAGATCGTGTCTCGTGCAGATGGTGGTCCACCGCATATGACTTCGCGAATTCAGGGCTCGTCCTCTTTATTTCTATAAGACGAGCGGCGGAAACTCTCTAACATTCTGATTAGACTTATTGTAATCCCCATATACATACGATTGGGTCAAGTTAGTACTTATTAGTTTGATCATGCGAGGGTTTATTCTAGTCACTTGCCCTCGTCGCCAAATCGCTCAGGCTTCTGCCTATGGATATCAAAGGACAAACGAGGTGCAGGTTGCAGCCTTGCAATATACGGAATACTACTTAAGAAATGTTAATGAGTGGTCCGCTAGTATACGTACATTTTCTGTGAAGTTTGGCAACTGTCTATTGTCAAAGGATAATTGAGGCAACAATCAACGCAATCGAAACGCATTTCACGGGCAATTCATAACGCAACATCCTTCTGCGGAAAGACCTCTCGGTGAATGGTGAGCCTTCTGCTTCGGAAGGCGGCGCCCAGGGCACTGCTTGGAAGCATATGTTGCTTAGAAATGGTAAAAGAGAAGCTACTCAGGAGAGAAATTTTTACGTGATGGGACGAGGAAATGGTGTTTAACACTCAATCGCGACAGGGCGGGGCTAACACCAAAATCTTTCGGGGGACAATGAATGTCCCACCTCGGAGGAATTTTGAACGTTCTGCTTAGGAACATGCACTCGTCGTGCGGTTTCTCAGCAATATTGTCTGCTTAAGAAATTTTAAAGAGTGGTCCTCGAGTGTAGTACATTTTCACGTGAAGTTTGACGATTTATATGGTAAAAGGAAATGAGGTGTAACGCCAATTAAACGCCATTCAGTACGCCAACATCCTTGCTGCGGAACAGAACCTGCACGTCAGCTTGCTTCTCTGGCCATTGTGAGGCCTTTGTTTTCGGAGTGCGCCACCCGAGGCGAGTGCAAGTAAGCGGTTTTGTTATGGAATTAGAAATGCTACTCCAGTAGAATTAATATGTACGTGTGGCAGAGAGATTATAGCATTCAAGGATCAACGGTGACGCGGAAAGGTCGCACACCATCGTTCGGGACGCGAATGTCCCTCGGGTAATTCATACGCTCTGCCTCCATGAACACGCGCAGAAGGTACGGGCTCCCCTCCCAACCAATATTATAAATTTAAAATTTTAAGGGGAGTGGGGACCTTCGACTGGCAGTGACGTTAGACGATGTCGTGTGGTACGAGTAAAAGGCCAATAGGCGCCGATCAACGGCAACTAAAACGCAATGCAGTATGTAAAATCCTTCTGCGGACGAAGACCTCCTTGTCAAATGCTCTCACCGCGATCCGGAGCCGTCTGCATCGGGAGATTCGCCACCCAAGTGGCGTGTCTAGCTAGCAATGTTACATGCTTAGAAAATTTAAAGGGTAGTTTATCGAATGTACTATATTTTCAGTGATGTGTGCACGTAATATGTCCAACGCAAATCATCGATACGCAAGCGTCCCTCTTGCGAATCCGACGTGTCGTTATGGCATCCTGCCCGGCGAATGCGTGAATCTTGCTTCGGAGGCGCGCCAAGCCCGGGGCGCGGCATGGTCTGCGCGCGCGCGCCGCGCCGCGCCACGGTCGAGAACCCTCGGCGGTGGGCGGCGGGCGTCCGGCGGGCCGGGAGCGTACCCGCGCATTAGCCAAAACTTACCCATTCATGGTCGGGCGGGGGCACCCTAATCGTTACGGGCGGTCTTCCGCTCGCGGCCACCCTATCTGCGCTCTTATCTCCGCGAAAAACACTCGTATTTTGCCCTGCTTCCATAAGAGAAAATTACGGCACCCGTACAATATATATATAGCTCACTTTACTATATGAATTTTCCTTTCCAGCGCGGTGTTATTATGCTGTCAGACTCGTATATAAGAATCTAAATAAAGTCATCAATGCCGTGACTGTATCCGCATAGATGTTCTTATTTTTATCGGAGATATGCACGACGAGCAAAAAGAAGCAACGCGGGAGGGTGTAATTTTGGCTTGTTTTAGAGGCCACGCCTGGAAAATTCCCTCTTTTTTGCCTTTTTTATAAAAAGACTATTATAGATTAACTTGCCCGCATTGATGTTCGAAAATTCAAATAATCTGGCTCTATTATCTTGCATACCGGAGGCGCGGGCCGGGAGGCGAGTGGTGTGGGGCGGAGGGGCCGGGGCAGCGGGGGAGAACGGGGGACGGGAGCGGCGCGGAGGGTGCGGCGAGGCGCGCGCCGCCTCCGACGAAGGGAAAGCGAAAGGGCGATAGAAGGCGCAACAGGACGGTGGTGCCGACGACGGCCTAGCACGCGTCTGGGTCCGTGAACGTCAATAACGTCCATGAATCACGCCGCCCTTCTCCTCTTCTATCTTCCACGCGCCCTCGCGCCGCTTTCCCATCTGCTGTCTTGCTTCTCGCGGTGTTACAC
>BOPP01000006.1:3721543-3732045 GCA_017312745.1 Gryllus bimaculatus
CAAATCTGCTGTAATTTGATTTTCTTGCTTGCTAATATCTGCCTTATATTTTGTTTAATTGCTTTATTTCACACCTTCTTTGTTTATAAATGGTCAATTTCCATCACATGAACATAAATCAGTTTAAAAAATCGAATATACAGTTTAAAATATTTGTTATTACATTCCGCTGCATTATGTGATTGCACAATAACAAAGGTTGTCAATGAGCATTTCGCCCCGAGGAAGGTCGCAGAATAGCGGCCGAAACATTGGCACCTGTGAGTAGGACACCTAGACAGCCAAGTTGCTACTGACGCCGATCGCAGTATCCTACGCTCACAAATGCAAGTGTTGATGCCAGAGGGAGATCAAGTGGGCACGGAGAGTGGCGAGAGGGTGGCGGATAGAGGTGTCGGGACGATAGCAAAGGCGGACAGAGAATAACGGGAGGGTTACGGAGGAAGGTGGTGTGGCGAGAAGGTGCCAGATGAAACTGCAGGGTGGCGAGAGGATAGCCGATAGTGTTTTGAAGAGAGGTGAAATTTAATGAAAGTATGCCACACGGAGTCGCACGATGACTAAGCCTCCACTAGCAATTTCTTGACGCGAGATTTTTCTCTCGTAAAAATTGAATTCATTGTTTCCTATACAAATGTACGCAATTGCTTCTAAACAATCGCAGCGATTGCAACTCGTCCTATTTTCGCTGAGATATGACTAACGGTTTGCGGAATGGATTATATGAGCAGGCATGGACATACACCTACTTACAAGAGTTAGGTCACAATTCTGTAGATGACTTGTGCTGCGTTACCCTTTTGCTTTCCTAATTTTCTCACAGTTGTTGCTTTTTTAAAATGTGTGATAACAAATTTACTGGATGTGATGAACTTATGTTAACAGTGATTGATTCCGAGTTACTTGTTAAATAAATAGAAAAGAGATCAGCTCTTTACAAAAAAATAATTAAAAGAATATAGCGATCATAATATGAAGGAAACACTGTGAGCTGAAGTTTGTACACAATTAATTCAAAACTTTTATGAACTGGCAACAAAAAACAATAAAACTAAAGGAAAATTTAAATAATTTATCATCATCAGCAGCAACAAGGTTTGGGCCTAGTGGCCCGTTCCGCTCTCAAGAGTCTCTTTCCATCTGCATTACCGTATTAAACTAATTTTTTTCCGAATGCTGACGCACATCGTAACTTCAGCCCCACTGCTCTTTTCTGGTCCTTGAGTTCAGGTTTTATTACGATTCATTATTGAACTCCTGAATTCTACACGCGCTGGCGTTCTTCTCACCATCCGCTACTTTCATCACTGAGGTCTTATTCGTAGTACCGCAAGATCGTCCTTCGACTGAAGCTAATACCTTGCTCGTTCACCTCGGGTGACGTTTTCTTCGTGGCGGATCTGCTCGCATACTTGTGGTTTTCCAGGGTCTACACCACTCGTTGCTGCACTTGCGCTTTCGTATGGTATAGAAAACTGATAGTTTAGCGGATGAGAAGAAGTACGGATCTCATCGGGATAAATACTTGGTCTAATACAGCAGTTCACAAGCGGTCTACTCTTTGACGTGCTAGATGCCAATATTGACATAGGGATATCTTTACATCTCTTCTTGAGGAAATTCATAATTTATGCTTATACGAGGCTCTGTTCTCGCAGAGGACTGGCGCGTTCAAGGTCTCGCTTCACGCACAATACTAGATCGTGAATTCGCAGAGCCATCGTGTACGCACAGATATACGAGGCTCTATGAATAGATCGTGTCTCGTGCAGATGGTGGTCCACCGCATATGACTTCGCGAATTCAGGGCTCGTCCTCTTTATTTCTATAAGACGAGCGGCGGAAACTCTCTAACATTCTGATTAGACTTATTGTAATCCCCATATACATACGATTGGGTCAAGTTAGTACTTATTAGTTTGATCATGCGAGGGTTTATTCTAGTCACTTGCCCTCGTCGCCAAATCGCTCAGGCTTCTGCCTATGGATATCAAAGGACAAACGAGGTGCAGGTTGCAGCCTTGCAATATACGGAATACTACTTAAGAAATGTTAATGAGTGGTCCGCTAGTATACGTACATTTTCTGTGAAGTTTGGCAACTGTCTATTGTCAAAGGATAATTGAGGCAACAATCAACGCAATCGAAACGCATTTCACGGGCAATTCATAACGCAACATCCTTCTGCGGAAAGACCTCTCGGTGAATGGTGAGCCTTCTGCTTCGGAAGGCGGCGCCCAGGGCACTGCTTGGAAGCATATGTTGCTTAGAAATGGTAAAAGAGAAGCTACTCAGGAGAGAAATTTTTACGTGATGGGACGAGGAAATGGTGTTTAACACTCAATCGCGACAGGGCGGGGCTAACACCAAAATCTTTCGGGGGACAATGAATGTCCCACCTCGGAGGAATTTTGAACGTTCTGCTTAGGAACATGCACTCGTCGTGCGGTTTCTCAGCAATATTGTCTGCTTAAGAAATTTTAAAGAGTGGTCCTCGAGTGTAGTACATTTTCACGTGAAGTTTGACGATTTATATGGTAAAAGGAAATGAGGTGTAACGCCAATTAAACGCCATTCAGTACGCCAACATCCTTGCTGCGGAACAGAACCTGCACGTCAGCTTGCTTCTCTGGCCATTGTGAGGCCTTTGTTTTCGGAGTGCGCCACCCGAGGCGAGTGCAAGTAAGCGGTTTTGTTATGGAATTAGAAATGCTACTCCAGTAGAATTAATATGTACGTGTGGCAGAGAGATTATAGCATTCAAGGATCAACGGTGACGCGGAAAGGTCGCACACCATCGTTCGGGACGCGAATGTCCCTCGGGTAATTCATACGCTCTGCCTCCATGAACACGCGCAGAAGGTACGGGCTCCCCTCCCAACCAATATTATAAATTTAAAATTTTAAGGGGAGTGGGGACCTTCGACTGGCAGTGACGTTAGACGATGTCGTGTGGTACGAGTAAAAGGCCAATAGGCGCCGATCAACGGCAACTAAAACGCAATGCAGTATGTAAAATCCTTCTGCGGACGAAGACCTCCTTGTCAAATGCTCTCACCGCGATCCGGAGCCGTCTGCATCGGGAGATTCGCCACCCAAGTGGCGTGTCTAGCTAGCAATGTTACATGCTTAGAAAATTTAAAGGGTAGTTTATCGAATGTACTATATTTTCAGTGATGTGTGCACGTAATATGTCCAACGCAAATCATCGATACGCAAGCGTCCCTCTTGCGAATCCGACGTGTCGTTATGGCATCCTGCCCGGCGAATGCGTGAATCTTGCTTCGGAGGCGCGCCAAGCCCGGGGCGCGGCATGGTCTGCGCGCGCGCGCCGCGCCGCGCCACGGTCGAGAACCCTCGGCGGTGGGCGGCGGGCGTCCGGCGGGCCGGGAGCGTACCCGCGCATTAGCCAAAACTTACCCATTCATGGTCGGGCGGGGGCACCCTAATCGTTACGGGCGGTCTTCCGCTCGCGGCCACCCTATCTGCGCTCTTATCTCCGCGAAAAACACTCGTATTTTGCCCTGCTTCCATAAGAGAAAATTACGGCACCCGTACAATATATATATAGCTCACTTTACTATATGAATTTTCCTTTCCAGCGCGGTGTTATTATGCTGTCAGACTCGTATATAAGAATCTAAATAAAGTCATCAATGCCGTGACTGTATCCGCATAGATGTTCTTATTTTTATCGGAGATATGCACGACGAGCAAAAAGAAGCAACGCGGGAGGGTGTAATTTTGGCTTGTTTTAGAGGCCACGCCTGGAAAATTCCCTCTTTTTTGCCTTTTTTATAAAAAGACTATTATAGATTAACTTGCCCGCATTGATGTTCGAAAATTCAAATAATCTGGCTCTATTATCTTGCATACCGGAGGCGCGGGCCGGGAGGCGAGTGGTGTGGGGCGGAGGGGCCGGGGCAGCGGGGGAGAACGGGGGACGGGAGCGGCGCGGAGGGTGCGGCGAGGCGCGCGCCGCCTCCGACGAAGGGAAAGCGAAAGGGCGATAGAAGGCGCAACAGGACGGTGGTGCCGACGACGGCCTAGCACGCGTCTGGGTCCGTGAACGTCAATAACGTCCATGAATCACGCCGCCCTTCTCCTCTTCTATCTTCCACGCGCCCTCGCGCCGCTTTCCCATCTGCTGTCTTGCTTCTCGCGGTGTTACACCCCCCCCCCCTGCACACACACACACACGTCTTAAGTGAACATATGACGCCGCATGCACTATTGTCATTTTATAAACGCGACGTTTTCTTTCCCGATAAACGCGCCCTCCTCTCGTTTTAGAGGCTGCAACCAATATAATACGCTGAGGGTAATCGCCGCGGTACGGGCGCGGTCAGCGTGGTGCGATGGTCGCCGAGTATCTTCTCGTCGGAATGGATTCACAAGCTCGTCCAGGCTCCAGATAAGGCTCAATTATCACCTCAACAATCTGCTATTATTAATATAAGTATTTTATGTCGCGGACGTACTTTGGGAAAAAAGCCACAGCTCCGCGGGGAGGGCTTTTTTTGTTAGCCACAGTGCGCCCTCATAAATGTTGAGTTAAAAACAAACAGACCCGGTTTTCTGCGCGGGGTAAACCCATTCGAGGTCGGAGACGAGATGGGCCCCCCCCGATAATGCGGCAGCTGTGCTATTAGTTTTAACAATTTGTGGAGCGGCGGCTAAGCGCGCACGCCCACTTCGCCGTTCATTAAGGTTATTTCATGCGGATTGGAACATTGGAATGCGGCGGGCGACGCCCACGACGAGGGCTGGGGATTATGGTGATTGAGGGCTTGCGGCGAGAGGGGGGGAGGAGGAGGTGGAGGCGGCCGATAGGCGTGTACGCCCTGGTCCAGGGTTCGCTTCCCGTTGAATCAACCCGGAGGTGAAGTACCGGCCGCCCCGAGGGAATCGAAGGGTCGGCGAAACGCGGGTGCTTCTGCGAAAATGCGGAAGCGCAAGGGCGGCTCTCTGTTTGGAACTAGGGGCGCGTATGAGTTACGGGAAAACTTTGGAAGATTGAGTTGTGGATAGTAAGAGAAGTTAGAGGAGTTTTGTAGACCATGAACAATCCAACAATCATAACTATAACTTTTCACTTGGAACATTATTCATTCTGGAATCATTCGCCAAGGTTTCGAAAGGAGGCGATCAGCGAAGTAGATAACATTTTTTTCTTTTTTTGCAATCAACAGTCTGCGATCCGCTTTGAAAGCTGATGTTTATTTGAAAAAGAGTGAAATATAAACAGGTTGGGTAGCTCGTCAACAATTCACAAGCAAATTATTTTATATCTTTATCTTTACGCCATGAATAAAGAAATTTAAGAATCGGCTGGAACATTTTAATACGGATAATTTACACGGATATATTTGGGGCCTTTATTACCGATACATTTGAAAGCATCCAGAAAATAAAGAGTATAACATGAAACATTTTTTCCTAGAATGGCGCTAATGGCAGAAACATTCAGTTGCAGACACGATAAATAAATTTACTATTATTGAGCAATATACTGGTTTACTGAAAGCGAATATGGATAAATGTTTCAATGTCTGTAAATACTTTCAACTCGATTTCAAAGAACGATTCAAAGAAAATAAACGCATCGATGTCTCATGGAGGAATTGGTTCACATAGCAGCACGAAATCTTAACCTCATTCCATCTACGGAAATGCTGAAGACCTTTCTTCTGCAAGAAGAATAATGATCTCCAGAAGGTGAGTTACGCAGTCTCACCCGAACCTAGTTGTAGGATTTGATGGATGTTTCCGGGTGCGAACCACTGCTGCGGTCTTGCCAAGTCCTGGTGTTGGAGGTGGCATGTTATCACCCGCTAGATGAGCTTCGGCACAGACTACCGAGGTAATCTCCTTCAGTGGAGGCACGCTCTAATGCTCCCTACTGGTCTTCCAACATTTGCGAAAGTTAGTAACGTAAGTGGGGGGGTGTCTGCGTGTGTGTGTGTAATGGAAAGAGTTAAGTACAAGGAAGAGGAAGGAGATGCGCGCGAATCCAAGGCCCGTTTGTTAGAGTACTGTTTCGGCAGTCTCCTGGTATTTTGATGGAAGCAAATCACAGAAAATATCCTATCAATGCAGGCTGGCCTTTTAAGAACTTCCCCTCCGCTGCTCGCAGGACTCCATCCCTAGGGCCTGCTGGCCGGGAAGCCGTTGGCAGACACAGCGGCAATGCTGCCTGATCTAACTCAATCTTTCCTTGTTTGACGAGTACGCGTCGTAGTGGAGAAGGAAGGTGACTAACAGTTGCCTTTATCTTAGTTGTGCTCCAGCATCTATAATTTTTTTTTTAAATGGTCGCAATTAATGATTGTTAGCATAATGATGATGATTGCACTTTATAATTCATTAAACTGTTAATCGCCTGATTAACTTTAGTCTTGGCCGTCCGCACTAGGACGGTGAATATACAATTAGATACAAATGCAACCTTGATAATCTGGAGACAACAATAAGGATTAATAGAATGGCTGGTTGATAAAACCTGTAAAGAGACGCTTGCTTTTATCCAACACTAACGTCCACAAAACGGTGCCTAAGAGTTGAACTTTTAAAAAAAGCGTTTATGTTTTAATGTATTTATATTTGCAAATACGTCTCTAATTGAAACGCCACATTATTTCCTCCACATAAATTGCACTCCCCGCAAATTACTGTCGTTGCATGACACTTGAATGAATGAAAATAAAAATCTCGCTATTTATTTTTCTCTGGTAAGCAGGGAATATTTGTGAATTTCCAACTATTAATTCTTGGATAAGAAGACTGCGGCTTAATTCTATATTCAAATATGTTTAGTATAAGTAATTTATTTGTCATTTCATAGAACTTTAGGGATAGTCCAATTTTATATTTCAGGATATTGTAAGAACACTTTTTGGGCCGAAGAAACGATAACATTATAAAGATTGAAAGAAATTGCTGAGGCCTCAAGAGGTTGCACGAGTAATTTTGAATGAAACCAGCTGACAGCAGCAATATAAATTAACAGATTACTAAAATTTTTCTAGAGATTTGCTCATTAAATGATGCAAGCAATATAATCATACTTCCGTCTGACAAAAACAAAGGTTTAAAGTACTTTAGTAGATTGTTGGTGAAGGTAGATAAAAAGCAAGCGGCCGGTGGTTATTTCAAACTAACTAAGAATACAGTGGACATCTTTGTCCTTGGTTCCACCTTTCGTGCCAAAGAGTAATTTGAATTGAGAATGATAAATCACTTTCCTCTAGTTGCTGTAAGCATCGCGTTGCATTATCTTCCTGCAATCCTTCCACGCCACGTCGTGGGAGACACATTGCGCGGAAGAGAATCCGACTACAATGCTAATTTCACTGCAACAAATTCAGACAACTGCGTAGGGAGGCGAGTGCGTTACTTGTAAAACAGTGGAAAAGTTTCTCATTGCAATGGTCAAAATGGGTTAAAAAAATATACTTGATCAATATTGGCACGAATTTCATTGGTAAACGTTTAGAAACTTGATTCCCGTCTCCAAAGTCTGGTGTAATTTGATTTTCTTGCTTGCTAATATCTGCCTTATATTTTGTTTAATTGCTTTATTTCACACCTTCTTTGTTTATAGAATGGTCAACTTTCATCACATGAAAATAAATCGTTTAAAAAATCGAATATAACGTTTTTAAAATATTTGTTTATTACATTCCGCTGCATTATGTGATTGGCACAATAACAAAGGTTGTCAAATGAGCATTTCGCCCGAGGAAGGTCGCAGATAGGCGGCCGAACATTGGCACTGTGAGTAGGACACCTAGACAGCCAAGTTGCTCGACGGCGATCGTCAGTATCCTACGCTCACAAATGCAAGTGTTGGATGCCAGAGGGAGATGCAAAGTGGGCACGGGAGAGTGGCGAAGAGGGTGGGCGGATAAGAGGTGTCGGGACGAAGCCAAAGGCGGACAGAGAGTACGGGAGGGTTTACGGAGGAAGTGGTGTGGCGAGAAAGGTGCCAGATGAACTGCAGGGCTGGCGAGAGGATAGCGCTAGTGTTTTTGGAAGAGAGGTGAAATTTAATGAAAGTATGCCACACGTGAGTCGCACGATGACTATAGCCTCCACTAGCAATTTTCTTGACGCGAGGATTTTTCTCTCGTAAAAATTGATCATTGGTTTTCCTATACAAATGTAACGCATTGCTTCTAAACAATTTCGCAGGCGGATTGGCCAATCGTCCTATTTTCGCTGAGATTGACTACGGTTTTGGCGGAATGGATTATATGAGCAGGCATGACATACACCTACTTACAAGACGTTAGGTCACAATCGCTGTAGATGACTTGTGCTGCGTTATCTTTTTCTTTCGCTAATTTTTCAACTGTTGTTGGCTTTTTTAAAATGTGTGATAACAAAACCAAGAAACACTAAAGGAAATTTTCCAAATAAATCATACATCATCAATCATCAGCAACAAGGTTTGGGCCTAGTGGCCGTTCCGCTCTCAAAGAGTCTCTTTCGCATCTTGTGTGGGGTCTTGCCTCTGATCGTTTCCCTTTGTTTTGGTATTCGAGGATAGTCTTGGGAAGCCGTTGCTTGTGGCATTCTGGTTAGGTTGTTCGAACCAATCTCTTCCTCGTTGAAGTCGATCTTCTCAGTATGCTGGAGATCGTAGTTACCTCTGATGTCTTTCATTTCTCTTATGATCTAGTAGTGTATATCCGCTAATGGTCCTCAGGAATCTCATTTCTGGCGCTTTCGATCTTTCTTCTGTCTGACTAATGACTGTCCAGTTTTCCCATAAGTTAGCATTGGAACTGCATAGTTTTTGTAAAATTTAGTTGGGTGTCTTGTCTGGTCTTTTGTCTTAGTGCTCTGCGTAATAGTAACGCAACATTTTCTGGAATTTTTGGATCTTTATGTTTTATATCTATTTTTTTGTCGCAGTATGAGGTTAAATCCTAACTAAATTAAAGTTGTTTATTTTGTTCAATACTTTTTTCGTTTATCACTAACTTTACATCTGATATGGTTTTTTCCCCTGGGAAAGTCCATTGTTTTTGGTAGGGTTTATAGAGGTTGATAGTCTTGGTCATCTATAAAACTTGTTTTTACAACGCTGCCCTCCGTGTTAATAACTCTGAGGTAATGAGGCAGGGGAGGCTCCTCTGTAGGATCGTCTTTTCTAGAAGTACTTGTAACAAGATGGCCCTGGTGCATGTGCAATATTACGAGTACGTGTTTAAAATGTATTGCTTTATTTTAAAAATGTTGGTTATTTAACTTCATCTTTGATGGCATTCTTGAAAATAATGATCTACTCCCCCCCCATTACCCCCCACCCAATCCGCACCTCGGCACCTTCGCTATTACCTATTCTATTAATATCCATAATTTTTATTGAGACCGGGGTTGTCAGGGGAGATGGGGCCTGGTTTATCCCTTTGTAATATGTATCAACGTTAGGTGTTCTGCTGTTCCTTTGTCAATACTGTAGTGGGTTTTCATAATATAGAGGTCTTTTGATGGTAGTACTATGATGTGGTTAGGGTATCCACTATATACGTCATGAATTCATTCCACTAAACTTTATTCCGAGTAGACTTTGTCCAAAGAGTACCTTTTCACATAATCTGAGAACAGGATATATTGGTAGGAAGGGTTAGTATTCGCATCTTTATTCTCAGATCAATTGTTTGTACAAATAAGTATGGCTATCTGCGCCATGAAGAACGTCGCCCTATTCTCGGAAATCGTTCGTGTAATTTTGGAATTCCCGACAAGTTAGGTTAATTACGCTTATTTATTTTAATCTCCTAGTAATTATCTTTGGCATAGATTTTGTGGCAGAGTTTAAATAGGGGCTAATTCTCTGTAATTCTACAGTCTTGTCTATTTCCTTTCTTAATATTTGGTTATAATGGCTTTCTTTCCATTCTTCTGGGATTTGATATGTATTCCCAACATATATTTAATATAAAGAGCAAACCTTAGTTTGATTTGTGAATGGTGCATACTTGAATAAATTTCTAATAATTCAGTCCATCGCTACTGGAGAATTTTTTGTTGCTTTAAATTTGAGTAAGTACCTCTTCAGTTCGTTCATTTCTAATGGTCTACGTTTGCAAAATTCTTGTTCTGGCGAGTTTTTTCTTCTTGTGTGTTTGAAGTCCACAATTCCTTATAGTATCTCAGTCCATTGCTTTTTTCGGGTATATTATTTATTTGTACAGTGTCCTTTTCGTCTTTATTTAGGTGTTTTATAGAATTTTGTACGCTTTATTTGGGCTCCTGTCTATCATATTCGATTCACTTATGTATCTATCCGCACTTTCTCCTATTTAATTTTCGAACTTCTCTTTTTAACTTGAACAGTCATTTATGCTTAATACGGTTATCCTATCGTTGTACGGATTGTGTTGCAAGTAGCTTTAGTATAAGCCCTTTTCTTCATCTTCAATGATGTTTTTTAATCTCATCATTCCATATTCGTCAGACTCCTTTCTTTTTAGATCTTACTTCTTTTTCCA
>BOPP01000006.1:3767910-3782359 GCA_017312745.1 Gryllus bimaculatus
GTGGGGTCGGTTGGTGTCTGGTGGGGCTGGGTGGGGTTGGGTGTGGAGCACTCACCCTATCGGAGCGTGGGCGGGAGACGGCGATCGGACCGGCGCCTGATTTACAACTTCCTCCTTATTAGCCGTCCCGTTTGAAGTATCGGCACGGAACGCCCTTCACTAGGCCGCCAGGAAGAAACGTCCCCACCCCTCGTACATTTTCTTCGTGTTCGTGAATTTCATGCCGTTGGGTTCCGTGACGCGTCGACTTTGGACATTATTACTATTATTTCTTATTTTGGAGTCAAATAATTAATTTTTGTGACTGTTCACTTTAAAGGCGTAGATGACTCACAGTGGTTCACATACGCGTAAAACATCCTTGAGGATGCCCATTGCATAATTTCCAACGAATTTTACACAACACTTTTTGTTAAACTGTTTGTTGTGAAAAAATAGAGTGAATTGTCAAATGTGAATTCTTAAGAAAAAATAAATATTATAATATAACAAAAAAAACAATTACAATACAAAATAAATTACACGAACAAATTGCTCATTATTAATGTACTTTAGATACACTGATCATGTGATATTTGACACTGAAAAAATGTACAAGAGAGGAAAGAATAAACAAAACTGAACACAGAAAGCGAGTAACATATGTAAGTGCATAAAGTCAGAACAAACGGATCTTTCGGATTCCCGAAATTACCAGTAACATATTACAGAATGTGGTGAACTGTTGTTACATCTAAAGAAGTATTTTTTAATATAAACTTACATTTGTTAGGTCATTACATTGGTATTTACAGACAGGTTAAAATTAACAAATTGTCTTCGGTTCACCTGCGAAGTACGAATGTAGTGATTTTTAATACATGGAAGAACACGTTTAATAAGCATCAAACTTTTCAATAGCGACGTTTGGGGGCGTATATACCTCATCTTCAGCTGCAATGAAATGGCAAATACGTTGGTATGCCAAAAGATATTATATAACACAAGCATGAGTTTTGTTTTTTGAACAATGTTAGTTGAAATAAGAATTCATGATGGCAGTTCATAACATACTATTTTGGCAATGTCTTGTTCAAAATAAGATACATCTCATATAAAATGTCTATAATAAATTATTATTATTATTATTATTATTTATTGCTATTTGTGCAGGCACAACCTCCAGTAAGAAAAGCATAGGGATACCGACATAAACAGACAAGAGTATTTTAGGGAGAGGAAATGGTAAAAAATTATAACACCACACGTACTACAGGAGAATGGAATTAATCACAGAATTCTAAATTCGTTTTGTGGTGAACATTATTTTGTGTCAATGTTGTGTTACTTTCAATGTTGTTCACCGAACGAGAAAAAAGTGGTTTGCTTCGATCCTAAAACACGAAGCAGATATGTCAATGTCACTGCGACGATGGATTCATAATTGCCCGTCCGGACAAAATGAGCATTCCCTTCCAACATTTCGTCGCCTCGTAAACGAAATTAACTGGTTTTAATATTTCTACATGATGCCTTTCTACTGAAAACGGACAGCAAAATGCATTGCTTCGAACATAACAGAATTCGTACGGCAAAGCCAAACCAATAGAAAACATTTGATATCATAATAATTACATTTAACTACATTTAATACATTTTTTAAAGTTAGAACTACATAAATTAACACATCTGAAAGATCACAATTCTAGAAATTTTGTTTGAATTGTTGGTTTGAATTGTTGACATAAGTCTATTGCAGCTATTTAACAAGTCAAAATATTTAAAAAATTGTCCTATTGTTTGTTGACTGTCCACATATTTTAATAAATATATTTTTACTTCATCATTGCAGTCTTGAACTACAATCGATTATGTATCTAATAATTTAAGAGTGTGCTGAAGTATTCGTTGCTAAGAGGACAATTTGAACTTATGGTTTTCTTTCATTTCGATTTGAAAATTAAATGTGGATTTTGAGAGATTTGTATAGCCTACTCTGTTTAAAATGTAGGAGAGTACCAGAAACGTATTGTCGGGAACTGACTTGCATATTGCGTGCGGAGAGCGGAGTGTTTTCGACTTATTAGTTTTACTTATTCTAGCTTGCCAAAATGGGTTAATTCAAAAATATATTGGTTCCCCCAAGATTCGATCTTAAATCCTATCCTCTTTCTGTTATACGTAAACGATGTGCGATTTCTGTTATACGTAAACGATCGTCTCTCACAAACCGAAGAACGGTTGTTTGCCGATGACACGAATGGCCTTTGTAAGAAAGAAACAATAAATAGTACTATTTGAGAAGTTTCAAATTGGTTTTGTTACAACAAAATAATAGTTAACGAAGGAAAAACAGTTTCAATGCATTTTTGCATTTCAAATCCGCAATTGCATGCTCCATTCAAAATGAACAATATGCAATTAGCTGATGTTAACGTAACAATATTTCTAGGTCTCTCAATTCAGACAAACCTCAAATGGAATGTACATATAACAGAATTACACACTAAATTAAGATCATTATGTTATGCATTCACAATGCGTAACAAATTATGTTTCAAATTCTGTCAGCCTTAATGCATCTCTTTGCGTGTATTTTGTAAATATAAATTCCCGTCTGAGGTATGGTATAATATTCTAGGGAAGCTCATCATGTCGTATCCAGACCTTTTGATTGCAAGAGAAAATTATTCGAATAATGAAAAAATGTCATCCGCGAGATCCCAGTAAGCCTCTCCTCATTGAGTTTGGAATCTTACTATTCAGTTGCGCGTTTTTTATTAATCTGTAATATTTGTCAAAAGTGACTTACTTAACGGCGGGAACATTTTATGCAAGACTGATATTTATAATTACAACACACTTCGTAGAAATCACTTTCATCAAGTGTCAGTATCAACAGCTCACTACCAGAAATCCACGTACAATTCAGTACGTTACTTTACAACGCATTGCCAGATGACCTTACACAATTGAAGTCGGTACACAAATTTCAGTTCAAAGTAAAATATTTTCTTCTGCATAACTGTTTCTATTCAATTAGAGACTATACTGATCATCAAAAAGAAAAATTATGTTTATTTTAACAAAACAGTGATATATAATGAATTAGTTTACATTTGTATTGTATTTGTTTTAAAGACTGTTTGTAACAAATATATGCTTGTAACAAATAATGTACTTCAGCTTCCGGGAAATGACCCCCATCTCGATCAGGTTTTTGTCCAGTTTCCTTGTTATATTGAGCAAATGCTGAGATGGCCTCTAGTTCTGCTGCTGCACGTAAATGTAGCTTCACTATACGCACGTTTCGTTGACCTCTCCTTTTGTTTGTAATGGTAGGAGTAGAGGTAAGGGCGAGTAACTATTTTGTTAGCAATGCAGAAAAATTTAATCTGCGGTTCGTTTACCGCTGCAAATAAGTTGTCTATAACTCGGGAACGAAAACGTCAAGTTTTTCAAATGTTGCTAATCACACGCTTTTTTAAATTTTATTTTCATTTATTCATTTATATTTAACTATTACTCATCTTTCAACTATTTATAGTAAAAATGATGGGAAGGGATTCTGAAACTCAAGAAAATGTGCGCAGATCATCATCTCTCTCACACGTCGCAAACAGTTTTTATTGTTTTTGGACTAAATAAATCTACATTTGTGCTCATGAACACTTGGAGCAATATACATGGAATAGGTAATAGTTGCGGACTAAGCGGTGAGGGAAAGTTCCAAGAACCAACGAGCGCATTCCTCATCCTCACAAACAAATCAGCTCCCGACTATAATGACAGTTTCTCTCTCCATTAATCGATGGATAATGATGGCAAAAAACTCAGAAATTAAGTTAGACATAAAAAATGTCTTCACTTCATGAAATTAAGTTTTGATTTAAATTCTTACTATCTGCCTGACACTAAATCATAGTCAAATATCTCCCAAACCACTGTTTTCATATCTCCGTGAAATTAACAAAAAGCATAAATTTCTACATTGAACGGTAAAATCGAGAATAGATCCGAGAAATGTCTAAAACATTCCAAGATAATGAATTGAAAAACAGTAAAATTAATTTCCAAGTTGAATTTGAAAATAAGTTGAAAAAAAGGCGTTTCAGAAACAAAAAAGTACACCAAAGTTTTGAAGAGAGAATAATACTAAACTCTTAAAAACAAAATAATTAAGTCAATCCAAATGAAGATACTATGACTAATTGGGTGGTGATTTGAATCTTAAGTCGTTTAAAATTAAGAAACAAAATTTTAAGAAAGAAACAACAGAAATGAATATTTAATTTATTTTCCGCTTAGTCAACAATTTTGTCTTAGACGGTTTCTAATTGTGTTTATTATTTTATATTAATTAACTTTATGAATTGAACATCCTAATGTTGCTGATTGATTTACCCTAATTTTGAATGACTATTTTGATTGATTATGCGTGATCCCGGGGGCGTCAAATACCAGGGTCGTTCTTCCCGCAAGTGTCCGGCGTCGACCTGCCGTAGGCTAGCACGGATTTCCGCAACCAAGTATCTCCCCCCAGCGGGACGCCGCCCCAGCCGGGACAAGCTCTTAGCTCCTGACAGGTCTCCAGGCATGTGTGTTAGTGCAGTGTGTGTAAGGGGAGAGGATAGGAGAAGGAAGAAGTAGGAAAGATTGCACGCGGTTCGCGGTTCGTTTGTTAGGGTAATACTCCGGCACTCGCTTGGTGTTGATCGGAGAAACCACGGAAAACTACCGTCTCTGCAAGATCACAGCAGGCGGCCGCTAGGATTCTCCTCCAGACAGCCTTTGAATTCGACCTAGCCGACAAGCTATGTCGAAATTCCTGCCACCGTCGGGACTCAAACCCAGGACCTGGTCAGAGAGACTGTAGTGACATCAGTTGATGACCTGAGCCATCACTCATAGTTTGAGGAAGCTAAATACTGGATTAGGTATAATACAAAGTGCTGAATAATAGAAGATTTTATTTTGAAAAAATGGTGAAGATTTTGGCGGAGTTTCGGGAATCGAGAATGAATACGTCGTGAGATTCTTAAATTACCTTCCGCATATAAGAGTTCACAATGAATGATGAATATTCGATGATTTTTCTTCAAATTTAATTTCAATAAAGAATGGAGCTTTAAATAACTAAAGCTTGCTCTATATTCCATAAAAACAAATGATGCTTTAATTGAACATGAATATCTAGATTGGGTTAGTTCATTAGAAGTGTTTCACATTGTGGAAAGTCAATATTGAATGGTAAGACCAGATTGGATATAATATTAAATAGAAAAGTAATAAAAACAGGAAAAAGAAACGTTGTAATGATTAAGTCCATGTGTTCAAACTCGATCGAAACTGTTGATTTTAAACGGTTAAAACATTCTTCGTACGCATTCATTTGGAGGGGAAGTAAAGCCGGATGTCCCATGTTAGTAAATTTTCTATGAGTAAAAGATCCTGATGCCTAAATGATGTCTCTGAGCTATATTCAAATCGCCTGTTTCGTCGCCAGAGTGATACTTCCTTTCTCCACTAGTGGGTGAAAGGAATGTTGCGAAATTTGCGTGGTCAGATGGGAATGTAGACCTGCGTCTCGCCACGTAAAATAAGGCATCAATTCAATGCAATTTAATAAACAATGGTTCCTAATGTTCTTTGAATACGTTTACACAGAGTCTTAAAACTATGTACTCGTGATAAAAAATAATTGTTAAGAACAGCTCTTCGGAAAATTCCTACCAATTTTTACAATGTTTCGGCTATTACCCACATTTCCATTATAAACTTCAAAGTCAATCTCAGAGATTTTCTTCCCATTACGACTGTTTTCCATGTGTCTCGTCTGAACAATAGCAAATTTATCAAGGAAACTTTCAGAAAAATCGCAAAGTAGAAATTCTGGGTACTAACAAAAATACATCGAAGAAGATTCTTTTCCGATTCGTGTCAGTGTTCAAATTAAACAAACACCATAATATATGGATAATCATCGAAGGTCAAAGCACCACATACATTTCGCCTCGCAAACATTCATTTCGTGCGACTAGGGAATATTCCTGCGACTACATTTGGTCGAGATAATTCTTATTCAAGCGGCCGCCACAAAAAAGCATTCTCTCGCATTTGAACTGCTCGCGAAAGCCGCGTAGCGTGTACCCTCGTGCAGCTGCCAATAGGTCGTTCTGCTCCGCTCCACTCCACCCCACTCGCATCTCCTCTCCGCATTGTGGCTTTCCCTCTCGCTCATTAGTCCCGATCGCATTCTTTCTTTCTTTTTTTTTCGCGACTCTTTTGCTCGTTTTCTCGACATGCCGCCTCCCCGAATTCAAAGATACAGCAGCCGCTTGGGGATGTCCGAACAAATACAGCGCTATCAATGACTCCTCCGACTTTCTTTTATTACGTGGCCCCCTCTATAAACATCCAGATACTACACCAGCGGCGTATGCCTCGGGTAACATATTACCCTGCCCACCAGCGCCTCCGCCCGCACAATAGAGGAGACCGAAACAATACATCAAAATATCAGTGGTGGAACTTAAAAACGACTAAAACAATCCCGAAAAAAGGAAGCAAACAGCCGCGGACGATTTTTTTCTTGCTGTCTCCCGCTCAGTGTGCGTTGCCACGACCCTTTCTGGAGATCGCGTTTTCCCCGTGTGCTCGCTAGGCAAAGCCCGATTTCGTGGATGTTTTATCGAATTTCTATTCGGCGAGGTTCAGCCGTCCGGCTATCCGCACCCTGAGGCAACTTCCATCTCGATCTCCTCATTCCCGTTACACTTCATTTCCACTTTTAACACGAGAAAGTTGGAATATTTTGTCTCCCTAGAACTACAGTAAGCTGTCACACGGGCCATCGCAAAAAATAATAACGAGGATAATGCAGCTCATATTCTTTTTGTAAAAATTGCTTTTGTATACTCCGAGTTTAAAACGTTCTTTATATCATATTAATTAATTACATAAACATGGCATTATTATTCCTTTGCAACAGCCTAAATGTTGAGCATATTAGCTGACAATGAAATATAAAGTTGCCCTCAACAACACGAAACAACCTTTGGCACATGTTGTAAATAATTACATTTATTCTGAATGAAGTTTAAAATATAATGACAAAAATCTGTTTCACATTTACAAATGGCTTCAAAACTGACCACCTTCGTCGTTGTAGTGTCCTTTTTAGGTATTCTCTCTTCTTGTATCCTTTAATATCACCTTCTCCTACGCGTGTTTCAACATTTATCGCCAATTTTGTCAAATATCACATCCCATTCTCTGTTCCCGACTACCATCTTCCACCTCCCGCTTTTCGACCTCGCCCGACGTCCTCATCCAATTGACCCCACATCAGCCCACCCCCACCTCCCCTCTCCCTTTCCGTTTCCCATCCCAGTCCGCCCCTCTCCCCTTCGGCGGTCCCGGGAGCGCGGTTCGCGCCCGCGGAGCCGCGGTTGTCATCCGATGTAGCGCTTTATTTTACAAGGTGTCAGGCGGTGCCAGCAATTCAAAAATATATGGGTCGCCCTGCATCACGCGCGCGCAGGTAATGAGAACAAATGGCGCAGCGCCCGGCGCGACAGCGAGCGGCGTCGCCGCGCGCCGCCGCGAATAAATCACGCGCGCGTGTGTGAGCGAACGCGCGCGCGCGCGTGGGAGGGCGTTTTTCACGCGCCGACCCCGCCTCCGCCCCTCGCTCCGCCCCTGACTGCGCCTCCGCCTGCTTTCCGGCTTCCCTCCTGGCGCACCACCGCCTCCATCCTCCGGCTTCGTCCCGTTTCCGATTTCAGTCGGCATTCCCGCCTCCACTCACTCTTCGCCTCCATCACTCCTCGCCTCCACTCATCCATGCCTCCGCTCATCCCGTCCGCTCATCCCGCCTCCGCTCAATCTCCGCCTCCGCTCAAATCCCCGCTCCGCTCAATCTCCGCCTACGCTAATCCCGCCTACGCTCAATCCGCCGCTCCAATCAAGTCCTTCCCTACGTCAATCTCCCGCCTACGCTCAATTCTCCGCTACGCTCAATCTTCCGCCTCGCTTAATCTCCCGCTCGCCTCAATTCCGCCTACGATCATCTCCCCTCCGCTCAATGCTCCGCCTACGCTTATCCCCGCTCCACTCAATCCCGCCTCCGTTCAATCCCCGCCTCGTTCAATCCCGCCACGCCTCAATCTCCCGCTCCGCTCATATCCGCCTCCACTACTCCGCCTGCTCACTCAATTCCCGCCTCCGTTCAATCCCGCCCCGCTAATCCCCCTCCGATCAATTCCTCCCGCTCAACCTCCTGCCTCTGCTCAATCTCGCTCCGTTAATTTTCCGTTCCACTCCAACCCCGCCTTTACTCAAACAGCCTCTGCGTTATCGCATCCCACTCACTCCCTGCTTCCGTCGCCACCCACTCCCATCCCTCTAGCCGCCACCCTTCCGCTTCGTACGTCTCATCCAATTTTCCATTCCCTGCACCGTTCTCTCCGTCCCTCCCACCTGATCCTACTCGACCCATCCCCGCTCTAGTCCTCATCCCCGGCTCCTCATCGTGATTGCCAGGCCTCGAACTCCGACCAGAGCGTTCGAAATTTAAGATTAGACGTCGGAACGACTAAAATTCTAGTTGATGGCAGATATCGTTTAACAAAATATATTGGTCTGTTTGAGCAAGTCGTTGGCATCGTGGGTGGTAAAGAGGTGGTCCAGTTTATGTCTGCCTTGAGAATTTATTGCGAGTTCTTTTTTTTTTTTTTTTTTTTTTTTTTGTGTGGCGGAAGTGGGGTTGCGTCGATCAAAATGTGAAAAATTTCGGTCTAATTGAGCGCGGTTTTTCGCGTGAAACGACGAAGGTGGTTTCACTGTAGGATCAGGTCACCGAAGTTAGTTGTGCGAAATACAAACGATCAACTACTACTTTTGCCACGGAACGGGATCAGAAAAGTTTCGTTTAAGTAAATGTTTTAGAAATTTTGGATTTAAAAACTTTTTTTTCGTCAAAAAAAAAATTTTATGCAATTTATATTGCTTTCGAAAGGCGTGAAATATGTTTCAGGTGTAGAGCTGAGTCATTTTAAACTACAGATTCTAACAATAAGTGAGGGATGAAATTAGGAAAGAAACTTTGTCAATTAAGATTAATTAAGAGGGCGGGCTTTTTTCGACATCCATTACATCATCAATCAAAAATTGTACAAATACAAAATGTTAAAAAAATAAGATAAAAGAATAAAAACAATGTCTAGTGTAGATTACACAACGGCGTGTAGTCATGACCAAGCCCTTACAAAATCAAATAAGTCTCCAGTGTCACGTCGTTTCTCGCTGAAAAGCCATCTGTGGTTCCAGTTTCGGTGCAGTTTTAATTTTTTAAAATATTGTGCGCATTTATTTTGAACATTTTTAAGACATATGATGGGCAAATCCCTCGAATGGCGGCATCTTACTAATCTATATTGACAAAAATGATTCTCATGATTCTACCTTTGAATAATATCAACAACATCTCTTACATTCTCACAATAAGTAGGAATATGTATTTGCATAACATAGTCAATGTTTTTTCAATAGGAGTTATTAAAAATCATTCTTTAATTTTACGAATAAAGATTCAATGAAAATTAGAGCCTTTATTATTAGTCATATAGGTCACTGCATATTTCATCAGAAGCTCATCAGTTAGTAATATGACTGTTGTATTCGTATTGCATTGTGATGTTAAGTAGTTCTAGTTCTTTTAAAACTTCGCAACATAAAGAGAAATGGAAACATTATAATTGGCACAAATATTCACATGGTGAATGTGAAGCGTGAGGCAACTGTTTTACTGCTGAACAAGTTGAAAGTTCGCACCAACGCGTTTTCGCGGTACTTGATACAAACCTCGTACCGCTCTTTGGCGAATTGAGGTGTCAAGTGTATGTTTAACAAACTGGAGATAAGTATACGTTTCATATTAAGGGTTCTAACCTCTGACAGAATGGGTGTATGACAGCAATGTTACGTTACTTTGAGTATATTACATCCGTGAATTTATGTTCACGATTCTTCAAGGTGTTTTCGCCGACGCCTCAGACGTCTTTGATATTTTAGTTTAGGGCATTCGAAAATAACCCAGCAAATATACCCGAGAAATACGTTTTCTTAAAGAAACTTTAGAATCTTCTACATATCATTTTCTGACTTTCAGGGTCCTGCGTAGTGGTTTTATATAATACATTATAATAATTATATCTTCTTCGACTATTTTCATTATCGCGGTTTTTTCCATTTATAATATAATATGACGTGCACTAATTTATGGGCATTACGTATAATTTGGAATTACTAAAACTATTATATAATAAATCTTAAATATTTTCATTGTAAAACTAATTTACAATAATAGGTCTGCGTCGCAGCGTTCAACATATATACTTAGGGATCAGGAGGATAGTGATTTTTTTGCTGAAGATTTTTCTTTAACTCGTATTTTATTCATAGATCATCGTCAAAAACCTTGTTTTGGGCGGTTAGTCTTTTCTTCCGAGCCGAGAGAAGCCCTTCGGGCCGCTGGGCAAGCGGCCTCACAATCAATAACGGCGAAATGAAATGTTGGAAAGTTACAAAATAGACATTAAACATGGTGTGGGGTGTCAGCTTTAAAGTGTTTCTCGGCATTTCAGCAGCAACAACTTTATTTAGGAGAGTGGGCGGAAGCAGAACTCGTATTTCGCCCGTGTTCCCAGCCATACTTTGATTCCATAGCATCATACGCGCGACGGTTTTTCTTCTCCGTATTGGTCGCAGCAGTCTGGCGTCTTCTAATCTCCTAATTCCATTAACATAAACCAACCCTCATTAAAATATTGCTGAGTTTCGGAACCTCCACATTACAGAAAAAGTTCATTCAATTCATGGGAAAATCATTGCCACGTTCTGGGTATTTTCTAATCCAGACATCTTATTAGTTGCGCTTCACCTCCGCTGGGCTGCGTTCAAACCTACAACTTAGGGTGTTAATTCTGTGGAGAAAAGCGAGGGGGCCGAAGGAAACGCGTGGCCTGCGGCGGCGGCGCGCGCATGCGGAGAAGGGGGAAGCGAGGGGTGGTGCATTTAACATGAGATGGCGTCGGATGAGGCGCTCCGCGGGGGAAAAAAGGGAGTGCCCTGCAGGGCGGACGTTTGAAAGAACGCGGCATAAATGTCAAGCTAGTGGTTATAATCGCTTAGGGGGTGGGGGCGGGGGGGGGGGACTCGGTAAGAATGTGGCGTTTTTGCGTACCTTGGGCTTGTTCACTCCGAGCACTGGGCTTTAAGTGGAGCTGGGCGGATCTGAGGGGGTTCGGGTGGTGATGTCGCTGGAGATAATTCTGGGCAGAAAGCGCTCCGAGGCCTGGAAAACAAAAAACTTGTTAAGGAAACGCAGTCATATGTTCTCTACTGGAGTGGTGTGTTGCACTTTTGATCTTCAGAGAAGAACAAAGTTTCGGAAAGTAAGTTCGTTTTCATTTTTAATCAATAAAAATTAACACGTCAGTAATTTTTAAATAAATTTAATAATTTAAATTTAGTAGCCTCTAGGGGATACGAAAAGTAAGCTAGAAACATGATTGTAACTAGCAATAACAAATTGTATGTATAAAACAAACACAAAATGTCAATATGTTGACATGTCAAATAAATCAAAGCCAGAATGACTCGTTCTATACCTCAAACAGTCACACTTGTAATAAGGCCAACGAGTGAAGAGACATTCTCAGCACAAAATGCTTCCACCCGCTTCGCTTTCAGAATGGCTCTGGGCGTTTTTTTAGGCGGTCCGAAATACTAAAACTTTCACGGTAAAAAGCTACAAATTTCAACTGGCTCTAACGATTGATCCGATTATCCAGCTCAATTAGGAATTTTCGCATTCATCATTCACTAATCTTCCCAAATAATGTTTGCAAAACGTAAACAGGGACGAAATTCGTTCTAACATCTCTCGCAGGGGATTTATCTCGACAACCCAAACATTAAAATCTCACAATTTGTTAGAACTTCACAAGTACGTTCTGATGATTCTCTTATGATGACACAACCTCTAAGCCACACAGAGGGTGGGTTAACAAGAGGCCCGTCGTCCGCGCTCTTAATCGCGGCTCCGATTCAACAAAGGCTGACAAACCGGGCGAGACAGAGATCAGATCAAAAGGGGCGGGGGTGCGCGTGTTTGCCGCCGCCGCTCGCGCGAAGCCAGGGAGAAAATCGGGCGTGACAGGCGCTCTGGGCTTAAAACGTTCGACCGGCACGGCCGCGAGTTACGCACTCGCACCCGGCCACCTGCCGCGGCGGCCGGCGGCGGCGGCGGCGGCGGCGGCGGCGGCGGCCGCGTATGTATATTGTGTTATAATAACCTATGGGTTTTCATGAATAGCTGACTCATATCAGCATCCGCACCAGCAGGGGAATTCCGAGGACGAGATATCTATTAACCACTGGATTAATTACAATGACAACATCAGGTATTTTCGGTCCGCCCTGCGCCCCCCGCCGACGCGTCGGTGGCGTGTTGGCGGTGGCGGCGTCCGCGCCGCCTTGGCGAGCCCTTCCCCCCACCCCCCCCGGCACTCTCGCCTTCCGAACCGCGCCGCGCCGCGGCTCGCAGGACCCACGCACCGCACTTTGCCGCAATTTCATGTAAAATGCGGGCGAAGCGCGCGGAATTGAGGCGAGAAGTACGCCGCGCACGCGGGCCGGGATTAGGCACGGGGGGGGAGGACGGACGGAGGATGGAAAGGGGGAGGAGGAGGGGCTCGAGGGTGGGTGATGAGAGGTGTGGGCGGCAAGGTGGACGCGGGAACGGACGGGCGTTGAACGGGAGGAGGTTGGTTGGTTGAGTTGGGGGTCGGTGGGGGAATGTGCGAGGGGCATGGCAGGGATGTGGCTTGAGGTGAGGGGAGAGGGCAGGCGCGAGGCGGAGTGACAGGGTGAGTCGTGGTGAGGGCGAGGTGAGGCGAGGTGGAGGCGAGTGAGGCGAGGGTGAGGCGAGGTGAGGCGAGGTGAGGCGAGAATGAGGCGAAGGTGAGGGCGAGGTGAGGCAGGTGAGGCGAGGGTGAGGCGAGGTGAGGCGAGGTGAGGCGAGGTGAGGCGAGATGAGGCGAGGTGAGCGGGTGGAGGCGAGATGAGGCGAGGTGAGGCGAGGGTGGAGGCAAGGTGGAGGCGAGTGAGGCGAGGTGAGCGAGGTGAGGCGAGGGAGGTGAGTTGAGTCGCGGTGAGGCGGGTGAGGCGGGTGAGGGCGAGGTGAGCGGAGGGGTGAGGCAAGGTGAGGCGAGGTGAGCAAGGTGAGGCGAGGTGGAGGCGAGGTAGGCGAGGTGAGGCGAGTGAGGGAGGTGAGTCGAGGGAGTCGAGGTGAGGCGAGGTGAGGCGAGGTGAGCGCGAGGTGAGGCGACGTGAGGCAAGGTGAGCGGCAGGTGGAGGCGAGTGAGGGCGAGGTGAGGCGAGATTGAGGCGAGGTGAGGGCGGGTGAGGCGAGGTGAGGCAAGGTGAGGTGAGGTGAGGCGGTGAGGCGAAGGTGCAGGCGAGATGAGGCGAGGTGAGGCGAGGTGGAGGCAAGGTGAGGGAGGTGAGGCGAGGTGAGGCGAGGTTGAGTTCGAGGTGAGGCGGAGGTGAGGGAGGTGAGGCGAGGTTAGGCGGGTGAGGCAGGTGAGGCGAGGTGAGGCGACGTGAGGCAAGGTGAGGCAAGGTTGAGGCGAGGGTGAAGGCGAGGTGAGGCGAGTGAGGCGAGGTGAGGCGAGGTGAGGCGGGTGAGGCGGGTGAGGCGAGGTGAGGCGAGGTGAGGTGAGGTGAGGTGAGCGAGGTGCAGGTGAGGGCGAGGTTTGGGCGAGGCGCGAGCGCCGACAGGACATTGGGGGGCGAGGAGGGCGGAGGGGATCGTGCGGTATATAGCGTTTGGGGCGGCCAACGATGGCTGAGGAGAGAGCGGTGGGGAAACCGTAACGGGACGCGAGGCGAGGGCGTTTCGGGGGCGACTGGGCGGGGGTTGACGGGGAGCGGGCGGGGTGTAGCGGGGTGGTCGGGAGGGTGAGAGGGAATTATAGTTTCCGCTTCGGTGCCCTCTCCGCCGCGCGCGAGAAGAACGAAAAGGCGGCGCGGAGCTCTTGTCAGTCCGCCACGCGCCTCGGCTGGCGCTGATTCGCGCGACGGCCATGGCTGGCGACGAGAATAATCAGGCGCCTGAGGCGACAAGTTGTGAAATGGAAACCGCGGTTAGACGGGAGGAGGGTGGATAAATGCTTTGGTTTATTAACGAGGATAATCTCAGGAGTAGTTTTTAATATTCTCTTCCATCAATTTCTCTGTTTAGTAATGGGTGTATAGTGTGATGTTGATAAGAAGTTCGACAATTCAGAATTCGTAGATGCAAAGGATTATGCTATGTAGATTTTATTATGGAATAAATTCTTTTATTCGAAAATATTCGCATCGTTTAGATACGGTTTCCGAGAAATGTTTTTTCTGGTATTTA
>BOPP01000006.1:3782949-3793976 GCA_017312745.1 Gryllus bimaculatus
AGGATCAGGTCACCGAAGTTAGTTGTGCGAAATACAAACGATCAAACTACTACTTTTCCACGGCAGAAAAAGTTTCGTTTAAATAAAAATGTATTAGAAATTGGATTTAAAACCTTTTTTTCGTCAAAAAAATAATTATGAAATTATATTCCTTTCGAAAGAGCGTGAAATATGTTTCAGGTGTAGACATGAGTCATTTTAAACTACAGATTCTAACAATAAGTGAGAGGATGAAATAATGGAAAGAAACTTTGTCAATTAAGATTTATTAAGAGGGCCGGCTTTCGACATCATTGACATCATCAATCCAAAAATGTACAAAATACAAAATGTTAAAAAAATAAGATAAAACAAATAAAAACAATGTCTAGTGTAGATTACACAACGGCGTGTAGTCATGATCCAAGCCCCTTACAAAATCAAATAAAGTTCCAGTGTCACGTCGTTTCTCGCTGAAAACCATCTGTGGATCTCCAGTTTCCGGTGCAGTTTTAATTTTTTTTAAAATATTGTGCATTTATTTTGAACATTTTTAAGACATATGATGGCAAATCCCTCGAATGCCGGCATTCTTAATAAATCTATATTGACAAAAATGATTCTCATGATTCCTACCTTGAATAATATCAACAACATCTCATTAACATTCTCACAATAAGTAAGAATATTATTTGCATAACATAGTCAATGTTTTTCAAATGGAGTTATTAAAAATCATTCTTTAATTTTACCGAATAAAGATTCAATGAAAATTACAGCCTTTATTATTAGTCATTATAGGTCACTGCATATTTCATCAGAAGCTCATCAGTTAGGTATGATGAATGTTGTATTTCGTATTGCATTGTGGATGTCACAGTACGTTCTAGTTCCATTTTAAAAACTTCGCAACATAAAAGAGAAATAGGAAACAATTATATTGCACAACATATTCACAATGGTGAATGTGAAACGTGAGGCACTGTTTACTGCCGTGAACAAGTGAAAGTTCGCACCAACCGTTCCGGTACTTGACTACACAACCTCGTAACCGCCTCTTTGGCGACATTGAGGTGTCAAGTGTATGTTAACCAAACTGGAGATAAGTATAGTTCTCATATTAAGGGTTCTACCTCTGACAGAATTCGTGTATGACCGCAATGTTCCGTTACTTTGAGATATATTACATCCGTGAATTTATGTTCACGATTCTTCAAGGTGTTTTCTGCCGACCCTCAGACGTCTGATATTTTAGTTTAGCATTCACGAAATAACCCAAGCAAAATATACCCGAGAAATAACGTTTCTTAAAGATTTAGAACTCTTCTACATATCATTTTCTGACTTTCAGGGTCCTGCGTAGTGGTTTTATATAAATACATTAATAAAATAAATATCTATCTTCTTCGACTATTTTCATTATCGAACGGTTTTTTCACCAATTTAAATATAATATGACGTGCACTAATTTACTGGCATTACGTATATTATGGAATTACTAAAACTATTATTAATAAATATTAAATATTTATTGTAAACTAATTTACAATAATAAGAGTCTGCAGTCCCAGCGTTCAACATACTATACTTAGGGACTCAGGAGGATAGTGAATTTTCTTTTGCTGAAAGATTTTCTTAACTGTATTTATTCATAGATCATCGTCAAAAACCTTGTTTGGGCGGTAGTCTTTTCTTCCGAGCCGACGAGAAGACGCTTCGAGCCGCCTGAGCGCAAGCGGCCTCACAATCAATAACGGCGAAATGAAATGTTGGAAAGTTAAAAATAGACATTAAAGGTGTGGGGTGTCAGCTTTAAAGTGTTTCTCGCATTTCAAGCACGCAACAACTTTATTTAGGAGAAGTGGGCGGAAGCAGAACTCGTATTTCCCCGTTTCCCAGCCCTACTTTGATCCATACATCATACGCCGACCGCTTCCTTCTCCGTATTGGTCCGCAGCAGTCTCCGTCTTCTAATCTCCTAATTCCATTAACATAAACCCAACCCCTCCATTTAAAAATAATTGCTGCGTTTCGGAACCTCCACATTACCGAAAAAAGTCATTCAATTCATGGGAAATCATTGCCACGTTCTGTGTTATTTTCTAATCCCAGAACATCTTATCGTTGCGTCACCTCCGCTGGGTGCGTTCACAAACCCTACAATTAGGGTCGTATAAATTCTGTGGAGAAAAGCGAGCGGGGCCCCCCGAAGGAAACGCGGGCCTGCGCGGCGGGCCGCGCGCATGCGCAGAAGGGGGAACGAGGGGTGTGCATTTAACATGAGATGGCGTCGGATGAGGCGCTCCGCGGGGGAAAAAAGGGAAGTGCCCCTGCAGGCCGAGAAGTTGAAAAGACGCGGCCATAAATGTCAAAGCTAGTGTTATAATCGCTTAGGGCGTGGGGCGGGGGAGGGACTCGTAAGAAATGTGCGTTTTTTTGCCGTACCTTGGGCGTTGTCACTCCGAGCCTTGCTTTATGGAGCTGGGCGGATCTGAGGGGGTATGGGTGGTGATGTCCCGGGAGATATTCTGCAGAAAGCGCTCCGAGGCCTGGAAAACAAAAAACTTGTTCAAGGAAACGCCAGTCAATATGTTCTCTACTGGAGTGGTGTGTTGCAACTTCTTCATCTTCAGAGAAGAAAAAGTTCGGAAAGTACAGTTCGTTTTCATTTATCAATAAAAATTAAACGTCAGTAATTTTTAAAATAAAAATCTTAATAATTTAAATTTAGTACACTCTAGGGGCTACAGAAAAGTAACTAGAAACATGATTGTAACTAGCAAATTAAAAAATTGTAATGTATAAAACAAACACAAAATGTCAAATATGTCTGACATGTCAAAATAAATCAAACAGCCAGAAATGACTCGTTCTAACTCCAACCAGTCACACTTGTAATACAGGCACACGAGTGAAGAGACATTCCTACAAGCACAAAATGCCTTCCACACCCGCCTTCCTTTCAGAATGCTCCGCGTTTTTTAGCGTCACAAATACTACAAATTTCAACCGGTAAAAAGCTACAAATTTCAACTGCTCTAACGACTTGATCCGATTATCCAGCTCAATAGGATTTTCGCATTCATAAATTCCACCTAACCTCTTCCAAATAATGTTTTGCAAAAACGTAAACAGGACGGAATTCGTTCCTAACATCTCTCGCAGCATTTATCTCGACAACCCAAACATTCAAAATCTCACAATTTGTAGAAACTTCACAAGTACGCTGATGATTCTCTTATGATGACACAACCTAAGCCACCACAGAGGGTGGGTTAACAAGAGCCCCGTCGTCCCCGACTCTTAATCCGCGGCTCCGATTCAACAAAGGCTGACAAAACCGCGCGAGGACAGAGATCAGATCAAAGGGGCGGGGGTGGACGCGTGTTGCACGCCGCCCTCGCGCGAAGCCAGGGAGAAAATCGGGCGTGACAGGCGCTCTGCTTAAAACTCGTTCGACCGGCAACGGCCCCGACGTTACGCACTCCCCGGCCCCACCGCCGCGGCGGCGGCGGCGGCGGCCGCGTATGTATATGTGTTATAATCAACATATGGGTTCATGAATAGCTGACTCATATCAGCATCCGCACCACAGGGGAATTCCCGAGGACGAGATATCATTAACCAACTGGATTAATTAACAATGACAACATCAGTAATTTCGGCTCCGCCCCTCGCGCCCCCCGCCGACGCGTCGGTGGCGGTGTTGGCGGTGGCGGCGTCCGCGCCCGCCTTGGCGAGCCCTTCCCCCCCCCCCCCCCCGGCCACTCGCGCCCTTCCGAACCGCGCCGCGCCGCGCCGCTCGGCACGCGACCCACGCACGCGACTTGCCGCAATTTCATGTAAAATGCGGCGAAGCGCGCGAATGAGGCGAGAAGTCGCGCCGCCGCACGCGGCCGGGATTAGGCCACAGGGGGGGAGGGACGGACGGAGGATGAAAGGGGGAGAGGAAAGGGGCTCGAGGGTGGGTGATGAGAGTGTGGGCGGCAAGGTGGACGCGGAGGGACAGGGCGGAACGGGAGGAGGTTGGTTGGTTGAGTTGGGGTGGTGGGGGAATGGCGAGGGGCATGGCAGGGATGTGGCTTGAGGTGAGGGGAGAGGGCAGGGCGAGGCGGAGTGACAGGTGAGTCGTGTGTGAGGCGAGTGAGGCGAGGTGGAGGCGAGGTGAGGCGAGGGAGGCGAGGTGAGGCGAGGTGAGGCGAGATGAGGCGAGGTGAGGCGAGGTGAGGCAAGGTGAGGCGAGGTGAGGCGAGGTGAGGCGAGGTGAGGCGAGGTGAGGCGAGATGAGGCGAGGTGAGGCGAGTGAGGCGAGATGAGGCGAGGTGAGGCGAGGTGAGGCAAGGTGAGGCGAGGTGAGGCGAGGTGAGCGAGGTGAGGCGAGGTGAGGTGAGGTGAGTCGAGTGAGCGAGGTGGGCGAGGTGAGGCGAGGTGAGGGCGAGGTGAGCAAGGGTGACGGCGAGGTGAGGCAAGGTGAGGCGAGGTGAGGCGAGGTGAGGCGAGGTGAGGCGAGGTGGAGGCGAGGTGAGTCGAGGTGAGTCGAGGTGAGGCGAGGTGAGGCGGGTGAGGCGAGGTGAGGCGACGTGAGGCAAGGTGAGGCAAGGTGAGGCGAGTGAGGCGAGGTGAGGCGAGATGAGGCGAGGTGAGGCGAGGTGAGCGCGAGGTGAGGCAAGGTGAGGTGAGGTGAGGCGAGGTGAGGCGAGGTGAGGCGAGATGAGGCGAGGTGAGGCGAGGTGAAGGCAAGGTGAGGCGAGGTGAGCGAGGTGAGGCGAGGTGAGGCGAGGTGAGGCGAGGTGAGGCGAGGTGAGGCGAGGTTAGGCGAGGTGAGGCGAGGTGAGGAGAGGTGAGGCGAGCGTGAGCGCAAGGTGAGGCAGGTGAGGCGAGGTGAGGCGAGGTGAGGCGAGTGAGGCGAGGTGAGGCGAGGTGAGGCGAGGTGAGGCGAGGGTGAAGGCGAGGTGAGGCGAGGTGAGGTGAGTGAGGTGAGCGAGGTGAGGTGAGGCGAGGTTGGGCGAGGCGGAGCGCCAGGACATGGGGGCAGAGGAGCGGAGGGGCATCGTGCGGTTATAGCGTTTGGGGCGGCCAACGATGCTGAGGAGAAGAGCGGTGGAAACCGTAACGGGACCGCGAGCGAGGGCGTATTCGGGGGCGACTGCGGGGTTGACGGGAGCGCGGGGTGAGCGGGGTGGTCGGGAGGGTGAGAGGGAATTATAGTTTCCCGCTTCGCGTGCCCTCTCCTGCCCGCGCCGCGAGCAAGAACAGAAAAGCGCGCGCGCGGAGCTCTGTTCAGTCCGCCACGCGCCTCGCGCTGGCGCTGATTCCGCCCGACGGCCATGCGGTGCGACGAGAATAATCAGCGCCTGGAGATCAAGTGTGAAATGGAAACCCCGCGGTTGACGGAGAGGGTGATAAATGCTTTGTTTATTACGAGGATATCTCAGGAGTAGTTTTTAATATTCTCTTCATCAATTCTCATGTTTAAGTAATGAGGTATCAGTGTGATGTTGATAAGAAGTGACAATTCAGAATTCGTTAGATGCAAAGGATTATGCATATGTACGATTTTAATATGAGAATAAATTATTTATTTCGAAAATATTCTGCATCGTTAGATACGGTTTCCGAGACAAATGTTTTTTCTGTATTATAAGTAGGTTAAATACTGAATTTCGGCTGAAAATTCTGTCTTCTGTGATTCTTACTTACATGGTAAATTTCGAAAAAAATAATTAATTTTATGGGTCTTAATATTTTTTATTGAGTCGTCAAGACATAATGAAGTCTTTAAACATTTGAAAAGAGTTGTGATCGGTAAAAAATATTCTAATAATTAATGTATTTTGAAAAAAAACAATAATATCCTAGATTCAATGTGTTAAGATTTTCAAGACTTCGACAAAATCTGCAGAGAGATAAATTGAACAGGTATGACAAGTAATAGTTTCTGTATTGATTTTTATTCAAACATAAACCTTATCATTTAACCGTCCATCAATAAACTAACCTTCATAAAAACTATGCGAGTCTAACATTAGGCCTCATCCCCCACCTACCCCACGTGTTTATTTCTCCACTTTCTGAATGTTTCAAGAATGATAAACGTCATAGTGAACCCAGGTCAACGGCTCCTTAGCTTAGGAGGGGAAATTTAACACTACAACATCCTTGCGGGCAGAAGACAGTATCTTTGGTGCAAAACGATCTCGCAAAAGACACCACAAAAGAACGACGGCGTTTGCCGGCCCCGTCTTTCTCCAATCCGGCGCCCCGCCCCCGCCGGCCTTTTCTTCACCGGGGTAATCCGCCCAGGCGTGATGCGCGACCACCTCGCCGCTTGATGCAGGCCCGGGCCGCGGCACGCCGCGCGCCGGCCCGGAGCGGCAAAAATTGGCAAGTTGTCTACGGCGCCGGGGCGGCGGTGCGGTTAAGCCTCGCGAGGGCGGGCTGCGCGGCCACGGAGGGGCGGGAGGGGGTTGGGGAGAGGGCGGGGGCCGCGGAGTGGGTGGGGAGCGCGGCCCTGATTGATCACCGCCCCGTGAGCAGACTGCCTGGCGGCCGACCAGCGCCTCCGACGGCCGCCGCCTACGCCAAAACCTCAGCTCCCTGCCCCCGCCCCCGCCTTCGCCACCGCCTCGCCGTCGCCTCCACCGCCGCTTCCGTCACCATCACACTAACGCCGGCTCCGACGCCACCACCGCCTTCACCATCGCCATCGCCATCGCCATCGCAATCACCTCCGCCTCCGCCTCCGCCTCAGCCCTCCGCCTCCGCCTCCGCCTCCGCCTCCGCTCCGCCTCCGCCTCCGCCTCCGCAACCGCGCTCCACCGCCACCGCCAAAGCGCCTACCGCCTCCACCTCCGCCTCCACCTCCACCTCCGCATCCCGCCTCTGGCCTCCACCTCCGCCTCCGCCTCCGCCTCCGCGCACCGCATCCGCCACCTTCCGCCAACCGACTCACCGCCACCGCCCTTGGACAACGCCTTTCCCACTTTCTTCGCCGACGCCTTCTTCCCCGCCGCCACCGTGGAAAGCTGAGTAGTTCTTCCCCGCGCAGCACAATGTAACCCCGCGGTTGCTGTTCCGCGCCCCACTCATTCTCCTAGAGATCGCTATGCCTTCGACCACTTTCGATGACGTGGTTGGGATCACCATGTGGGGAAGTGTTTTAAGGTACAAACTAGATATCTCCCGTCGGTTTTCTACGCGACGCCACGTCGTATGTTGTAACATAAGGAACATGTGGGTCATCCTCGCAAGGCATTCTTCAGGGATGAAGTTTTCTAGCAAATGCTCATTTACAAGACAGAAAATCTACCCATTTACGATGTTTAGAGTTGCAATGGCACATTAATATTTACGCCCCTCAGTACCTCAATATCTTACGCGAGTCATTAAACAACACTAGACACATGTTTCAAGTTTGGTTAGGACTGCTACTTATATGATGCAATCTTAACGCTTCGGTCTACATATCACATGTCAGTGCAATACTGCATACTGCTTGCAATATTTGGTGCATAAAATATACACATGATAATTTTTATTACATTTCAAAAGTAGGCTTACAACCAAATTGACCTCCCCCCCCCCCATGTGTTCTCCTAAACTTTAGCAGCAAGGCCTCTCTCCACTGGTCCAATATGCATATTTAGGCCTGAAGATGATCGCAACATTTAAGAACCCGAACAAAAAAGGTGGTTTCCGCAATATTTTGTAAAACGTTTCATTTTTAAATAGTGACTCATAATTACAAAATCTATTTTTCATATGGGTATGTTTATTGAGAGCTTTTCAAAATAAATATATTGTCTCAATGTTAATGTTAATGCATGTATATATTTAATGCTCCAAATATTGCATTAGCATGCAAAACTAATGGAAAGCGACCGATTTGTACTCATAGTTATATTTTCACTATTAACGTGTGATTAAAAACATGAGTAGTTTAGCAGTGTTCCATTAGACTTCTTTTAGACGGGGACGAGAGTAGGAACTCTTCGTCACATACGGGATCAGTTATTGTGATGTGTTGAAGACTATGATGCCAGGACAAAATTCTCCAAAAACATCATTCTATCTCCTTGCGTTTGATAGAACGGTCTTGTCGAGTTTACTTTCAATCATTTTCAGAAAATATTTTTCTTTGTGCCGATAAATACGATAATTTTCTCTGTACAATTACCTTCCTAGAAGTCACTGCAGAAAACTAACTTTGAGAATAATTTAAATGTTTATTTGTCTTAAAACCATTAAAAATATTTAGGAAGAAAATTACAAAATGGAAAATTTTACTGTTAATTCCAGTCAACTGGTGATGTCCATTTCATAACTTTCAAATGATTATTGTTTCTTTTCTGAACAGAGTAAGAAACGTCGACCACTCTAGCGCAGATATGGATGTAATTAATTGGTTGAGGTTTCTACGCATCGTACATTTCACTGGACTTTTTATTCTCAGTATCCGAGAAGTATTATCATCAACTCATGCTACCATTTCTTCTTTGGATGCCAGCCAGGGTGTGTGAACTTTATAGTATTTAGTCTAAAGTCTATCAGGGACTGTATATCCTAACACCAGACAAACATACACGCATGTGAATATCACATTGAGAACTGGATGAGAACATATAACGTGGTTACAACTACTTATCTTTTTAAAAAAAGTTATTTTGAACCGCAATTTCAATTCAAAACCACTTCATAATTACGTTTTATTACAGACAGCATTTCAAGACGTTTTTATTTGACCTTGTAAAATATAAAGACATGAAGAACAAATAGGGCACTGTCAGTTGAAAAAAAATGTGTACGTCATTCAGAACGCTTTCACGCAAAATGTCGAGGAGGGGCTTTCAAAGAAAACCGTTGTAAGAAACGAGCATTTATTTTATTAAATGATGTGGAGACAACTCCAGAGAAACCACGAAACTAAAATGTAAGCTTTATTCTTGCCTGGGTCTGTTGAATCAGCATTCCCTTTGCCATGAACTTTGACATAAAGAGATTAGATACCCCCTCTAATTTTATCCTCAATGATTCTCAATGGCCGACTTTAAGAGACTGGAGCAATAGGATTTCTTGGAAGCCCGTCTTATTCACAGAAGTTCCTAGAACAGAGGGAGATGCTTCATGACTAAGTGTGAAGGGAATACCTCTCCACCTTTTCCATGTATGTAAAGTTTTTTCTCAACAATGGGATGCTCATGACCGTAATCAATTGTTCTTCAGTTAAATAATATTCTGTCTCCTTCAAAAACGCAGGTGGAATATGTTATACAACCCGGTAAAATTTTCAAAATTTGCTCAAATATTGTCAATTACCTCCAAATATTTCGTTCTTAAATTTCTACCTTAAAGATAGAAAACAATTAATGGCTGATATAAATAATTTCTTTTTACGTTACGATTTCCTGGAATATTTTTTGAAGTCTGCTCGTTATCAGGAGTGTTTCTGAGAAGTAACCGACGAACCGCATAAAGTATTAACACAATCTGTCAGCTGCTGACACTTATTATAATTTATTGATTGCTCGACACGACTGTTCTCTTCAATAAACTTTTGATTGAAACTGTCACGAAATAATAATAAATTTCAGAATTAAATCAGCAAAACTTGAAGAAAGACATCCTTAATATAAACCAATAAACGTATTAAAATAAGTTTATAATATATAACGGCAAATATAATACTCATTCCAAAGCCAAAACAATAATAATAAATAAAGTTCAACGCGATGCTCCTAACGGAGTTTAACAATCAAATGGTAACCATTTCATACAATTAGAAAGCGAAAACTACAAGTTCGTAGTAACTATGTTGGGAACAAAATATACTTAAATTCCATGAAATTTCGGCAATGAAACAAGAAAATATGTCGTAATAAAATTATTACTAAATTGTGTTACATTTAACTTTTTCCCAAGACAAAGTTATTTAACTGTATGCTGGAGTATGGAGTGCCAAAAAACCTAGAATCATTAATACGGCTCACTTTGGTGGGTACCAAGGCCAAGGTTAGGATAAACCAGCAAACAATGAAGAGTTGTATACCAAATTTGGAGTACGTCAGAAAGATCCACTATCAGCGACAATGTTCATTATGGTCGTGGATAAAATATAAAAGGGAATGTGACTGAAACAATGCCCAGCCTACGCAAATGATGTGCTGCTGGTTGTACTAAGAAGGCGCTTGAGCAATTCTTCCAGGCGTTCCAAACACATATTTAACAAAAACAAACGAGAATGCCATTCCATTATCTTGGAAATTCTACCTAACACTAAACATTTTCTAAACGTTTCACAACGTTTAAAATTTTTCCACTGGATTTCACTTACCTTCTCACATATGAAAGCAATTATTTGATAAACAAATTAAGAAATAAATAAATAAAATAAATTTAAAATATTTTTAATGTAAACCATTGCACCATTAAATAACCAAACACTTCTATAAGAAAAGTTACATATTATGAATTCCCGATTTCAAAAGTACTTCATTTTTCTTCTCCCCGATACGTCATAATAAAATTAATTCAATATTATCCGTAATTAATCGACCTTATCAAGCACATGTTACTGAAGCTTTGTGGAGATAATTGCAATTTTCCTTGATTGCTTAGAGTCAATTTCTCAACAAAAACATTTTATTTTATACTGATACGTTATTATTGGGTTCGATTCGGATCTCGTTATTCACTGCCTGTGTGTATTGTAGATACGAAGGAAATATGAAAACAGTTGAATGATGCTGCATCGCTGCTTTGCTTTGATATTGGCACAATTAAAAAAACCTACCAATTTTACAGCAGCGCCTTTTAAAAATTGTATCAAAAGTAAAAGCTTGGTAAACTTGACAGCAGCACATGTGCTATTTAGTGGCTGTTAATATTTCAACTATTAGTAGCATAAATATGCCGGTTCACGGATTAATCTTCGCTAAAGACACTGTTCTACAGAAACACAAAAAATGTTTTTTTGTTGTGCCACTATCAAAGCAAAGCAGCAATAAAGAATAATGAGAGGAAATTATGAAAGAGAATTATGGGAGGAGAAT
>BOPP01000006.1:3794001-3884286 GCA_017312745.1 Gryllus bimaculatus
GCCCAGAATCGATTTCTTTGGCGACGTTCGTTCGACAGCGTCCAGAATGAGGCCCGGCCCCCGGTGCGCACTCACGCCATTGCGCGCAGTCGTGCGGGCGGTGAGCGCGTGCGCTCGGTGGGCGGCGGTCGACCAGCATGCGGTGGCGATGGTGCTGCGCGGTGGCGGTCCGTCTGGTGGGTTAGGACGCCGAGCCGCTACGCGTGCCGGTGCCGTGCCGTGGCGCCAGTGTCGTGCGGCGCGGGCGTGGCCGCTGCCGTGAGTCGGCCTTGCAGTCCCGCTCGCCGCCGCCCCCGCCGGTCTAGCCCGGTCAGCTTTTCTTCCCTTTCTCCTCCTCCTCCTTCTCCTCTCCCCACCCCTCCGCCCGCTTTCGGCGGAGCGTGTGGTGGCGTGGAGCCGGTTAATTAGCCGGGCAAAACACACCACATGCTCAGCGCGAGCTAAAGGCGTGAAGGAGTCTTCGCGCGCGCGGTGAGCAGCGTGGCGGCCGGAATGCACTAAGCTCCGCGTCCCGTGGAACAATAAAGCCGGCCCCTTCGGCGCGGCCCAACCAAGCAAATCCTGTAAACCGTGTTACATGATGGCGCGGCGCCGGGCCGGACCGGGACCGGTCGCCGCCGCCGCCGCGCCGCCCGCCCCCCACTCCGCGGCGCGCGCCTCCCGCGCCGTTGGTCGGCCCGAAGGGCCCGCCCACGGCCTGGCCCTGCCCCCGCCCCCGTTAACAAAGCAAAAGCGCCGCTCCTCCCCGGCCCTGCTCCTCCTACTCCGCGCTGGCCGCTTGGGGCGGCGCCGCCGCAGCCGCCGCCTTCGCGGCTTTTAATTGACGCGCTGCTGGCGGCCGCGCTTCCTTGTGTGTGTTTTGCATTCAATTAGGGGGAGGAGCGGAGGCAAAATTAACGATGAACAACACCGGAACTGGAAAGGAGGCGGCCAACGGAGCCACCCCCCAGTTGGCGAACGTCGCCGATGGAGCGGAGAGGAGGGGAGAAGCAAGGGTTGTTGGAACGAAGAGGATTTGGGGAAGAGTCGGACACGACATTTGGCGCATCAGTGATTTTCGTACTTTTAATACGTCTTGGGTGCTATCTCGTACATGTTTGAATTGAGATACAAATTGGTATTTTCTGAAATTTACCTACGTTGATTAAGCTTTTATGTTTTTTTATTTTATCTTTTAATACAAAAGTAGACAATGTAAAAAGTGCCTTACGTTTTTGGTACATCCTGCAATTTCAAGAAAAACGAGCGTGCATTTTTACCACTTACTTTTTTAGTTGTTTGTGAAGATGGGTAAAATAGCAAATTTAGATTTCCTATAATCTTTCAAAATAATCAAAGAACTCAAATTTCAATAAATCAGAAAAAAAGAAGAACGCAGCTCATCGGGAATTTAATTTCCTAAGGTCCAAATCTTCCATGATTCAAACGTTCATCTTCGTTCTACTTTGAAACAAAAACACTTTTTTCAAATCACCAAATATAAATAATCCGAATTATATGTTGATGCACTTCATTTTTATCTTAACATCTACGAAGAAGATACTTTTCGTTCATTATTGCCTTGTTAAACTTTCTCTTGTTTCCATTAAACCGTTTTGAAAATCTTTTAAAATGAGAATGCTATGATAAATTCCGTATTTTCTGCCTTGATTTTCGTGATCTTGACAACCTGAAAGCAACCCCCGATGCCAGTAGCCGACGCTTCCTTCTCTGTCCATTAGATCGGCGCGGCGAGGCGAGGCGAGGCGAGGGAGGCGAGGCCGCCCCCGCGCCGCCGCGGCCCCCCCACAAAAAAAATTGTTGCCAGGCGATGGGCGCGCGGGGAGAGGCGAGGGGCGAGGGGGTGACAGGCGCCGCGACTGCGCGTGGCGCCGGCTCGGCGCCCCTCCGCCTCGCGACGCCGTCGCGTCGGAGCGCCCGCGCGCAGGAGCGCGGCCTTCGCGCGGACAGTCGCCACGCGCGGCGGCGCACGCAGGGCCCTCGCGGTCGCTCTGCGACGGACAGGAGGGCTCCAGTTCGGAATGGCTAGCAGGTTTAATTACAGAAATATTAAATGACGGACGCTATTAAAATTAACATTTATAAACTTTAAAATATATTATCATTACGATTATTACTATTACTATTATTATTATTATATTAATTATTATTATTATTATTATTATATTATTATTATTATTATTGGGTATACGGGCCATTGAGGACCCGCAACCCGATTTACGTGTGTAATCTCCTCCAGGATCAGCTTTCAGGTGTATCCCTCACTACGGGACAAGGTTTGTTACGCCTTGAAGTGTGATTGTGTGAAAGATTGTAATAGAATCGAGAATGAGGGAGGAGGGATAATTACAATCATTGACCTATGTCTACTGCCCCTAGAAACCCTGCAGCCTCGTCGAGCAGACGACGGCCTGCCGCAAACCGTTCGCGTCACGGCGCATACTTTTAATTATATTATTATTATTATTCCATTTATTATTATTTATTATTATTATATTATTATTATTATTATTATTATTATTTTTTCATCATCACCTACTAGGGAGCAGATTTTTGATGAACCATAAAACCATGGACAAGATTAATGCAAAATTAAAAATGCTTTACAATGTTTTAGATGCCTAAAATCAAAGAAAAAATGATGTACAAATGTGATCATTCTACTTATGGATGAAAAAATCAAGCAGTTTGCGATACGTACCAATGTAAATTGAGCTTCTTCTATTCGTTCACTGTGAACTCTGTAAACTCGGAATCTTGACGCAGAAAAACTATGTTTAGGTTATCTCATATATCGCTGACAAACAAATGGTGGCTTGAACGCAGGCATCACAGGAACCTTGCATTAATACTTGCAATGGCTACATTACAACTCTGAGCGAAGAAATCGAATAGGGTACCAGGTATAGGTTGTCAGGAATTCTGTGCAGAATATTTGTAACATCTTTGTAAATATTGTTTTAGCAAGTACAATTAAAATGTTATTATAATCGATTAAATCAGCGAAAATTGCGATAAAATGACGGAAATAAGATTCAAAATATGACTTATTATGAAATCGACGAAAAAATGCAATAAAAAAGTATATAATGGTAATTTTCTTTTGTCATAACATTTACTGAATTTGTATATTAAGGCATTTTTGAAAGTGAAAAAAGAAAAAATGACATTGTCATTAAAATCCGCCAGGTAATCATCATCTGCTGGATTAGACTTTCAAGTCTTTTCCAGCTTTGTAGAAATTGCTCTCTCATCTTCTTAGTGGTAGTTGTCTTCCCACGCTTCTCCTCCTCTTTAATCATATTGTACTTATCTCTCCTCTTCAAGATCGTTCTAGTATTTTTTTTTTTCATTTTTCTTATACTATAAATATGGTTTCATTAAACTAACAATTTTAAGTTCTTTAATTATGATTATTAATATGTAATTGCTGTTATAATAATTTTTACATTAATATAATAATAATAATATATAATATATTATTCTTATTATTATTTCTCTTACTGCTTCTTTCGTCCCATATTTCTCTTTCCTTCAGTATTCTTCTAGAACTTTGTAACTTTTGCATTTATTTCTAAGTTCATTTCTGTTTTCTTTGTCTTCTTCTGTTACTCCCGCATCTTTGGTTTCTTTAGCCGTTAACTAATTTGCTTCAAGTTGTTTGTCAAATATTGACATTGTTTTATCTTTCTTAATAATTTTGTCATCCATTCCTTTAAGTGTCAAAAATTGCAAATATTTCGCTTTTGTGTTTTGCGATTTATACTTCCGCGCATCATTATTATTGTGTCTTACCCATTGTTTGTGTAATGATCAACAAATTGAACTTTTATATGTAGAACGGTAGCCAATAATGTTTTATGATGTTTGCAACCGAAAATTGTTGAAATAACCGTTGAATTTCACACGAAACTCACATTTATAAACGAATACCCATGTTTAAATGTCTTAGGCTAATGTCACATGCCTCAATTGAATTGTTTTTCTGATTCGATTTATGTCAGAAACAGTAAAAAGCTATTTGTGATGGATGTGGGGGAGAAGTATAATTCTGCACACATTTTCTTGATCTCCAATGCTCTTCCTCACTTGCAAATAACAAATAATCTCCAGAAACAATTAAAGAAACGCCGTTTCAAAGATAAAATTTCAAGAAATTCTAATATATAAAGATACCACAGAAACCGTTAAATATTTTTGGCGCTTCTTGGTATTAGTAGTGTAGTAGTAGTAGTAGTAGTCTTTGTAGTTTGTATTGAGAGTTATGTAGTCTTGCAAAAATTAAAAAGCTTTAAATGAGCATTAAAATAATTGAATCTTTGAAAAATAACGAATGAACGTTTTTAGTTTGTCTACATCACAAAAAAGTTTACATTTGCAACTAATTATCGAATTATTATCTCTTCACGATACGGCAATAAACGCTTCAATCATATAGATTACGATAACATTTTACGGATAGAGTAAAATATCCCCCTCTGTCATTATCACTGTAAAGTGTATGTGCTGTAATCGCTAAATGCTCTATTCATTCTTAACCGCGGATTTCGCCGGAACTTTATACCGCTATCTTTCAAAATATTCAAGGTAGTGAAAGGTAGAGTTTTATGATCAGAAGATTCCGAAATCGGAGATACTTGTAGCTTCCCAGGAGTAAGACTCTTTTTATGTCCTGCAGAACAGATTTGATGGAGAAACGCAGGCCCGACTTCAGAGTTGGTGATTTTTTTTTTAATCAATATGCGAGGGAAAGAAAAAAACTCAGAAAAAATCAGATTACTGATATTTTGATGGGGAAAAGCAGTTTGGTTTAATTTGTTTATTTGTTTACAAATAACCACACTTAAAATATATGATAATAAAATGCAGCGAATATGAGTTTTTATCACACCCAACAAGGAAAACTAAAACATAAAACCAGTTTTAAATTCATAAAAGATATAACTGGAACTTTAAAAAACATCTTAATTAAGGGCAGTGGAGATGTAATGTTACAAAAGTTCTTTCCTTTTCCTTGAGCATCTGAGTAAATTTATAATTTAAGACAGACGATTGAAAAACGAAATTATTTGATCACATATATAAATAAGCACACGTCATAATATTAGTTGTTCAATAGTTTATTTTAGCACCAAGGCCCTTATAAAGGTTCTAATGATCGGACGGTGACAAAAAGCCTGAGGCCCTTTGGCTCGCAGGTCTTTTTTCGAACCTGAGATCATAGAACCATTTAACGCGCTGTGGCACTAATTGCATAATTTTATTTTTTATTTCATTTTATTGATTCAGATTTACTTATTTACTAATTAACTAGATGCTAACGTGACTCGGTTTGTCTTTTCATATGCCCTCGCTACTACTACTACTACTACTACTACTAATACATGCAAAGAAGCGCAAAAATATTTAACGTTTCTGATATACTTTATATATTAGATTCTTGAAATTTTATCTTTGAAACGGCGTTTCTTTAAATTGTTTCTGGAGATTATTTGTATTTTGCAAGTGAGAAGAGATTTTGGAGATCAAGAAAATGTGTGCAGATTATACTTCTCCCCATACATCACAAATAGCTTTTACTGTTTTCTGACGAAAATCGAATCAGAAAAACAATTCAATGAGGATGACGATTCACCTAAGAATTTAAGACATGGTATTCGTTTATAAATGTGAGTTCGTGTAAAATTCACGGTTATTTCAACAATTTCGGTTGCATACATCATAAAACATTATTGGCTACCTTCTAAGATAAAAGTTACAATGTATGATTCATTACACAACAATGGTAAGACACAATAATAATGATGGCGGAATATAAATCGCAAAACAACAAAAAGCGAAATATTGCAATTTATGAACACTTAAAAGGAATGGATGACAAAATATTAAGAAAAACAATGTTCAATATTTGACAAACAATTGAAGCAAATTAGTATACGGCTAAAGAAACACAAAAGATGCGGGATAACAGAAGAAGACAAAGAAAACAGAAATGAACTTAGAAATAAAATGCAAAAAGTTACAAAGTTTCCAAGAGAATACTGAAGGAAAGAGAAATATGGACGAAAGACAGCAGTAGTGTGAAATAATAATAAAAATTATTATTATTATTATTAAATATTATTATTATAATCAATTATTATTATAATCAATTATTATTATAATCAATAAAGAAATTAAAAAAGAATTAAACATTGTTAGTGTAAATGAACCTATTTAATAGTATAAGAAAAATGAAAAAACAAAAAATACTAAGAACTTCTGAAGAGAGAATAAGTACAATATGAATTAAGAGGGAGGAGAAACGTGGGAAGACAACTACCACTAAGAAGATGGAGAGAGCAATTCTACAAGCTGGAAAAGACTGAAAAGTCTAATCCCAGCAGATGATGATTACCTGGCGGATTTTAATGAAATGTCATTTTTTTCTTTTTCACTTTACAAAAATGCCTTAATATACAAATTCAGTAAATGTTATGACAAAAGAAAATTACCCATTCTTATACTTTTTTATTGCATTTTTCGTCGATTTCGACTAATAAGTCATTTTTTAAAACTTTTTCCCGTCATTTTATCGCAATTGTCGCTGATTTAAACGATTATAATAACATTTTAATTGTACTTGCTAAAACAAATTTTACAAGATGTAACAAATATTCTGCACAGAATTCCTGACAACCTATACCTGGTACCCTATTCGATTTCTTCGCTCAGAAGTTGTAATGTAGCCATTGCAAGTATTAATGCAAGGTTCCTGTGATGCCGGTCAGCATCATTTTTGGTTCAGCCGATATTGAGATAACTAAACATAGTTTTTCTGGTCAAGGATTGTCCGAGTTTACAGAGTTCACGTGAACGAATAGAAGAAACCTCAATTACATTAGTAACGTATCCAACAGCTTGATTGTTCATCCTAAGTAGTAATGATCACATTTTTACATCATTTTTCTTTGATTTTAGGGCATTAAAACATTGTAAAAGCATTTTAATTGATAATCTTGTCCATGTTTTTGGTCATCAAAATCTGCTCCCTAGTGGTGATGATGAAATTAATAATAATAATAATAATAATAATAATAATAATAATAATAATAATAATAATAATAATAATTAAAAGTCGGCCCCGTGACGCAGACGGCAGCCGTCGTCTGCTCCGACGAGGCTGCAGGTTCTAGGGCAGTAGACATGGTCATGATTGTAATTATCCCTCCATCCCTTATCATCATTCTATCACATCTTTCACACAATTCACACTTCAAGGCGTAACAACCTTGTCGTAGTGAGGGATACAGCTGAAAAGCTGATCCTGGAGGAATTAAACACGTAAATCTGGTAGCGTGTCCTCAATGGCCTATACACCAATAATAATAATAATAATAATAATAATAATAATAATAATAATAATAATAATAGTAATAGTAATATCGTAATGATAATATATATTTAAATTTATAAATGTTATTTTATAGCGTCCTCATTTAATATTTTGTATTAAACCTGCTAGCCATCCGAACTGAGCCCTCCTGTCCGTCGCAGAGCGACCCGAGGGCCTGCGTGCGCCCCGCGCGTGGCGATGTCGCGCGAAGGCCGCCTCCTGCGCGCGGCGCTCCGACGCACGGCGTTCGCGAGGCGGAGTCGTGGCGCGGCCGCGCGCCACGCGCAGTTTTCCGCGGCCCTGTCACCCCCTCGCCCCTCGCCTCTCCGCGCGCCCAGTCGCCTGGCAACATTTTTGTGGGGGCGGGCGCGCGGGCGCCCGCTTCGCCCGCCTCGCCTCCGCGCGATCTATGGACAGGGAAGAGCGTCGGTACTGCATCGGGCGTTGCTTTCAGGTGTCAAGTACGAAAATCAGGCAGAAAGTACGTTTATATAGCATTCTCATTTAAAAGATTTCAAAACGGTTATGGAACAAGAGAATAGTTAACAAGGGCAATAATGAACGAAAAGTATTTCTTGCGTAGTGTTAGATAAAAATGAAGTGCATCAAATATAATCTGGCATTGTATTTATATTTGGTGATTTGAAAAAGTGTTTTCTTGTTCAAAGTAGACGAATGAACGTTTGAATCATGAAGATTTGGACCTTAGGAATTAAATCCCGATGACTGCGTTCTTCTTTTTTTCTGATTTATTAAAATTGAGTTCTTTGCATTATTTTGAAAGATTATAGGAAATTAAATTTCTATTTGATACCCATCTTCACAAACAACTAAAAAGTAGTGGTAAAAATGCTACGCTCGTTTTTCTTGGAAATTGCAGATGTACCAAAAACCAGTAAGCACTTTTTACATTGTCTACTTTGTATAAAGACTAAAATAAAAAAACAATAAAAGTTTCATCAACGTAGGTAAATTTCAGAAAAATACCAATTTGTATCTCATTCAAACATGTACGAGATAGCACCAAGACGTATTAAAAGTACGAAATCACTGATGCCGCCAAATGTCGTGTCCGACTCTCCCCAAATCCTCTCGTTCCACAACCCTTGCTCTCCCCTCTCTCCGCTCCATCGGCGAGTCGCAACTGCGGGTGCTCCGTTGCGCCTCTTCCAGTTCCGTTGTTGTATCGTTATTTTCCTCCGCTCTCCCCTAATGAATGCAAACACACAAAGGAAGCGCGGCCGCCAGCAGCGCGTCAATAAAGCCCGAAGCGCGCTGCGGCGGCGCCGCCCCAGCGCGCCAGCGCGGAGTAGAGAGCGGCCGGAGGGCGGCTGCTTTCTTGTTAACGGGCGGCGGGGGCAGGCCAGGGCCGTGGCGGGCCTGTCGGCGCCGACCAACGGCGCGGGAGGCGCGCGCCGCGATGGGGCGCGGCAGCGGCGCGCGGCGGCGACCGGTCCGGTCCGGCGGCGCCGCGCCATCATGTACACGGTTCTAGCAAGGCGATTGCTTGCGTTGGGCCGCGCCGAAGGGCCGGCTTATTGTTCCACGGCGACGCGGAGCTAGTGATTCCGGCCGCCACGCTGTCTCACGTCGCGCGCGAAGACTCCTTCACGCTTTCAGCTCCGCGAGATGTGTGTGTTTTGCCGGTAATTAACGGCTCCACGCGCACACACGGCTCCGCCGAAAGCGGGCGGAGGGGTGGGTGAGAGGAGAAGGAGGAGCAGGCAGAAAGGAAAAAAGCTGACGGGCTGACCTGTCGGACGGGGCTTCGTGGCGGCCAGTTCCCAGCGTGGCATCCTGCCACGGCCCTACGCGCCACGTACCAGCCGCCTTCGCGCCGCACGAACTGGGCGCCACGGCACGGCACGGCACGCGTGCGGCTCGGCGTCCGCTAACCACCAGACGACGCCACCGCCGCCTCCACGCACATCGCGCACCGCTGCGTGGCTCGACGCCGCCACCGGCGCACGCGCTCACGCCCGCACGCACTGGCGCGCAATCGGCGTGAGTAGCGCACCGGGGCCGGCCTCTTCTGGACGCTAGTCGAACGAGACGTCGCAAAGAAATGCATTCATGGCCTGTGCACCAGTGCCAACAAACGATAACAGCCGCATCGACGAGCCATCGAAGGTATCACGCGTTCTGACAGCGCGATAATAACGCGGTGAGAAAGAAATGAATGCTGGGTTGACGTGTGTGAAAGAGACATATATTTCGACACGCGAGTGACGAATCGAGCTAGTGAGTGCTTACAAATTTTTTCAGAAAATCTGTCTGTTTTGTATTTGTTATCGAACAGGAATAGCATGGACATGAGAACATAGCTAAGGTGACAATGACAGTTGTTCGGAATTGTCCTAATATTAGGAAACTGGGAAATATGAGCTGTAAATCACGCAGGGGTAGGTGAGTGTTGTAAAGTCAAAACAGGCATTCCGTGGGGGTGGTCGGGGGGTTGGGGGGCGCGGGTCGTGTACAGATCCGCTAACAGACTGATGAGGTGAAGCCGGTGGGCCTGTCGCCTCCGTGTGCCAGGCCGAGTGGCAGTCGTGGCGCGGGATGGGCTCCCGGGGTGGGGTGGCGCGCGGGCACGGTCTGGCGGGGGGCGGTGGGCGTGAGAGCATGAGGCCGGGTCGCGCCGGTGTGTGCTCGCGCTGGGCGCGGGGGCGAGGATGGGCGGGACGGGGCGCGCGGGGCGGGGCGGAGGCGGCTGTGGCGGCGGCGGGCGGTCGTTCTTGAGCTGGCCCGGGAGGCTGGCAGGCGGACTGTTGGCCTGCGCAGTCGGTCGCGGCCGTGCCGCCGCCACCTGCGAGCGTTGTACGACGCGCGCTGGCGGTGGGCCGTCCGCAGCTGGGGGGCGGCCTGCTCCGGTCTCGGCCGCTGGAGGCGGAGTCGGGGACGGCGGGGCGGGCGCGCGCCGCGCCGCGTGCTACACTTCATTCCCTGCGGACGTTCGACGCACGTGTACTCGCGTCGCGGCGGCGATGCGGGGGTATCCATCGCTGCGGCTTCCCCAGTGCGGCTGGCCGGCTTCGCGGTTGCCGCCGGAGCTTTGTGGCACGGCGGTGGCCCCGGGCAGCCAGGCCGGCGACCGGCCGCAGGCGGCACCGCGGCCGGCGTCTGCTGGCCATACGCAGTCTCCGCCGCGAGATTCGCCTCCTCAGGCGTGGCGGCAGGCGCGGGCCGGCCGCCGGGGCGGGCGGGCGGCGGCGCGGGCGGGGGCGTCGGGCTGGACGCGGCGGCCGACCGGAGGAGAGCGCTCGCCCTGGGCGACGACGGGCCCGGGGACGCCCACTCGCCCAAGAAGGGTGAGTGCCCCCCCCCCGCAGGGGAACGTCCGAGGAGCAACCAGTCAAAACGGATAGTGTCCATTGATGTAAAAAAAATTGCCTTTCATATGAAATCGTGGAGTTTTTAATACGATCTATACGCTACAGCTATCAGAATTCTTCAAAACGCATTTTAACACATTAAATTAAATGCGTTTTGAAGAAACTTGAAAACAGGAGCGGGTAGGGCGTACTAAAAATACACGATTTCATATCCAACTTAATTTTTTTTACCAGTTGACAATTTGCGCGTTTATCAGTTGTTCCTCTTCATTGCTTAGCGATAGACGCATGACACAGTTAGAGAAGTTACTCTAAGAAGGGACCAGTTTGACAGGTCGGGAAACAAGTGAATGTCATGATGAGTGATAACATTGCTAGAGATAATGATGAAAACTATTTACGAACGAGCTAGCTAATGCATTGCTAATGCTAGCGAATGCATTGACGAATTGGGTGCATGGAGATAATCCGCAGTTATGTTGTCAGCAGTTGCTGTCAAAGGGGTCCCTTCTTATAAACATCTTTTTTCTTCTTATACCACGTGGTGAGAGGCTGTCCGAATATTTTTAGTCTCACGACTTTTCTGTAAAAATATGAAATCATTCATTTTGATAAGTTAATTCTCTTATTTATTCTATTAACCGCATTAAGTCGACTAAATGTCGACACAAAATTATTACGGCATTCTCCACAAGTTTTATATATAATATAAAGACTGAACTTTTCATTTACTATCTTTCCTATACTTTTGAATTTTTTCCCCTTCACAAAAGTATTTTTTTAATACTTTATAGTGTAAACAACAAAACCTTTTTAAAATGCCTGCTACTTAAAATTACTTTAATAATAATTACACAAGGAAAGAATCTAAATACCACTACCCTGAATTTCATTTTTCCCAATTACTTTTGTAATTATATTATTATGATTATGTAGAAAAGAACTCCTAATTTGCAAACCCTACTATTTGAGGAAATTTGCTGTTTTCTTCAGTTTTGAATTAATGGGGTCTACATTGTAATTGCTGGTACCGATCATTTCTCTAATTGCCTTAATAAGATATTAGTATTAGTTCTCGGACTGTGCACAGTGCAGAGGAAAAATCATGAAATCATGAACCCCCAAGTTGAAGACGTCATTATTTGCTGTTGTATTATTTGCAGACATTAAATTACTCATGACATGACTCATAAATTACTCAAGTGTATTTAATTTGGAAGTAACCCTGTTTTTTTAGCAGAATATCACTTTTATTACCTCTTTCTACTAAATATGTGTAAATGACTTGTTTACATTTCATTTTTATCTTTCAATTTCGACCATTTTTAATACCACTTAGCCTATGAAATCCAAAATATTCATTTTGTTGTTTGATGAAAATATTCTTCTTTTAGTAAGTTCTTATTTTGTATTTTTACTTATTGTGACATTGTAGAATTCTCAATACGATTAATTGTACTTCCGCAAAGATTGTAATTATGTATTTTAAAGAAAAGAAGTACTAATTTAATGTATATCCAAATAAAACAGTTTTTAGAGAACTAAAAACAAAATCGCTTTTAAAATGTTTCCAAAAACATTAACCTATAAATAAACAAAAAATACACCTCTTCAGAAATGTATTGAATCAAATTTACCGCCTTGTATTTTCGGTATTTCTGAAGTTTGTTATTTTTTAATTTTATGAAACAAACTGTAATTTAATGATTACCACACTATAATGCTAGACGCTTCAGAATAATAAACAAACGTTTATTGAGTATTTTTGTGCCATGTCATAGTAAATCTCATTAAAAAGTCCAACACTTGGGAAATCCTGTTCTATAGTTTTATATTTACTGTGCTTCCTTGACGGTATAATTGAATAACGGAGTAAATGAACCTTCTTGCTTTGGTGTTCATCTCAGAGAAGTTTTTTACGAACATATGAGGAGGAACAATAGATATTACAACAAATGATCGGTTAATAAGAAGGCATTCGTTATTTCTGTTAAAAGAAATCTATATTGCCAAGTACAGTAACCAATTACCAAGTACTGTTATAGGAAAGCTACACTACTGTGTGCTTCTCGTCCAGGGTTTAAACCATGCAATAGTATTTATTCTGATATTATAAGATTGACGTGCATGTTTACTTTTATATTATACTTGGAGCTAATTAAATTAAAGCAACATTTTCATGAACACATCAGCGCTACATATTATCTGAAGATACAAACACTAACCTTGTGTACGTATGAACATTTGCAACATGCAAGTTTGGTAAGATATAATAAATTTCTCGTTAAAAAATCGTGTTATTTCTTGTCTAATAGAAACTAAGCACGTCTATATGATTGTGTGAGGAAAATTGGTATCCAAATTTGGAATGATAACAGTTCTATCAATTCCACCAATACCAATAAAAATGTACTTTCCATCTTTGTATCGATATTGGAGTAATAATTGTGTATAAGAAATCTAATTAAGTTTCTCAAATAACAATGACTGAAGATGGATACTGGATATTGATGTTGTCCACTTTTCAATTTTTGTATTAATAATTTCAACACACTTAAGTACTGTCATAACATATCTCAGTTTTTATTATATTAGGATATAAATGTCAACCTTTTTCTTTCATTTCTTCCGAAGAAATGCTGAGCATGTTTGAATTTCAGGCATAATTATTACTTAGTTTTATCGGTTTATACATAAAAATAATGATGATACTCTTTTGACACTTAAATATCGTTTGTTTTTGTATTATAAACTTTCTTAGTTTTCAGCGAAATACATCCTTGTTAAAATTTTCAGGAGAATATTTGTTCGTATGCATTATCTAGCATCATTAAGGAATTATTTTTGCTTTTCAATTAATAATAAATGATAAGAGTAAAATTTTCTTTTTTTAATAATAATAGAGATATTAGGAGTTAATTCGCTTCCAATAGTTACATAATGCAATCAAAAGAATCATCATGTAAATTAATTTAATTATGGAATTCTTTGTAAATTATTACTAGAGCGGGTTTAGATCGCTTGTTTTAAAAATACCTAATAACCATTTACAACAATTGTCGATTACAAAGATATAATTTTATAAATATTAATAGTATAACTCATTGATTTTGAAGATCATTAGATTAAAATTACTTTAACAATTGTACACATATTCAAAATACCAGGTCCTAATTTTCTAAGAAGCCGTCCTTCATAAAACACGTGTCTTTGAAACCTCTATGAACTGTAAACAAGAGTCGCGTATTCACGGGTCTTTGCGTCTGCTCAACAAACTTCGAGCAACTATACGATGTCAATCAAAATAAACACTAGGGGGAAAAAACAACAACTTAAAATACGAGATGTAAGTTGGCATCTACCGCTCCCAAATTTGATACTGATCTTCTTACAGAAAAATTGACCATTATAAATGATTCCTTTCTTTTATTGTCTCCACCGCTATACAACTCCCGAAAATGTGAACGATTCATCACATTTAGGAGCCCCCTCGGCACAACATTTTTCAAAACACACTCCGTCCGTCGGCCTAGCGCACCTGCTCTCTCAGCACTGCGGCGGCGCGGGCGGTTTTCGATAAAAATTGAGGGACGCCATTTCAACAAATGAAAGGGAAAAATGTTTTTAATTGCACATATTTGTGTCAATAACTACTTAATTTATTCATCGTGTATTTCCATTAATGTGTGAATATATAAACAACTTGAAAAATAAAATATCTACATGATACGTGTGGTCTATTCCATTGGTGTTTCTTTACCAAATGAAAAAATGAATTAAAACTTTTAGAGTATTGTATTTAAAATATGTTAATATTAATATATACATTCGGTTTCATTTGAAGCAGTTTGTGAATTTCAGGATCGGATTTAAATTTCAGGATATTAAAATTTATGTGAAATCGAGATTATCAGCTTTTATCACAGAGAGCGAATATATTTCTCTGTATGTATTACAAGAGGGTAAAATAACATGCAACAAATGTCACTCGCACATTTTAAGATGTGCTTTGTGAAGACTTTGAAATCAAATTACACTTTCCTAAGGAACATGAATTATCAGTCATCTTTATTTGTTTCGGTATGGTTTTATATTATTTTCCGACAATTTCTAAATATGTGCAAATTCATAAACAATCAAAAATAATCAACATTATGGACGAAAACATTTTATATTGGAGTTAGTAATTGATTGGTTTATCTGGTCTCAAGTGAACCAATTTCCTATAAAGAATAATATCTTCGAGAAACAGTTTGGAACCTTGATGAAACAAATAAATGTAACTTCTTACATTTACAATAAGAACTACAGAAGTGTCGGATAATAAAATTAATAATGAAGATTATAGAAGCTAAATCTGAAAATAAAGAAAACTAATATTAAATTCTGAATAATATATTTCACTGACGTACCCCCACATGGGTTATGGTTTCAAGCTTCACTGACTGCGCAAATCGTTCCAAAATATTATTGAAAAATTGTATTTTAAAATCTCTGTAAAACATACATGCTGAAGAGAAAGACTAAATATTTGAAGGGGAAAAATCAGTGTCAATATCAAATAATTCATTTCCCATGGTTGAAGTAAAAATTTGTTTCAAGGTTTTGAAGATATTTTTGACATAAATTACTTCTATTTTTTATGTTATAACACATTAAACATAAGTACCGATTTAGAGTAGTTCCGCAGTGGACCACACGATAGTTATTTTAATTTTTCATAATTCATTTTTGTTGAAAAGGTGGTCTATCAAAACACACCGTCAGGTTCAACATTTATTCCGAATGCTCCAATGTTTAAAAAATGCTTTACATAGTTAAGGGGGTGATCGGCAGCGGCGGCGGGGGGGGGGCGCGGGGCCGGCGCCCCGGTGGGGCGCGCGGCGGCGGCGGCGCGGCGCTGTAGCTAAACGGCAATCGTGCCGCGGCGGGTGCGTTCGCATTGGCGGGTGGGCCTTGCGCGCCCCGCTCGCTCCCCGGCCCCCGCGCAACGCCGCGACCGCGAGAAGGCCTCGCCCCGCCCCAGCGCCGCCCGCCGTTCGCCCGCACGCACGGGCGTTAGCGTCTTTAGGCGCCAGCGGCGGCGTCGAACGGGGACCCTGATTTGGAAGCCACGGCCCTCCAAAACTGCATTCCGCTACTACCTCGAAATTGCGTTAAAGAAATGTTTTATAAACAACAGTATAAATATGTTTAAATTATATATATAAAATATATAATATGTAATAATTTTATATATAAAATAATATGTTTAGAAATATAAATATGTATAAATAAATTTACATACAAATTTTGAATATGACTTAATATTATTAACAATTGTCGTGTGTCCAAACTAAATTTTGCTGCCTTCGAGTTTAAATTCAAATCTTTTCTAGTTGACAAAATAATAGACCTATTAATACTTAATTTTATTAAAGTATCGTTTATAATTTTCATTTTCAAATTCATTTCAAATTACAATCAACAAATTGAAACTAAATGTATCAATGAAAGAATTTTGTTCATAAATATATTAAATTTAAACCGTTTTCTTTCCCTTTTAAGCAAAATTATATATTCCCCTCCGAAATATTTGTTGATATTGCCCTCGTTAGGAAGGCGAGCGCACCCCTTCCACAAGAGCGGTGGCAAATGTGGCTCTCCCTCCTCCATTTGGAACTTAGCAATAAAAGAATTATAATTTAAATGAGTTTTATGTATCCGTGATGCTAGGTAGTATGGTGTTAAATAAAATATCTATAGGTGCATAACTTTAACATAACATAGGGCATTTAAAACTTAACTAATGCCTTTGCAAACAATGCTTGACATTTTGTCTACAATAGAAACAATTGTCTTTTTCTTTTACACAAATCAAAAATATTCTTTAGCGGTCAGAAATATAAAATCATCGCATTATTTTTATTTAGGAAGTACAAAATATTTTTTTAACAACTCTATAATAACTGGTAACAAAAATATATTCTTCAGAATTGTATACATTTGAAAAGTTTTTATAGATAATAATAATTAAAATCTACGTATTTAAATATTAATAGTGTTAAAATTAATTAAAAACAGTATTTAAAATTTAATTTTTCATACGATAGCGAATTTAAATTCTCTTATCTGTAACTTACTTCAAAATCGTAAATAATTAGTTTCTAAAATTATTTGGTACCAAGGAAACGTTGAACAGTTGTGAATTGTCATTGTTCGATAATATCTATACCCTATTTTTTATAATTTAATAATTCTGAATTTTCATTTTCAAATTAATAGCAAATATAGAGAACCCACGCATTTTCTTTATCAAAAAAAACCATACAAAGGTGTAAAAAAGATAAAAATCAAAATAATGCAATTGTAAAACCCATTTATTTTTATTTTTAATTCAAAAATAAAAATTAATAGGATTGGAAATAGTAAGTAATTTAGTTGTAATAAGTGATAGCAATACAATACGGTCTTTTATTATTAATTAAGTTTTCTTTAACTTTTTCTTCAATTAAATTATTTTGCAAAATCCTATATATAAGACTTTTCCCAAAGAACGCTCTTAGAATAATAGTGAATTAAAAATTAATACAATAATATAATTTAAAGACTGTTATTTGACAGGCTGCGTTTTCTGAGACTTGGATACAACTTTAAACTGTGCAATTTTAAAAGTATTTCTGATAAAATGAAGTAATGTGCATTGCTTTTATAAACAAAACACTGTATTTATTTTTTTGAAATGCACTCATTAAAATATTTTGAATTTGATAGATACTTGATTTATATATGAATTTGATAGATACTTACAAGGATTGTGAAGACACAACTAAAGTAAACTCTGAATATCTAACACAATTATCTTCCACCAAAACATTAATTAAATCTTCTTACATTTTTTGAGACATTTTAGGATAATTATTTTATATTGTTCTTCGAAAATTATTTGTAAGCATTTAATTCACAAATTATTTCCTTACTCACAAAATGATCACAGATTTCTATACTCATATGAACTAGATTTCAATATTTTCATTCAGTACCCGCAGTAGCAGTACATTCAGTAGCCAAGCAACATCGAAAGACAACTTCGAAGCTTTCAACTTTTCAAATTCCTCCCGAGAACAATCCGAACGCGCATCTAGTTTATATTAGTTAACCCCACAAATTTACCAGAAACACGAAAAATATGGGGACATCCACGCACTATACATTGATATACTACAAACTATCTAATTACATTATAATATCAAAATAAATAAGCCATAGAAGTCTGAACAATTCTGCAATTCGGAACCTATTTCTCAGCGTGGTTGAGTCATGATAAATCTAATTTTTAACAATAAGAGCAAACACTCTTCACCTTCAAATAAAGAAGTACCGAAATCCGTTTTGGAGTCATTTTAATTTAGAAATATAAATAGTCAATAGAAACTTTATTAATCTATTATTACACAAGTTTATATCAACTCACAAGATAAAAAAAGTCTTGTATGCCTTTAATCATCAAAACATTCACATTTACATCGAGCGGCTAATATTAGACATGCTCAACTCACTCACAGCTTTCAACTCCTCAAATTCCTTTCGAGAACGATCCAAATGCGCACTCAATTTATCTCGAATTAACGCTCCATTTCCCAGAAACACGAAGGAACATCCCGACAACATTCGTGCTCTCATAAGTCTCCTCACCGAATTAGCGCCATTTGCCGGAGTAGACAGCCAACTAGGCGTTTACAAGGGCAGAGGTCGTTATAAACGCAAACCGACACACGTGCCAAGTTGCTTCTGTCGCCGCTAATGGAATTTATTCGATCACCTCACGTTTGCAAATTATTCTTCTTAGTCTCTTGCAGACGCATTTTCACATTTTACTTAATCAGTGTTTTGCATCGATTGAAGATTTATTTAGTGGCAGCAAATATATCCCAATTGACAGAAAGAAGGAGGCACCATACTTCAATTTCGAGAATGCTGATTGTAGAATTCACTCATATTTTAAACAATGTTAATAAGTAATATAAAATAAAACAGTGAAATGCATAAAACTACTTTATTGTTATAACCTTAATAAATAGATAAAAATGTGTAAGTGAGACATTTTACCTAACCTGAAAGAGTTCTAGCTCTACATTTATAATTAACAGAAAATTTTCTTATGCTGAAGAATATTTTTTTCGGGAGGTGTTTCAGAAAAAAATTATTGGTCTTCGCAAACTATTTTTTTTTCCTTATTGTCTTCATAAATTTATTTTATCTCTACAAAATATTTAAAGATATCCACTCATCAAATTATAATATCAGTATTTCTAACGAGCATTATCAAGCCATTATCATAACAGTATTTCTATGCTACCAAATTACCCTCCCCTTTCAACTCCTCAAACACCTCCTGCGAACGATCCTAACGGGCCCCTCATTTGTCTCGGATTAACTCCACCATTTCCCAGAAACACGAAAGAACATCCCGAACACACTCGCGCACTCGTAAGTCTGCCTCCGCCGAATTAGCCGCGTTTGCGGGCGCAGACAGTCAACGAGGCGTTTACACGGGCCGGGGCCGTTATAAACGCGCTCCTACTACGCACGCGCTAAGTTGCGTCTGTCGCCGCTAATGGAATTTATTCGATCATTTTAAAACGCGCCGCCCCGCGCGTTTGAGAGCGCCCGCGCGCGCGGATGACGCTCGCGTGACTTCGCGCCTCTCAATAAGAGTGGGCGGCCGCGCGTGAATAATACACGCGTGGCGTCGCGCGGCTAAGCGCTTTACGCGCCGGACGCGTCAGCGCCGCCGCCGTCGCCGATTGCGGCTCACAGTAGGATGAAGTGGCGCTGAGCGCGGGCACCGAGTGTGGTGGCAAAGGAAATGATTCAACAGGAACGTTTCGTTCGCTTATAAAATTAAACAATAACGTTTCCTTTTTTTAAAATCACTCTGTTTAAATTAGCATTTTTTTGCGATTTCTAATTTTTATCAGGAACCTACATTTGGATCATTTGGAGCCCTCTCAAGTCAGACAGTAACCTCTGCGCCTTTGCAGAATAATTAAGGGAATTCGTTTATTAGAAAAGTTTATATCTTGAGATTAGAAAACTCCCATATTTCATTTTTCCTAAAAAACCAAATATTTTACTATCATCTTATAATACGAATAACAATAAAACTTCAGTAAGATTGATTATTTTATTCTATTTTCCTTTTATTCTTTTATTCTATAATTAGGATTTTTATCTCCTACAACATTTTTTGTTTTGGATTCCGCGTTTTTTTAGAGAATTAGCGGTTATGTTCCTTTTTCCTCTACTATTATCCAAATTTCCATTTACTTTTATGTTCCGTAGCCGGGACAAATTTTTTTCTACTGGCATTTTCTCTTTAAATTTTTGTCTTTTCGTTTTTCACAAAGATTGAAGAACACTACTATTGTCACAAAACCTTTTCCATTTTTTGTACTTCGACTTACAAAATTTCCTATTTAGATTTCACAAATTTCTTATTGGCTTTTAAAATCAACATTACATGTGCCCTAAACAACATTAAAACATTCCACTGTGTGTTAAATTATGAAAATAAGTGATAGCTGAAGGCTTCAGAACATTCATCATATGAAAATTCTAATCTAAAATAAAAAGAATGTTTGCGAAACATTCGTGAATGACCGCCATTTTTGGGAACTCCAGGCAGCCCCTGAATTTTGGGGCGTAAGTTAATCATCACTAGCCTCAGGATAACTACGAATCATTCATAACGAATAAAACATTCCCAATAATTTCTCTGGGAGTTTTAAAAACACACATTTTGTGGCAACATGTTTAATGCCTTATCAGTTTACTTTATTTGCGTTTGCCTTCTATTTTACGTAATTTCGCCGCGAACGTCTTTTAGTCCATTTCGGCCCAGTGTGAGGCGGGGCACGTGCTGACAAATGACTGGCGCGGTCCGCACTCGTCGTGTCAACAGTTCGCGCGCTGCTGTAGCGGTGGCGGTAGCGGCGGGAGCGGCGGTGAACGCCGCCGCCGAGGCGATGGTCCGATGCGCCGGTCGTGTCGGCACGATTAATAACGCGTGCGCTTGGTCGCAACCGGTTAGCGACCGCAGCAGCCGCGCGGTTAGCACTGGGGGCCTCCGACTGCGGATGTCGTTAGCTTCCGAATTTGGACTTCGGACGTCGGCCCTCGGAGGGGGCGTCGGCTTTGCTCGCGCTTTACGGGAAAGATGTTGAGATTCGCTCTTCAAACGTGATATCTGGTATATTATTTACAAATACGATAAGTCGTTTGAAGAACAAAAGATAATAACAAAATGACAAACGATTGACTCGTTACTTGAAATTTTATTATTTATTGAATTTTTATATTAGTTATTAATTTAAATATTACCCGCCATTTCAAGTTTTGTAATAATAATAACTATTATTATTATTATTATTGTGACAATACTATTAGACACAATTAATATCCCATCAGAAATTTGTTTGTATTTCTATAAACCCTTTTCTCTAGCAATAATTTATTTTCGTTGACAAAGAGAAAACTACTTGGCAGAAGGTTTAAACAATGAGCACAACTAGATAATTAGAAAACAGTTCAATGGCACCAAAGTGCACAATGTAATTGTGTTTGGGAGAGAAACATTGGCTACTCTAAAATCAAAGTTACAGACATTAGAATATTAGCAAAGAATAATAGAATGGTTTTATCACAATATCTTATTCATCAAAGCTAAACATTACTTTTAGAATAATAATTTATCGTTTGTGAAGTAGACATGTATTAAATACACAATATAAATAAAGTAGAATAGTGAGATTATAATAAAATGCAATGTAAATAGCAGTGCATGTTTCTGTTCAACCGAAATATTAATGGTTGTTTTGACAGATTTACGATATTTTCGAACTACAGAAAATAGCTACACAACGTTTGAAAATTTAAGAAAATTGAAGAGAAGAACTGTGATGAAATATAAATTAATTGTAATAATAAAAATATAATTTATAATAATGAAAACATTAAAAGAAATGAATCATCAATGAATCCGGAAATTTCGTAACAATCTATAAAACGTCTACAAGTGAGAAGAACAGCGTAACTAAAGATTGTAATTAATGTGTCAAATATTTACAACAAAAAAAACATGACATCTTCATTGCGGAAATGATGCTTTACTTTAAACGAGGAAAGCATAAAGAACGTGACACGTTAAGGAGCATTACCACCTTAATAAGGCTGTAATGTTTCACAATTATGACAATACCCCCCAACATTCCCCCGTACCCCACCGCATTCTTTACGGCCCATTTAAACTTCACTACAATTACCTTAATGAGAGCGTGTACAGTTTGAGAATAAAGAACCGCGCATTAACATAAAACACAATACCCTTTTTTTCGAAATCGTATTAACCCCCGCGGCATTCCAGAAGAGTAGGGGGCGGACTTTCTTCGCACCAATGGAAAACTAAATTGCCCTCTGTCGCGGCCGGGCGTGGAGGAGCGGGGCGGGGAGGCGCGCGCCAATGGGGTGCACGGATGAGGGATGAACGAAAATGTGGAGTGCTAAGAACAAAGGAGGCACGAGAGAGCGACTAATGGGAAGAAGATGTGAGTGAGAGACCACAAATAACGCGAATAGAGAATATGAGATAAAGTAAACGCAACGAAAAATAAATGAAACGAAAGGAATATGAGGGTCAAAGAAAAACAAAATGAAAGCAGGAGGGAAAGAAAATGGAAAGAATGAGAAAAAGAGAAGGATTGGGGAATAAAATCACAACAAGGTTGAAAAAAAGAAGAATAATGATGAAAGTAAAGCACGAAAGTGTCTGGGTTAAAATATGAAATAGCACCGGGGCGTTAAAGCGAAACGGCGGCATGAAAAAGAGTACGAATGCGTCAAAATAAGCAAAGGTAATGAGGTGGCGCAAGACAAAGAGCGATGAAAATGAGGGTGCGCGGGCGCGAGAGAGCGAGAGGGGTGGCGCGGTTTGGACGGACACTCAGAGGGGAGTCGGGGGATGGGGCTGGGGGAGGGAACCGAGGTATGCCCGCGGCGCACCGGCGCCTGGCGGGGGCGTGCGCAACAGGAGGCGTCCGATGTGGCCGGTGAAAGCGTGAGCGGGGCAATGAGAGGTACGAAAATAGAAAGGAGGGCGAGGGCGTGTTGCAAGGCATGAGGGCGCGACTGAAGGCAAGGGCGTCAGGGCGAGGGCGAGGGCGAGGGGGAGGCGAGGCGGAGGCGAGGGCCATTCGTGAGGGGAGGGCGAGGGCGAGGGCGAGGCGAGGCGAGGGCGAGGGCGAGGGCAGGGCGAGGGCGAGGGCGACGGCCACTGTGGAGGCATGGCGAGGGCGAAGGGCGAGGGCGAGGCGAGGGAGGGCGAGGGCGAGGCGAAGGCGGGCAGAGGCGAGGGCGAGGCGAGGCGAGGGCGAGGGCGAGGGCGAGGGCGAAGGGGAGGCCGAGGGCTGAGGGCGAGGCGAGGGCGAGGGCGAGGGCGAGAGGGGAGGGCGGGAGAAGGGCGGAGGGGAGGGCGAGGCGAGGAGGGCGAGGCGATGGGCGGTGCGAGAGTGCCGGCCCGCCGGGGACAGCGCGGGAGGCTGGGGGGCGGGGCGGCTGCAGATGTCCAACCTCCTGGAACGGGCAGCGCGCAAGGTTCCTCGTGTGGCGGAGGTTTATGGGCCGTATCCCGAAGTTAACATGCGGCGTGGCCCCTAAACCCCGAGAAAATTGGGTGGCCCCCCCTGCGCCCGTCGCTCCGCCCGCGCTTCCCTCGCCTGGCGCCCGCCACTCTTTTGTTGCACTCATTATTTCCGGGGCAACATCCCGCGGGAAACTGGCGCGACCGTGACGTTTCGTGAAAAAACTGACCGGGGCAGCTTTGTATTTTTCCAAAAGCGACGCCTTCCAAACGCTTGTTTTTGGCGTGTAAAAGCGGAGAGAGCATTCATCAGTGCGGGTTTAGCATCGCGAAAACTCGTTTACGATTCCCGACCCAACATACGTATTCAAATGAAACGGACTTTCCAAAATGTGATAATTTTAGTTCGCGGATAGGCCGAAAGAAACGGATTTTTTAAATACGAAAAAAAGTCATGTCCCTGGAAGAGGAAGAATCAGCAGCAAACCGTGATCACACCGCGCGCGCCACTTCACGTTCGAAGCATTTCGTGTTATTCTTCCGTCATTTCCCCTCCGAAGGGTGGACATTCGAATATGCACAAAGCACTGAAAAGAAAAAAACCGCTTGAAAAGTTTGAAAAAGGCCCTCATAAGAAAGTGTCGGGGGCCGTGCTTGGGTGGTGGCGGCGTCTATTAGGCGTGGGGGCGGCGGCGGGCGGCAGCGAGGGGAGCATCGTCGCTGGGGAAGTCACCCTCCGCCGTCTGCCGCGTGTACAAAGAAGTGGGGAGCAGCCACTTTGTGAAACATGGAGCCGTCTGCCGCCCTCCGCGCCCCACTCCCCACACCCAAATTGATCTCTTTTTATTTTCTCTGGAGATACACCAATTTTCGAATCGCTTGTTCGTTCACGTTTCTGAGTATTGCTTATCGCGAGAAACGTACAATGTTTGTAAAAAATGTTCTATCCAAAGTTCGAATTGAAAAAAAAAAAAATGTGACCACTTCCATTTGTTTTGAATATTGTATCAATCATGAATTTTATTGATGAACCCTGTATGAATTGTTTCTTAACCAGATAATATAATTTAATTTTCGAAAGCTGTGCAAAGTGTGTTGAATATTATGGATCAATATCACTTACTGACTTGATTTCAAGAGGATTGCACATACATTTTAGTACCAAAAATGCAAAATCCCTGTTTTCCGTATGAAAATGTTTCATTGGACAATTTTTAGTGTTAAAAGTGTTTGTATCCTAATAAAATAAATTCCCTTCACGTTAAAAGTTTTATAGATCTGTTTTAAATTTATAAATAATAAATATGTTATATTTACAAATGCACAGTTATCTGAAATAAAAGTACACCTTTATTCTGTTTTACTGTAATGTGTGTTAATACATGAAGTAATGGTAAAGAAATAGTTTAACAGTAAAACAAGTCCTCATATAATAACTGATTTCGCAATTTTTTCTCGGTTGCAACACGACCATCAATGTCAGTGATGAAAAAAATTAAAACCGGGTTAGTGTGTGTGATAATATGATACTCAAGACCTTTCCTACGATTTTGTTTTGAAACTATTTCTTATTTACTAATCTCCTAAAAAAAATTATATTTACTGCTTCAAAATTAACAAAAGTTAAGATAGAATATATTTAACTTAACGGCATCATAAAATTCCGGAACGTATCTCGTTTTAGAGAGAGAAAAAAAAAGAAGTGATCAAGGTATACGCGAAATATGCGCCGGAAAACGAATTTTCGGCAGAAAACTCTTATTGTCGGACCATGGTAAAGAAAAAGTGGATAAATCCTGTTGCTAAATGTAGAGAAAATATACAATGATGCAGGTTTCACGTTCGTTGAAATTCCCAATTTTTTGAAAATTGCACAAATGAGAGTAGTTTTCACGTAATTTGGCGCGAAATATAGGCATTTTTTTAAATTATATTTTTTTTCTAAAATCGCCCCAAATTTTTTCTTTATTTTTTTCCACGTGTAGAAGAAGGGGTGTTTAAAAGAATGGTGTGGATTTCATTTTCGTTGAACGTCTGAATTTTCAAAAGTTGCAAATTTAGAAATCTTGCGATAAAGTAAAATGTGCACTTCGAGTAGCACCACTAGTTTTATATATTAAACGACCACGGACATTGGAAGGCGGCTCGTTTTTCCCAAATGGGTCAAGTGTGCACAATTGTTGGGTGAAGGATGCATTTAGAAAGAAATAACATAAATACGAACTTGAGAGAAAAACGATTGACGATTGGAAATAGTTTGCGAAGGTCCACCAGCCTTTCCTAGAGTTTTGATGAGATGGTGTTGGGAACACGTTAAGATTTGTTTTGCTGATTACCAATATTTATTTAACCCTTTCGTTCCGTGGCAGAGGTTTCTTCAGGGTCTTTTTTCGTTTGAGAGTCGTTTTGTTGCTAAACATAAAATTAATCTGCTGATCAATCAATATACTTCAGTCAATATCAAAAGGATTCTGCAGTGCACATTGAAGGTGCACGGTGAGTTGAAATCTCGACTGATGACATATTTCCTAACTGCTTCGGTTGACCCGAAGGTTTTCTCCGTGACGCGACCATTGCCGAATGTTAGATTCCCCATTCCTCTGTGCTTTCTGGAATATTTTTTGGTTCTACACGAACTTATGTTACAAATGTAGATGATTAATACAATCAACTGAGAAAAATGACATTGGATGAGAATGTTCATAGTGAAATTGGTGTTGAATCAGACAGGAAAGACGAAGATGAGATTCATTGGTGTGTTAGAAAAGGTATTTGGCACTGGATTTGTTTTTGCAATCATGAATAGAGTAAGTGGAATCAGTGAAATACACAAAAAATATAATTACTATACGTAATACCTCAAAATACTAACCAGAGTTAGTGGTCGACAATCTGAAACTGAGACTAGTTGCTGTTTACAAACGCATTTCAAAGTTATATGAAATAACATAGATATCCGAGACATCGCAAGTCCCAAAATTACAAGCTGTAGTCTTTCAAATGCTTATCTTTGAAATCCAAAATAAAAATTTAGGTTGTTCAAATTTTAGTTTACGTCCAATTTCTAAACTCGGATGCTTCATCTGTAGCGCCACTATTAAAGGTAAATGTATTCATACAAAGAAGGGTCAATGGATAGTTTTCCTAATATAATGGGAATGGGGGAATTATATATTTTAATGAGTAAATAATCTTGGTCGATTAATACCGCGTCGAAGACTCTGGTGCTGACGTTTCGGCCATCTTGTGATCTTCCTCAGGGCTGGTCTGCAGACGTCCGCATACCAACCCTGACGAACACCACGACAAGATGGCCGAAACGGCGGCACCATAGCCGTCGACGCGGCGTCACTCGAACAACCTAGTTCATTTGCATGACTCTGGTTGCGGAAGACTACGACTTCACTTAATTTTAATAAATAGTCCAAAGGATGTAAAGTACGATTGAAAAAAATCTGATGATCAGATAGATTACTAAACAGTCTATTTGTGTACGATACAATATGCAATGTACAGCTTTTAACGTAAAATAAATTTAAAGACATATTACACCTAAACAGTTCTACAAATTCTGATAATATCTATACAAAGATGTTGTGAAAAATACAAATCTAATGAAGAGTATCACCAACAGTGCTGCTTCAAAAAAGGAAATTAAAGAACGTTTTGTTATCCATTGTGTTCCACCGCTTTGTAAGTCATTTTTATTAATTGTATTTTTTTATTTTGTAGCTCAAATTTTGATTTATTAAATAAATGTTATCAAACACTAAAATCCTGATGATATATTTATCATTACATGCTTTGAACAATAAAAGCCGCTTGAAAACCTGAAAAGATTTCGGATTATGAAATTACAGCGAAAAGAAACCAAGGTTGTTGGCCCAGTTGCTGATTTTTCAGAACGTGGAAAGTCCACTTTTAGGTATTTAATTGTGTACTTTCACTTTATTTTATTTCTGTTTTACATTGACTCAATTCCTCTCTCTAGAACCATTATGACTTTTGCATTTTTATCTCGATTTGTAATGACACCCCTTTCTCGCAACTCAAACCTCATTCCTGGGTAAGCTTCAAACATAAGTTCCGAATAATTGAAAACTGACACATTTAATTATTCCTTATTTGTGATAATTCTGTATAAATATTACGATTAACATTGCAAAGGAGGTCAAACGCGTACTTTTCCTCCGTTCACCGCACAATTTTCAAAGGCTGATTAGACTGCAAATTGTGTCGTTTGCAACAAATCCTTCGCCTAGGGTTACGGGACTTCTCAGAAAAGCCATACTGCCCGCAGATATTGGCTCGGGCTTTTTCCTTCTCAGGGACTCCGTCATTTGTTGGTTGCGACAAAAGTATCATTTCGAACGCAGAGTGCATTGCAGCAATTCCATCGTTTAAATGTAAAAGCGACGAGTAAGTGCACCATCGCTTGCTGCACATTTTGACGACTCAAAATGAACAACAAGAGAAAATGGTTTTAGAAAATAAAAAACAAAACTGACGAACTTCGACACTATAAAAAGTGAATGAAAGATATGTTCCTTTGCGAAATGAAACACGACTTGTTCAAGATTTTCCTTCGAAATGTAGAGAAAACATCAAAAGGTAACACTGAGTTCGGCAAATTTGGCGTACATTTTTGCGATTGCATATTTTAGAATGGTCGTTAAAAGCAACGGTAGTACACTGTAGGTAAAGATCAGGTTAGCACAGCTCAGAAAACACTCTGCCTATTGGGTATGTAAAGCAACCACAAGAAATTATCGCATCGTTCTGTTGAGAGATGAAGATTATATTGCCTCTATTGATTGACACATTCTCTCTAATTTCTGTTTCGCTTCATTCAAATATTATTCATCACCGTTTGTCCTTTCCCAAATTTCCCCGCTTTCCTCTTCCTTACTGTCTAATCTCTTAATCAAGAGTAAATAATTGATTTTCCCCCGGGGAAACAAGAGGAACTAAAATAGTTTTCTATTCCTTTCTCAAAAGTAATTATACTTTTGCGTCATGAACAAACATTTTCAATGGATTGGTAAGAAAATTGAACAACCAAAAAAGAAATATCTATGCTATAGGGTCGTAATGGACAGCGCAATGTTTTCGCTTCGAAAAGAATTGCTACGACATTAAGATTCATGTTGAAACTGAATAATTAATTTATTTATTGTTTCCATGATATAATACTGTTCTGCATAATTCCTGAAAATTTCAACCTTTTTATCACAATAAGAAAGCCTTTTATACATCCGTGTTGCATGGGAACTTTTCGTCTCAGTTATCTGGGAAAGATGTAACATGATGTTGTAAAGAGAAGATATAAGCATCGAAGCTTCGTTTCTCGTTATAACATCATTAGGCAAATATAGATAAAACCCAGATCCGTAAATCAAGACGATAGCTTAGGATTATAATCCACCAAATATGTTAATTATAATATCGGTCTCGTGTCGTTATTTTTTTTTTACATTTAGGGCTATTTCTTGGCGACAACCGGTTACTCTTTACGTCCGGATGGTACACTAGACATTAATACATTGATCCTCTGATGTGGGGTCAGCTGAACGCGAAACCTTACACAACAACATACATACACGAAAGACAAGGGGCAAACAACCATGTCCCAGGTGGAAGTGGAACCCGCGACCCTTCGAACCGAAGCGGTGAGTCGATACACTCTCTTAGCCACCTCAGCCATTCAGGTCAGCATGTGTCGATCAATAATTTTCGTAATGCACCCTCATTAATAAATAATAAAAATACAAAATATAATTTCTTGAAATTATCGTATTTTATTTGTCCTCTTTAGCTACAACTCATTTTGTTTCAATTTTTCTTAACTTCCGACGCACTGTTAAAACCCTTAACGGCCGCTAGCCGTTAACAGTGTTTTTCGTTCCTCTATGCGCTTACATTAAAAACAGTTTCGAAAAAATGTTGTTGTTCATGGTTTTGCACCTCTCCCTTGTTTCGCCTGTGAGGACAAGCGACGCGCGAGAGGCGAGGTCGTGGCGGGGAAGGGGAAGGGGAAGGCGTGGGCTGCGGGGGGAGGGGGGGCTGTGGAGCGGCGACGTCCCAGCTGCATCCCCACGGCGCGTTACCCCGTTATGGAGAGTAATGCTAAGTGATTCTGGGCGCATCGCTGCAACTATGAATGATTATGATTGGGCAATCTGCTCGATTACACAGCATTAACTGGGCACATGCGAGAGGTAGCGATCTCACGCCTTAGCCGTGAAGGTGCAAAAGCAAGTAAAATCGTATTTCTTGTTTTATTTTGCGTTGCACTTTGCGCACGTTAAGTAAAAAGCAAGCAAACAGACACTTGTATTGCCTACACTGCGAATACGTGATTAGTCGAAAGTAAAGTTGCGTACAAGAAACAGAAAAATCGTAGCCAATGTTTCCCGCAAATACGAATTACCTAAAAAAGTTCGCAACGGGGATAAACCACATTCAGTTAAAATTGTAGATAAAAGGTATTTCTTTTCTGGTCGAGCAAGTTTTTGGAGAATTTAAGTTTGTCGGAATAAAAGCAAATACAATGAATGATGCAGAAAATCTAATGAAAGAAAAGAGATTGGAGAGCTTGATCTGAGTACGGATGGCGACAAATGAAACAAACTTCGTAGTTTTATTCCTAAGCAGCACGAATGAATGGAGTCAATACATTATTAAGATAAAATTTAAAATCTGAAGTGTTTTCTGTTTCCATATGCGGATCGTTTGCTTGATACATTACATTACGAGTAGTAGCTTTATTGAATAAGTTATGGGGACTTGCTATTGGAGATGTGGCACTCGAAAAACATTTTTAAAAGACAAATCTACAAATATACGAATGTAATAAAAATTACTACATAATCGTGTCTACATGGTATTATAGAACCGATTTTTGACCTTTTTTTCTCTAGAAGTAGGCGAAAATTGCTGCAAATATTTCGCTTTATGGTTTTGTTTCAACTATGTATAGAAAAAGAGTGGTGAAGAAATTCTGAAGCTTAAGAAAACGTGCGCAAATTATACTTTTTCTCCATATGTCACATACAGTGGTTTTGTTCTCAACGAAAATAAATAAAATAAATTTCCTCTAAGAAGCAGGTATACAATGACTCGTACATCTTTACGCGAACCCTACAGAATTTGCCTGAGACCGATAGCAGAACGTTGAACGACATCGCAGGCACTTGTTTCTTACACTCAATTGACTTAGGAGCCAAAGATTATAAGCTACTGAAAGAATAGTTAGTCGAGAACGAGGGAATAATTGATTCGCTAGGGCCCATGGTGGCGTAATCATTTCGATGATTAAAATTTGAATTACTGATGTAATAATAACTAGACACACACAGACACACTTACAAGCGAATTAATTTCATTTAGGTTATAGATTACTCTGTGTTTCACTGTAAATCTGTGATATAATTTACTTCAATAATGAACAGAGTAGATATTAGGTGATAATTTTGAAGAACCAGAAATGCCCGAGTGTCAATAATTGAGCGAAAGAAAAATAAGCACAAAAATTAATTTATATTTATTAAGACTCTAAGACTATCTATCCTTTTTTCTCCAATTCCATCGTAACACAGTTTCAGGCCACTCCCAGAGAGCCAGATCTGTAAATAATAAAGGAGTGAATTTCGACTTCACACCTCCTTTAGCTGCAGCGTAGAGAAACCAAAATAGAGAGCTCCCTCTGGACGAGTGACTGACAGGTTGACTCGCAGCACAATGGGCTGGACGCACAGAGCAACGGTGTGAAGGGAAGGGGGGGGCGCAGGCTGGAATTGGAAAATCGGCAAAGGGAAACACGCGCCCAGCATCCGCTCTCTCCCAAATTGAAACAGGGATTACACAGAAGGTTGTGTAGTCGGCGCTATTCTTGAATTGAGAGTTTCGAAACAGAATTAACCACAGAGGCACAAAGCGTAGCCAGTAAATTAAGTTCCGCCGTCGCCGCACAAAAAACGGAAAGCGAAAAAGAATCAAAAAGAATAAAGAGACGGCGTACAAACAAACAAGAAAGCAAATAAACAAACAACGTTTATGCAAAAGCCTGTCTGCGGAGGTGAAACCTCCAGAGACCAAGAGAGTTGCTTTGATATCCGTGCGAGACTGCGCGGAGAGGAGCGCAGTCTGTGGGAAAGGCGGGTGACCCAGAATCAAGCGCACCGGCTTTTGTGGCTCAGGACATCAATTATTGCCACTGCAGGGTCTCCTAGGGTTCCACTCCCGTCTGTGACAGGATCTTCGTCACTAGCCAGATAGCTAGTAGTCGAATTCATCCACTATTTGAATAAAAATAGTAGCGGCCGGCTGCTCTGATCAGTAGTTTTTTGTGGTTTCTCCAAACAACACCAAGCAAATACCGAGGCAGTTCACTGAAAAATGGGAAACGGACCGTGTGTGATATTTTATCCTTTGTCCTTGTCCTATCCTCTCGCCTCACTCTCATGCACACTAACACTTACATGCACTGTACGAGCACATGCCAGATCAGTCGGGAGCTTAGAGCTTGTCCCGGCTGGGACGGTCATCCGCTGGTGCTACATACGTAGCTTCAAAGTAGCCGAAAGAGTACGAATTTTGTAATCGCATTATAAAATGTAGAAAATATTTGTTTTTTGAAAAATTTAATTACTTTTGCTTTCATTAAATTGATTTTGTTATATTATATTTTATCGTATTTCCTGTTTCATTTCCTTCAGAATAACTCTTTATCCAGGCCATATGCGGTCTCTTTCGCATATAGCTCGTAAATCCACTACTGTTGGCATCATCTTACAATGAAATCTCATTGAAACTTGAATTTATATGCAAAATGTTGGTGCCATGTTAGTCAATTGGATCGTGTAGAGTGATAAATGTTAAAGAAAACATCAACATAAACATCAGATGTAACCTTGAAAGAGAACAAACTTCGAGATCTAAGAATGTTCACGTTATCGTAATCTGACAATGAGAACAACACACTATCGTGTCAAGTAGTACGTTCTAAAGAACATGCAGTGTTTTCGTTAATCATAAACTAATGCTTTTTTAAGAGCATAAATTAACATTCATCACGATCATCATCGCGCATGAATACCTCCAAGAGAATTATTCATCGCGTGAATTGTATACGAAATACTTTCCTTTCTATCATGATAGCGTTCATTTGACTTAATGCCTATCAATTGTACATAGAATTTTGGCGCCCAGTGTATATTGAATGAATATCGGAGTGGCTATGTTTATGCTCACGTGCATGGCCAATAGAAAAGTCACATCCATGTTCAAGAAACATGCTTATGTCCTCACGTGTTCGGTAATGTTTTCATTGCAATTGGCCCTCACTCCTTCGCCGCAAACAGCGCGGCGTAGCGGCGGATTCCGAAGCTGACACGAAGTCACGTCGGCATGCGGTGCTCAAGCCCCCGCTCCTTTGGCCGCGTCTCTCCTCCTCGCCCCACTCGGCGCCACCTCACGGCATCGGCCTTCCTGCAGGCTTGGGGCGGGGGAGGAGGCGGAGAATCGTCCGAGACAGCCTCTCGCTTCCGGGCCGCGCTCGCAAACTTCAGAAAGCGTGTTTCGATCATCCTCAAACGACTTCCGGAATAATTTTGGCGCCTTCTTATTGCCTCCGGGAGGGCCCCGCGCACTAAGTAATGGACTCGTTAATGCATAACGGCCTTCCGAAGTTAGCCAAGTAGCCGGACACTGCTCTTGTGGGAGGCGTAACTGCGAGACGGGAAACGACGGGCGGCCGCGCGGGGAGCGAAAAGGCAGGGTGCTGGCTCTTGTAACGGCAGGCGCTGGGTGGGAGCGGCAACGTGTCTAGGATTTGTAAGCTGTATCACGTCTAGGATTTGTTAGCGGAAACGCGCCTAAGATTTGTAAGTGGTAGCACGTCTAGAATTTGTTTGTGGTAATATTCCTAAGATTTGTAACGCGTCTAGGATTTGTAAGCGGTATCTCGCCTAACAATAAGATTTCTAAGCGGTAACATTCGTAAGATTTGTAACCGGTAACATTACAAGAATGTGTGTGCGGTAACGTGTCTAGGATATGTAGACAGCGAAATATTTGGAATTTTTAGCGGGAATGTTCAGGATTTGTAAAAGGTAACACATCATAGGATTTGAAAGCAGTAACTTGTTTAGGACACGTTTGATATCTAACTCATGTTTCGATATAGTGCACTACAAATATAATTTTAATTCCCTTCACGAGGTCGAATAATTTTGCCAATAGGTTATTGCTGAATAAAAGCAGTTACCTAAAACCTAGTTTAGCATCTTTGAAATAATAAAGGGTGAATTATATATTCTGAGCAAATAAAATATTTGTCGTATAAGTTTGAAGTATATTAGCAAATGGAGAAAAGTATTAATGAATTCGCTGTGGTAGAGCAACACAGAGCAATATGAACTCAAACAAAATTGAATTAAGAAAATCAACAGATGCCGTCATTTCGATCTAGTGCTTGTTTTGTTAACTTCAAATAATTGTTTTTGCAACAAACTGACAACATACACGAACATTCATTGATTTTTTTTGTCTGTTGTCTGAACACAATTTGAATATTGTAAAACTTCAGCATTTATTTGAATTAGCCAAATACTCGTATATGCTAATGTGCTAATGGTTAAATTTAAATATACTTCTAGATTCAATTTCAAAAAATACTTTAAATTCCAGACTTCTGCCAGAGTTTTAATTCAGATTTAATTATCTAACTACCTCTTCGAACTAGACGTGTGAATTATCTTACTAAAATTGATATTTTAATACAAGGAACATTATTCAACAGTATCATCAATATTGATAATGACACCTTCGGATACAAATATTGTTCTAAAAATAAATTAAAAACAATGAAATATTTATAGAATTGAATAATATACTTACGACTCCTTTCTAATATCAGATTGCAAATAAAGGTGTGATTTATTGATAAAAGCAAAAAAGAATGTGATGTTCGAAGTGACGTAAGATCGTAAAACGTTGTTTTTGCTCTTCGATTTTATAGTGTTCAGGAAAAACGAGAATGCAATCTAAAAAAATTGATATCTGCCTATAAAAAGAAGTGAATGGAAAGTTATGGATCTTGGAAGAACATGATAAAAGAAGAAATAGTTCGAGTGTTCCGTTTCTACCAGTCTAATCATTTCCTTTTCTTTTAACTATGTTTGAGAATTCTTGGTAGTTTTATAGTAAATGTTAAGAAACACTTGGTCTAGAGTAGGGACTTATATGTACATTTCAGCTCTTCACAAGCAAATATAAAATTATTTATTAATTAAATATCTCAAGTTTCCACTTATTTTGACAGCTGATATCGACGAGTTGACTGATTGGTATTTTCGATTTTAAAGATGGTCATCTCAATTTGGCACTATATCGACTGTTTTCAGCGAGATGTAAGCTCCGAGGCCAAAAAATTCAGCACTATCACGTGCATTTTCTAAACTGTTTTTCAAACGTTTATTATTTGTCAAACCGTTGCCCAACCAAAAAATGGTTTTATGTTCTACAGTGCCGGTAATCAATATATTTTATTGGTTTAATGTGTATGCACAGAAGCAAGGGATACATTACATTACGCAATTTTGAAGCCATGTGATGAGAGCTCTGAAGCATATTTTAAAAAAATTTAAAATGAAAATATTTTACATATTTCACAAAGAAAAAAATAGTTGCTCCTCGTTAACTGAAATGTAAAATTACCGATGACCACGCTAATACAACTGTGTATAAAAAATCAAGCCTTTCTAAACATTGCCGTAGCAACCTCCGGGTCAAACAATCTCGCTGTCCCGACTGTGAGAGCCTGGGCCTGGGCACCTGACCTCCAGCCTTTCTACTTGCTGGGCCGCGGCCCAAAGGTTCGCCGCCGGGCCACCTGCAGATTAAAATCCCGCGAGCCCTTTCTCGTGCGCGGAAGGATCCGCTAATCACTTATTTCCTAATTAGATGCCTCCGCCGACCTTTGCCCGCCCCCTTTGTCAACGCGTCCGCATCTGAGGCGGCGTCGAAGGCGCCCAGTGGGCCCGAAGACCAACGGTTCGGCAATATCACCCAAGGTACACTGTTAGAAATGTCCGAATCATTTTCATCTAAATGTACATTAAAGTAATCATCATGAACGATGATAGTCTTAGGTTTAATCTACACATATACATTTGGATGTAAGAGCTTTATGGTCATTCTGGAATGATTGAATAAATGGTCTTGTTGGATTGGTAACTATTAATATATGATACGAATGATGAGGCAGGGGAAATAGCGGAGCCTCTATATTAAATCTTCAATGATATTAATTAAAGCGTTAAATTTTATGTAGTAGTGTATTGAACTTATTTTAATGTACAATGTACATTATGTTTCATGTACATTAATCTACATTAAATTTAATGACCTTTCTGGCAGTGAAGGAACAGTGTGCTTTTAAGATGTCTAAAGAAGCATTTCAACCAAATGGAGAACTTTTTTAAATGTTTCATATTGTCAAATAAAAATTGGACAACTTAAATTAATATATCACGTTATTCTGTTATGTTTAAAAATGTTTGTAATATGAAGTTGGTTTTCAGGCTGAAAGATATAAGATATTTATTACTTACAGCGAAATAAATCCATACTTTTTCAAGTGCTCAGTTTTATATGGCCTCCTCAAAATATTGTGTTTAACCGTTATACATTTTAAAACTGTTAGACATGATAGCGATAGAAAATTACCCCCTTAAATAAGGAGTAATTATTTTTATTACGCACAGCACAGCATTCCTTTTCTCACTCATTATTCCGAAAGTGATTTTCCTCATTCTTTATTCTATTTCTCTTTATTTTATTTATTATTTGATTCAAATATATAGTTCATTATTTACTTATTTATTGAATAATTCATTATTTATTTGCAAGTAAGCAATATATATTTTTTCTATTTATATTTTTCTCATCTATTTATTTATTCGCGTACTTATTAACATCTTTATTTGCTTAATGCTGGCGGCCAGTGTGCCCCAGTGCGCAGGCCTCATCGTGCGCGACGGGCTCTCCTCTAGAGGGGGCGGCGGCGGCGGCGTCGGGGCGTCGTGATTCGTTTGTAAGGCCGCGACGAGCCGAGACGCGCAATAAGAGAAAGTGGCGTGTCGCCCCGCCCGGCTATCGCCGCGAAATTACGGCGCGGGCGGGCCGCCCCATTGGGCCGCGGGCCCATAAATCATCGATCGTTCTCCGCAGCGAGCGCCAGGCCGCATCCGCACCGCCCCGCCCCGCCGCTTCGCGCTTTAGCGGCCACTTAACCTTCGACCCACGGGGCGCAACGGGATCGCCCACCGCCCGGCCCCCACGCGCTTCGTCCGCGAGCGGTCCTCTCCCCAGCCGTGCTTGTCCGGCGATTGGTTCTCGCTTTGTCCGTGCTTAGTCCTCACTGGGTCCTCGCTGGGTGCGTGCTTGGTCCTCACTGGGTCCGTGCTTGTTCCGAGCTTGCTCCGTGCTTGGTCTGTGCTTGGTCCTCGTTGGGTCTGCTCTGGGTCCGTGCTTGGTCCGTGTTTGGTCCGCTCTGGGTCCGTGCTTGGTCCAGTCCGTGCTAGGACCTTGGTTCGTACACTCTTTGTCGGCGTTTCCTCCACGGCTGACCTTCGCTTGGTGTGTGCGATTAGTCTCCGAGATTGGTTCATACTCGGTTTTCGCTTGGTCTGTGCTTCCTCCGCGATTGCCCATTGCATGGTCTACGTATGGCGTCGCTTCGTCTGCACATAGTCTGAACTAGGTTTGCACTTGGTCCGCACTTGGTCAGCGCTCGCACCGATATTGGTTCTCGCTTGATCCTTGCCTGGTCGTCACTTATTCTTCACTTTCAGACATCGTCCTTTCGCAATCTCTTTTTACCTATCTTCACGTCTTCACTTTGCCTCCGCCTTGTGTGACTCGTGTCTCAATTGAGACATCCTTTCCATCCTAGACACCATCCGAAAGATCATTGGCATTGAAAGTACTCAAAGGAAGCATGGACATATAAAATATTAACAGGAAATAAGACGGCTAACGAAATCCTATGTGAGATACACTTTAAAAGGCATTGCGATGTTTGGTTCTGTGTGTGAAAGAAGATTACTGGTGGGCGAGCATAGAATAAACGTAAAGATAATGCAAAAACGAACTGGCTAATAGACATGTGAACGAAAAGGAAACTGGATGTATAATAAGAGAGAGGTAACAATTTAAACATTGACTGAATTTCACAGACGGATGATGAAGGACAATGAATTGATACATCCACGTCGTATCAAAATCACAGGTAGACCGACACTGTTTCAACTCAAACATCTGAAGGCTGACCGGAAAACGCGAGCGAGCAAACAAACCTGGAGGCGCGGGCGTGAAAGTGGATGAGTGGACGTGCGGGTGAGTTAGCGGGGCTGATGAGTGATTGGCAAGCCGCGGGGCGGGGGCGTGGGCGGCGAGCAGGCGTCTGGGCGGTGACACCCGCGAGGGCGGCGGCGCGTGATCGTCAATTGTTCGCGGTCGGGCGCCGTTCCGGAGCGCGCAGACGTCTCCCCCCCCTCAACCCACCTTTCCCTCTTCCTCCTCCTCCAACCCTCTGCTCCCCAGCCTCGCCCCGCCCCGCCGCGGGACGAACGTGGTTATTTGGTCACGAGATCCTCGACGGCGGCGCACTCTGCTGGATGCATTGCGATTCATTGGTGCGGCGCGCCCCCTCGCTGAAGCGGAACCCTTCGTAAATCCAAGTTTTCGCCTGGGCTCTGCAATAAATATGTTGTATGTGCAGAATAAGGCACGATTGTGAAAAAATATTAATAGTAATTTATATTGTTGTCGATTGTTTTAATGATAGCCGATGAGGAATGTTAGTACAGACAATTCAGTGTTTGTCATGCTCCAATTGATTAGTGCAGTTAATTCTAATTACTTTCTCTTCATATCTCACAGTTCCCTTGAGAAATAGAACTACTTTATTTTTATTATGTTATATTTTATTTTTAGTAAATATGAAGGCGATTTCCAAACTGAAAGAATCCGTTTGTATACGCCCATTTTGTGTACTGTGAACGGCGATTTGTTTTCTTCAAGAAGTTTGTGAGAAACTTTGTTGCTTATCTCGGAATAATTCGAACATAATGCATTGCTTTCACTATTAGTATTCAGAAGAGCATGCCAGATAGTTGCGTCCATTAATGAAATTCAGCTTTCTAAATCCCAGAATTCCGTTTTATTTCTTTCGAAACCGAAATACTACTATGTTCAAATATTAGAAATATATATTTTTTTTGCGATTATCGAGTTCCATTTTACTCCAATTTGTTGTAACAGATATAGATATCAAAATTCTATGTTTTTTTTATTTGGGGTTTTGCATCTCTTGGTGTTCCGAGAAAAGTTGTTGCACTTCAACACAACGTTCTTGAATAATTTACTTTCACTCTGAATGTTCCTGAACACTTGCGTAGGATACTACACTGACCCTGACACTGAAACTACAGTACTATAAAATGAAAGTAGACCACAATCACCATTAAGCAACAAGGTGGGAATATAAGTTAGAAGTCCCCCCAAAAAATAATCCCCCCAAAAATAATCATAATACTCAAAACAGAGACTACGGTGACAGTGTGTTCGAGTCTTTCACGGATACTAGTACAAACGATCAGGCAGAAAGATGAACCGGTTTACAAGGCAAATTGCCAAGAAAGTTGATTTCATTTTATATTTTTAAAGAGTTACTTGGTCACATTCTCAGAGGTGGAGGGATATTCGCATATTCACTACGACACAAGGACAGTGATTGACGTTGTATTACTGGACGCTAAGGAGTAAAAAGCCATAAAAATAAATTCAGAACTTCCAGTCGTAAACCACAAGGGTATGACGGGGTGTCTGCCAACCTATGGCTATATTAGAAGGCCTGTCGTAAAGATTTTGCTGCCCATTCCCCTCGTGCTTTCCCAAGAGAAGGCGAGGAGAGGTGGGACATTAATTAGCGCCTGGGATTTTATTCCCTCCCGAAAACGATCGCCCTGTGGCGCGAGGCAGTGTAAGCGCTAGGTCTCTTGCCGAACTGCAATTTGCGGATGACGGATGAAGCGGGCGAGCGGGCTACGGGAGTGAGAGCACGTTGGGTGAGAGAGCGAAGGTGATCAGAATCGACAGATACGAAGGCAGTCATGGCAACGAGAGAAAGTGGGCGAATAGTTGGGTGAGAGAGAGAGAGAGAGGGGGGGAATATGAGCAATATAGGGCGTTTTGAAGTGGATCTAAAGCGAATGAGAGGGTAGGTCCATGAAGAGGGTAGGTACGAGAGGGTACGTATGAGAAGGTGGATGAGTGACGAAGAAACGTTTGAGGGCGGCGAGAAGGGTGGTTTGATGGGTAAGATGATGGATAAGATGATGTATAAGATGATGGGTGCGAGGATGATTAAGATGCAATGTGAGCGAATTAATGAGAGAGGGAAGAGACATTGGAGAGAATGGATGAGAAGCGAAAGGGGGTGAAGTGAGATCGACCAAAATAGCGTGCGATAGCAAAGTGATATGTTGTGAGGGTAAATTTAGTGGAAGAAGGGCAAGGTGAGAAAGAAAGCTTCGTAATTCCAAATTGCTCAATTGTGAGGTCAAGGAAATTAGGCAACTCGAGACACCACGGAATGCAGGATGGGTGACTATCCGGGAAGCCCGGTTACTAACGGCACCATGGTGAAGGGATAAAATGTACTGACTGACAGCAACGTGTCTAGATTTGAAATAAATAAAACGACATAGAGGATTAGTCCTATAGTATACTTGAAGTGCTCAACATCCAAAAAGGGCTAAGAGAAGGGGGCGAGGGGGTGTGGGAGGGCGCCGGCGAGGGAGCTAGCGAGCGGGCTAGTGAGGGCTTAGCGAGGGGGCGGGCGAGGAGGTTTGTGAGGGGGCTGGTGAGGGCGGCGAGGGGCAAACAGAGGGCGTGCGAAGGGTGCGGCAACGAGGCAGGCGAGGGCCGGGAGTGAAGGTAGTTGAAAGAACAAAACGGAGTGGGGGCGAGACAGAGGCGGGCGAGGGGCGGGCGATGGGGCGGCGAGGCGGCGAGGGCGGCGATGGGGCGGGCGATGGGCGGCGATGGCGGGGGCGATGGGGCGGGCGATGGGCGGGCGATGGGGCGCGATGGGCGGGCGATGGGCGGGCGATGCGGGCGATGGCGGGCGATGGGTGCGGGCGATGGGCGGGCGATGGGGCGGGCGATGGGGCGGCGATGGGCGGCGATGGGGCGGGCGATGGGCGGGCGATGGGGCGGGCGATGGGGCGGGGGATGGGGGGCAGAGGCCGATTTCCGCCGAGTGAGACATGTGGCACGCGCGAGGCGGCGGGCGCGCGAGGGCGCCGGGAGGAGGACGGCGCGAGGGCGGGGCGCGTGTGGCTGGCGCGATGCATATTCATGGTCGGGCGCGCGCAGGGCGAGGCGCCGCCGGCTGCGGCGGAGCGCATCCGCCGATGATGCGATGACGACACCTCCACTCCTTCCAGGTTCCATCACGGCTTCCGAAGGAGGCGCCCCTGCATCATTTTCATTCGAAATGGACTATTAGGCGCTTCTATATTACGACTGTTATAAGGTGTAACTTGCACTCTTTTTCTGCTCTTGTATGTTATTAAACTGAATGAACTGATTCATGTCGTCAGCTTATATTGTTTTAGCAGAACTCGTATCTTTACTAAGAATCTTCAGTCGTTGAAAGTGAATGCAAAGATTTGCATAAATTACTTCGCGAATAATGTCAATTACATTGTATGCTTTTATGGATTAAATATATATTTTTATCAAGATACTCACGAGAGATTCGATCTCACAGGACACTTAGCAACAATTAAATAACTAACGACTGAAAGACAACAAAAACGAATATCAACGGTAAGCACGAAAACCACAATACCGACAATGAGAACGCCAGAACGAGAACAATTGCACAGTCGCGAAGAGAAAAACTTGATGAATAAATAAAGGCAACAGGAATGGATGTGATCTACATAAGATCGTGAAAGCTGATTACGATTACGATGACGATAACAACGGCGACGACGACGACGACGACGACGATGACGATGACGGTGACGGTGACGGTGGCGGTGATGGCGATGGCGATGAAGACGATGAAGATGTCGACGACGGCGGAGAGAGAAGGGCAAACTATGTAGGGCAGAAGAGGACTCCATTTGAAAATCAAGCACGGAGAATCCATTTCAGATCGCTTTGCATTTCATAAGTGAGCGCACATATTGTTTTTATTCAATGCCTTCCGCACACGGCTGCGCCACCTGCGCAGTGCTGCGCGACCACGGAGAAGGCCTCGCGCCAGCCCGCTCCCCTGTGGGGCGCTCACGGCACGGCTCCAGAACATGGGGAGGGCCATGCTTCCTCCCTCCAAAGCCCACGGACTTTGTCATTTTACTCAATTTATTCAGACTGATTTCCACGCATAAGGTTCGTCATCTTCAACACAGCATTCAAAATCAGAATATATCTTGTTGATTTGTCAATAAATTAACATATATTATTAATTAATCTCAGTTTCCCTGAACATCTTGGATACTTGTTTCGTATCATATGTAAGTGCGTATCGTATGTAAGTACGTATTCGTATCGTATGTCAGTGCGGTGCCTCTGACCGGGAGGCCGTAGTGTTGGAGTCCCGACGTTACCAGAATTGTCGACACAAGCTACACAGCTAGATCGAGTGCAGATGCTGTCTGGAGGAGAATTATAGCGGATGGCTGCTCTCGTCGGTAGTTTTCCATGCTTTATCCGATCAATACCAAGCGAATGCCGAAGAAGTGCCCTAACAAACTGCCTACGGACCACGCGCAATGTTTCCTTCCGCTACCTTGTCCTATCGTCTCCTTACTTCAACACATTTACACATACAGACACTACACGACCGTACATACCTGGAGACCGTCAGTGAGCTTAGAACTTGCCCCGATGGTTGGAGATATCTGGTTCGCGAAAACCCACCTAGCCAACGGTAGGCCGGCGCCGGATGTCACCATCCAGGGAGAGAAGATCACTGCCACCTCCCGAGAGAGAGAAAACATGCATTACACTTACGGGACTAATTACCTTAGCAGTTGACGCGCCCGGAATCAATAATCCATCAATTAAGAAGAAATAAAAAGGAAAGAAAGAATTAAGTCGCGCCCTACGTGAAGGGGTATTTCTTCGAGCCTCGGACTTCTGAGAACGCACCACTCCATTACTGAGTCGAACCAACGCGTTTCAACCCTCGTACCAACCGTTGCAACGGCCTGGGTAGGCTTGGGAGTAATTATTTAACTGTCACGGAACATGTTGAGTTTCTAACTAGGTGTCGCAGGAGCTGGAGAAACGTCCTAGAACGTGGAAGCGGAGGATACGTCAACTATCCCCACCCGTAAAACTTGTCTGTTTTTCACTGGTTGTGGCGAAGTTGGCTGTCCCACACGACCACTTGTCACATTCGCAGTAACATTCCCATCTACCTTTCGTCATCATGTTTACAAAGAATTCTTTCATTGTAAAGAAGCTCACGGTTTAGAACTTTCTTAATTCCTTCCTTTGACAGAAATTGGAAAATATTTCAGGTCTACGCAAGAAAAAACAGTTGTTTTTTTCATTTTTCTGCTCTGATTTAAAAATTGTAAGAAACGTACACTCTTTGTAAAAACGGGAAAACTGCAGATGAAAATACAGACTTGCAATCGAAAAGAAAAATTGTATGTTCTCTTAAAGTAGTTCCGCATGCTTTGAACTGGTTTGCTCCAAAAGGTAGAACATCCAACATCATATGGGCTGCTTCATTCCATAACGAATAACTGTCCAGTCTGTGGAGATACACAGCTAACAAATTTGGTGGTCGAAGAAATTAATGCGGAAACAGGTTGACAAAGTTAATAAATGGAAATATTGATAAATTTTGGGTGGCAGTGTGCCCAAAAGAAGGGAACATTTTGACCTCAATTGAACAACATTCTTTCTGAGACCGACATGCAAAATATGGATCTTGTCTCATACTAGTTTCAAAAAAGTCCCTCTAAAGGTGTGCGTTGTTCTATCTTAGTGTTTCCGAACAAGAATGCGTACAGAATTCATGCTCAATTCCAAGGAAAAAATATGCACAAATGGAAAAAGGCGTCAAATATTTCAATTCCTCAAGATTTAGTGTGAGTTGCTACCATCAAATAAGTGTCTAAAGTTCTTACGACAACGTTTTCTTTCATGAAAATGACCGGCATCCGAGAGAGTTGAGTGACAGCAGCGGCAAAGAAATAGCAGCGCTGTTATTAGTTAAAATAATTGCGGCGAAAGCTATGCAAACTTTCCAGGCGACTTCTCGTGCAATGATCGGCACAAAAACGAAACTCATTACTTCCTAATACTTAGGAAGGTCTGTCTAGGAAGTGTTTGCTCTCGTAATTATATGTACACTCTAGCATGTGCTTTCTGACGAGTTAATTTGGCAGCAGCCCTTTTCCTCCTAAATTCTATTCAGTTCACTTACACAAATAAAAAAAACTGCTAAATAAAATGTTCACTTGCTCTGAAACTGCTCTTCGCGCGTGTTTCTGTGCCCTCTGTCCAACAATATTCCGGGTAGAACTTTCAATTTCCCTTCAGCTCACACAATCGCAGAGTCTTCCAATTGAGAAGGAAGTAAGGTCTTGCGATTGAGTACTCCCTCGGATTCCAATTACCATACATCTCAACATGTATCTCAACAACAACCACGCAAAAAATGCAACTTCTTAAGATTTTTGGCCACTTACCATTGGCAAAATGCATATAAAACAGATCGATTATAGTAAAGTTTAAAATAACTTCCAAAAATTACTGTTCAGATTCACTCTGATAAAATATCACTTTCAATGCGGTTTTGGAGAAGAGAATGTTATGTAACTGTAATATTTTCGGATCAACTAAGAATCATTTTACCACACTTTTTGATTCACAATTGCAAATAACCTTAAAAGCAATATTCAGATTAAGTAAAACTTGTGATGGTAAATGAAATTTGAGTCTGTTTTTGAGTGTGATCCTAAACTGAGTAATTTTCATTCAGATTAGTATTTCTACAAATGAACTTTCTAAAGAAAACTATTATAATTAATGTCGTCTTTTCATGACAAGTAATAAAATTTCTTTTAAATCCCTCCTTTCAAAAAATCATGCAAGTACAGCTTTTTCTGCTCCACATCGTCACGAAGAACCCGAACACGGCTTATTGCAAGACAATTTGCAAGCACGGATCCGGACAAAATAAGTCGCATCCCCATGCACTCTCCTTGCTCTACCTTCACATCCATTAATAGCCATTGGAAAGATTCCTGCACAACAAATCGTGCCACGGCACGTTTTATTCGCCACATATCGACACGTCCCGACACCACCCGGACATGCAGCCGGATTTCACTTCGCACGAAGCCTAGTTGAGCGCAGTGGGAAGGAAGGTCTTATCACGTGACCGTTTCCTCTGCACGCCCGCCTCGCTAGCCCCGGTACAAAAGAGTTCGCCGCCATTAGAAATGTTAAGCGCTCCATTAATATTAATACGCCGCAATTATGGCGTACATACGGGATCTACGGGAGAAACGCAGCGAGGACGGAGGGGGAAAAAATCCCAGCGCATAAAGCAAGCTGTCCACTTACGCTGCGGGGCCCGGCCGAGCGCGCCCTGTGCTTTACGATTGCTGATTATCATGCTAAATGGATTACGAGCAGCTGTAAATTTCCCCGGTAAATAGGCGCGCTTCGGAGGTGCCAATGCTAAATGGCAAACTTTCCCCCGCGAGTGGATTGGTGGGGAGAAGGAGTTCCCTAGGTGAGCAACGGGGGAGGAGGGAGTTGGCACACTGGGCCCAAATCGGTGAGAGACGAAGCAATACAAAAATAAGTAGATTATTAAAATGGCTGAAGCATGTCTGTTTTAGGGTACTTTGTCCTCAATAAGCCACAACTAAAGCGGCGTAACTATAACGAATATGCAACGGCAGTCTTCGACAACACGGACTTCTTTTATATCTAGAATTATCTTCGTCATAGACGCTTCGAAGTTGAAACTCTTTGGGACGTGGTTTTCGATAATTTGAATTTGTAATTTTTTTCAGGTCAAACATTTTTTACCTCCTAGTAAAATAATACTTAATGAATAGTGAATAATATTTCTATGTGTGTAATTGTTGAGATAAAATGTCAGATAATGCAATATTTATAAGCGTTTAATAATAAACCATACATTTGTCCAGTTTTGAAATTCGTTCTTTGTTTTCAACTGATGGAAATTCCACAAATGCACTAAAAATGTTAAAAGATCAAAGATATTTGTTAATGAAAATAGTTGACACTGTCAAATGAAATTATACTTTTTGTTACGAATTGCTCCAATAATCATTTAAAACATTAGTTATACCGTTATCAGAATGAAGAGTGAATGTAAGTACGAACTTAGTGATTACACATTTATATTCACTATAAAGTGAGACTGATTATATGAACACATCATCTGCATTTTGCGTTGTGACATTTATCTTTTTTTTAAGGTCACTTGTCTGTATAGCGACCACTGTGATTACTTTAACTGTAGGAAGAACACGTAAGAACATCACGAAGACACAAACACACACACACATATCCATTCCCGAGGCGGGATTCGAATCCTCGATTCTTCAAGCCGAATTAGCTTCGAGTTTTCAGGCTTAGCGACCTTATCCAGACCGGCAACATTTACCTTTATTCGCGTAACATATCGCTCTTTTATTGTCATTTGAATTCTTTCCTGAAATGTCATAAAATCCTCCAGGCGCGCATTTGTCGCCACGGGCCCCACTGTGCGGATCGGGGCAGCGTGGGACGGGGTGGGACGACTAAGGAGGTGGGAACGGGGTGCCGCGCAAGGAGCAAGTGGGCAGCGGGTGCACGACGAGGTGGTGGCGAGGGCGGTGTGGGGTGATGGCGCGGGCGGGCGGCTAACGAGGTAGGGACGGACTGCGGGGGCGTCGGGGGCGCACGAGGGCGAGGGTGGCGGCGAGGGGGTGGAGGCGGGGGCGGGGGCGGAAGCGAAGGTGTGCGTGCAACGTTCTGCTCGCGTCATCGCGTGCCGTCCTCGTGCCAGCTTTCAGACGTTGGCTCTCGCCGGCTTCGCTCGTAGGCAACGAGGGCAGTTGCTACGCGGCGCCAGAGGTTGAAGGCCTGGGTCGAAGACGGAGGGCAGGTGTTTATCGTGTACGATGGAAACGAATTCCACAATTACGACCCTCCAGCAATTATTTCAATTATTTCTGTAGTCAATTTCCAAAATGTTTTATCTTCTTAGGAAAATACTGTATTATTTTAATATTAGAACAGATTGAATTTAACTAATGAATTATTCACTTTTTTACGGGTGTTCTTTTATACATATTCTTATACCTGGCCAGTTTTAAGTGAAAACCTGAACAGATTAACACATAACCAAAGCTTTCTCGTTAAATATCAAATAAATATTCAGTTGAAGTTGTAAGAAATGTACGCATATTTACCTATCCGGGCTGAATTGCTGCCGCATAGTAACTTGTACTCACCTATGACGATATCTATGACTCGTACCTACGTATGATGTCAAAAATAAAAAAATTCCATTTTAGCACACTTACAAACCTCAAGGTGACAAAATATTTACAAAGCAAGAACTGAAGTTTTTTGGTAAGAATTAATTTTTGTTGATCATGGAATCTAGCACATGCTTTTGAGGATTCTTTAGTATATTCGCGTTTAGTCTTGCCGCATTAAACTTAGGTTCTTTGTTAAATATAATGAAATACGTAAATATCCCTTTAGTATTAATTTACTGTGCTTTAGGAAAGTTTCTCCGCAGTGGCACCTTGCAGTTGAGTGTGCTAGTAACAGAAATTATGTAGGAAGCACGAGCTGCACTTTGTAACAAAACGTAGATTACATTCTCAATCATAACAGATGCTGGAAGTTTTGCCCCCTTCACTTATTTCCCAGTGAGCTGGTTTCTACCAATATAAATACGATTTATAACAGGAGGGCTTGAATCGTGGCGGAGAGGTTTTTCTTGGTGTTCTGCATTAGACATGAATGAAGTAATTTTTAAACATCTTAACAGTAGCTACAACAATAGCAATGCTAGAACCAGACTTTCCAAGTAAATGTTTGCCTTCGATATTTATTAAAAATTTAATTTTCTACCTAACAAAGTATCGTGAAAGAGGATGAAAAGTGCCCAAAGGAAAACAGAGGAAAAACCTGACCGTTACGTGATGTTTAACTCACAAACTAAAAAAGAAGAGCTTAACTTCTCTACTAGTGACTAGTTTATGTTGTAAAATCTACATGACAAATGTCTTACAGATACAGAATATGAGCAATCTTATGGGCAATCCGTGGTGCAACATGCATTTACTGATAAACTCGTTTGTTCGATAGCCAGAAGAACAAGACCACTCAGGTCATTTGATAGCAACGCCTCATAGAAGTTCGTCTGCCAAGTTCCACCAGATAAAGATACCAAATGACAACATTTACAGTAGTATTGCCAAAGGTTTGGAGGAAAAGTAATAATTTCTTGATTTTTTAATGAATTACATATCTTTTCTACCTCTATAACTCAACTGCTTCTGACAATTGAAGATGTATGTTCACAATATTTTGAAAACTCTATTTTCATCTGCACCATTTTTGCTCATTTTTAATATATACCGCATTTTTATATCATTATTTTCTTGTTACACTGTTCATTTTTAATATAATCGTAATTATTAATCGTTGTACTTTTTGGTTCTCTCAGCATTTTAGGTTAATTTACTCCAATAAACATAATTCTATGAATTATATTCATATTAATACACATTGTGCCACAAATGCTATCATTATCTTACAAAATTAATAAGCAATTTACACTTAGTTGCTCTACAGACATGAATATATATTCCACAAACTAATCAATTCTACCTTGTCAATGTCAGAAAAGGAAAGAAAGAAATTCTAATTAACCAGGAAACAAAGCAACGGGTGCACAACACCGCGAGGTAAAACGGCCAGAAAGGTGACCAAAGGGAGGCAAAAACGTAAAAGTCGGGGACGCGCGGTCGCCGGCGTAGAGGGGGTGGCGAGCGGGGCGGGGGCGGGGTGTTATCAGTGGCTGCCCCCGGCGCGCCGCTCCGCTCTGCTCCGCTCCAGCGCAGGCCCCGGGAGCGTCGGCGGGGGCCCCGGCACAAAAAGCCCGGATTGGTGGACGTGGAACGAGGCACGACTAATTTGTCAGGCAGAGGCTGCGTTGACCACAATTACTTGAATGGAGCGCGACGTAATCGGCCTTCCCGAGGGAACAGAGGCGCTGGTAACGAGCGCGGCGGCGCCTGGCGCGACGCGACGCGCGGCGGCGCCGGCGGAGGCGGAACAGGCAGAGGGCGAGACGTGGGCGGACGCAAGCGCAAGGGAGGGTGGCCCGGAAGCCGGGGAGATGGGCGGAGCGTGCTGCGGCATGGAACGGGGGCGGAGATGGCACGAGGTAGGCGTCGGAAGTGCTGGCGCGTGGAGATGTCGGCGGCGGAACGGCAACGATGCAAGGGCAGGGGGCGGCGTAAGTGGCATTGGGAGAGAGCGGTGGTGACGGGCTGGCGTGCCTGGCAGGGCGTAATCCTGTGGTGGGTGGTGGGAGCGGAAACGGTGGGCGGGGGCTTCGGAGACGGGTGGAACAACAGCAATGGAAGGGATAGTGAGAAGCAACGGGGGCAGAGGAGCGGCCAGGGCCGGCGTGGGCGGCGTCTTGGGGTGGGCGGCGGGAAGGCTGGGAAGTGGGGTGTGGCGGAAGCGGCAGGGAAGGCGGGTGGCTGCTGTGGGCGGGGGGGTGGGCGGGGCGGCGGGAGATGGCTAATGACATTGGAGATACAGTGGGAACGGGTTGTATTGGTGGAGGCATGGATCACAAGTGGTAGTGATGGTAGTGGCAACGGAGGCAGCGAAAAATACAGAGAGCCACACGGAGATAGGGGATAGAGGGGCCAGAACTGCTACGAAGAGACGCACACTAGAGCACAGGCAGGATCGAGGGTGAGGATGGAATGGAGATGGAACAAGGCAAAAGCAGTGACGGTCTCTGTGGCGAGGGCTTGGTGAAGAGGGGAGGTGAAGGTAGAGGTGGAGGGCGGGTGCGAATGGCAGGTGGCGGCAGAGGGCGATGGAGGATGTAGCGACTAAGTCAAGCGAATCGAGGGGAGGGTGGAGGCATTGGTTAAACGGTGGCCGAGTTCCAGCAAGCGAGAGACTGGGGGCAGATGTCGAGATGGCGAAATTAGAGGTAATAGAGCAAAATAAAGCGAGTCGAATTTTCAGATGGAATGTGTGAAGGAAGACGATGAGGTGCGACAGGAAAAAAATAGAGATTGAAATGGGTACCAAGCTGAACTATATGTACAGACGACGAAAACGGAACACCAGAGGGTTAAATACAGCGGACGAGAAAAAGGCAACAACGAAGTGAAGAAGAAAAGGAAGATACGAAAATAGTGACTGAAGAAGAAGGCATGATACCAATTAAGCGGATGAAAGAATTATTATGATGCTGAAATAAAAGTTATGAATGATGCTAGGAGTGCTTCGGTGCAGTAGAATAGAAATCAAAACGAAACTTTTGTAGAAGGGGAAGATAATAAATATCGAAAGGTAGAAACACCACTGAAATGCATCCAGGCATAGTCGAAGGAAGAAGAGAAATAGACACAAAGCAACATATATGTGGAGAAGAAAGGTAGGCACGGATGATGGAGGTGACAAGATCGAATAAATAAACCGGACTCGTTTAGGTACATTAGTGCCAAAGGGCAGGTGAAACCTAGTGATAATACGAATTGAAAAGTAAAGTTTGTAAACGGGAGGCATCTAAATAAAGCATCTTAGTAAAATTGCATAGTATCATGATTAACTGTTATTTAATATACATTTTAACTAAATACAGCGATATTAGAAATAACAGATATTAACTTACAAGTTTTCACTTCACAACAAAACTTGTTAATTGCATCAAAATAGCCAAATGCTTCTAGATATTCTTCAACGTGTGCCGGCGTTCCGTAGCCCTTGCGGTAAATGAAACCTGACACTGACTAGTGCAGGTTGCGCGGGCCTCCTGACGCCCACGCAATCCCAGGTTCTTCGAAAATGCCCCCGCGCTGTTAGCGTAATTACTACTATTAACGTTCTCTCTCGTGACATGCGCAACTTGTCTCGCTGACAGGTTCAACGAACACTTTTCCTGCTCGTTTAGAGAACGTATTAGTTATCTCTCTTCTGGGATGGGACTGGCTTTTAGTTCATCTCTACACTTCTACATTAGATTTAGCTTGACATCAAAATACTGCTTTTAAACATTCATTCAATTAAAACCAAGTGTATATAAATTTTTCAGTTTATGAAGCAATTTAAAAATTATTGTTACTAACGTGATGACTATTTTAGTTCTCGTTTACTCCATTCACCAATTATTTATTATTTATCTTCAGTCTTACAAACTATTTCTGAGTTAACTTCATACTGAGTATAGCTAATTTTTGCTAATAATATCAAGTATTGTTATTATTATTATTATTATTATTATTATTATTATTATTTTTATTATCATTAATAATAATAAAACAATTAAACCATTGTACAAAGTGCTATTACATTAACAATTTTATATGAATTATGAATTAAATAAATGAACAGCAGTGATTTACATTTTGTTTAACACGAACGATCAAATTTTATTCCATTTCACAAATTTGAGAACAATATTCATAAAGAAATAGTTTGAAAATTAATACGTCGATTAAAACATGTTTTTATTACACAAAGTGAGTCTGTTTCTTCACTTCTTTTTCTAGGTGAATTTTTGATTCGATATTAGACGCGAGAGCTGAACAAACTCTTTGTTGATTTGATCAAACAGAACAATATACATTAATATTAAAATAAGCAAGCTAATGACGTACTACATTTCGAACAATTAAAGCAATTTAATTACAAGGGGTAATAACTTGAAATTGATGAATACATGTATCTAATTAACTACAATTGAGGAAAAATCAAGTGCAGAATAACGATCCCAGAGCTATTTTCTGAAAAATCTTCTCGATCTAAAACATGTACTTACTTTTTCGCATCAAAGGTCTTCAATATGTCCTACAGCACGAAGGAATACACTATGGAAATCAAAATCTGGGCTGGAGGTGTGCCTTTGCGCAAGTTTCGAAGGAAGTGATTTGTAACAAAACAAAGTATGTAAATTAAATAAAATTTGCCCATCAAAAGTAAGAAATTGTACAAATGAAAACTGCTTTGAAATTTCTTCAGCAATTCAATAAGCTGATATCAACTTGCACGAATTAAATGCACTAGCATATTAAAACAGAAACTCGTGATATAATCCAGCTCAGAACAACGCGGTTCGCGCTGTTTTTGAAAACCTTTCCCAACCCCAAAAGCATGCATACAAGTTTGCGCATCAAAGACCTTCAATATGTCCTACAACACGAAGGAATACACAAGATGGAAATATATATACAAGGCGTGGGCTGGCAGTGTGGCAGGGCGCGTGATTCGAAGCAGGTCTTCCGGAACACGGCTCTGAGGCCTTACACAGCGCGAACACCACGCGACGCCCACTCGGCGGTAAAACAGGCAAGAGCACTCATTTACAATTCGGATATCTCACCCATAAATATGTAACCTTCACTGCCGCCCTGGCGAAAGTGGCGAATCCTTTCACAGCCGCATTTCGAAAGGCGCTACCTACCGTCATCTTATTAGCGACAAGATTTTCACAAATGTGGTAAGTAAAAATAGTAGAGCATTTCTTCTTGCTAGGAAAACATTAAATATTTTGTGACAATTTATTTTTAAAGCAGATAAAATCTTTATCTTCTGAGGCTTTCGTGGGCGTTTAAAAAAAATGCAAAGCAGTTAATAGTCACAAAACATTTTCGACGAAAAGTAATACCCGAAATAAATGTAATGAATATTTTGAACAACGCAAGGTAAAATTTACTTTTAAATAAAAAAAATGGTAGCAAATAATGAAATTGGCTTTTACAATATATAGTTATCAGGGTGCAAAAATTCACCGTGAAAAAATCATTCCCCTGAGAGAGAATAAAAAAGATGGTGATTTGTTGGTTCAAAATGTTTTTAATGTGTTTTTTTAACACTAAATTCATATAGTGCTATTACTATTTTTTCGCGATAAGAATGCAATTGTACACATTTATTTAAAAGTCAATATTTACATACATAAAAAATAAAACCAAAGAAAATAAATAATCAAATATTAAATGAAACTTTTAGAAACAATATAATTTTATTAATAAATAAACTCTACCGTATTGTTGCGGCAAAATGCTGGTGCAATTGTACTGACCTCTTGTGCAATGCCGGCGACGATTATGACACGAGTACACATTCACATTTGCGACGATTGTGCCAAGTAATAATCCTGACAACGGGACGAAGACGTAATTACAAGACGAGTAATGAAACTAAATGTCGATTATCTCAAATAGGAGCCCTAATCGACGCTTTTGAAACACATGGACCTCTGCGGCCGTTTATGCCCAGATATACGGCGTGCGTGCTCGCGCGGCCACGACGCCTATCCCAAACGAGGCACCGCTTTATGAAGCAATAAAACAATACAGAAATTCCGGACGCGGCGGCGTGGCGCAGCGCGGGAAGAGTGAGGGGGGAGGGCGGCGGGCGGGCGGGCGATGGGGGCGGGCGGCATGGAGCGGCGGGCGGGCGGCGGGGGCGGGCCGGCGGGCTGGCGGGCGCGGCGGCGGGCGAGGCGGGCGGGCGGGCGGCTGCGGTGCGGGCGGCGGGCGGGCGGCGGGGGCGGCGCGGCGGGCGGCGGGCAGGCGGGCGGGTCCCGAGCGCGCGCGCCGCGGCGGGCGGGCGAGCGGCGGGCGGCGGGCGCGCAGGCGGGCGGCGCGCGCCGGCACCGCGGGCAACGCCGCGCGGGCGGCGCGGCGGCGGGCGGCGCGATCGGGCGGCGGCGGGACCGGGGGCAGCGGGTGACGGACGGCGCGGCGAGCGACGGGAGCGGCTGGGCGGCGGGCGGCTGGCGCTGCGCAGGCGAGCAGGCGGCGGCGGCGGGCGGGCGGCGGGGCCGGGCGGGGGCGGCGGGCGCGGGCAGTGCGCAAGCTGGCTAGCTGCCGCACTGTGCCGTAGCAAGCAGATGTTATCCGCGCCACCGCCAACACCGCCGCAGACACCGCCGCACCGCTGCCACCAACGCCGCTGCAGTCTCCTCCGCTACCTCGCCCCAACCCCAGAGCCGCCTCTATCGCCACACGCAGCAGACTCCCTACTAGTGGCGTTGCTGCCGTAGACATCACCGCTCTGTCACCTTTGCTGTTTGCTTTCAGCCGTCACCCTTTCCAAAAATTTCGCGATTAACACTACCTTTTGTCCAACTAACTTCATCTTGTAAACAAGCGGCTGTAAGCGCGGAGAAAATACGAAGAGGGATTTTATACGATAATATTTTAGTTTTTGACATAAGGACCTATTACTTTCAATATATTTGGAAAGAATGTGAATGTTGTTTCAGGTAATGCACTTTTTTTATGCTTCAAAATCAAACTCTAATTACGTTACTTCATGTCCCAACTTCTCTTTTATCCTTTTTTTTTTCTCGTATTCAGTAATGTTTATACTCAGTGGAACCATTTCAAAAAAACAATGCAAAAATTAAACTTTTAGTAACTATTAATATGCAGTTAACATACTGAATTTAGTTATAGTCTGAAGCACGATCGTATAGAGGCAGAATTAGATGCTTTTCTGGCAGATGTGCAGCACCTACCACCCGTAAACACTGCCACGGCACTGCTGCTATCACCACTGCCATTGCCTCCACGTTCACCGCCTCCGACTGCCTCTTCCGCCTCCATCGCTTCCGTACTCGCCCCTGCTGCAGCCTTCGCCGCCGCCGGCGCCGCCGTTCGCGTCAAAGAGCTCAGGATCACTTCAATCGCTTAGAGCTCAGGAAAGGCGGATAGTTACAAGCACGCAGATGTGTGTAAACATTCTGAATTTTCTTTTTTCCTTCTCCATTACATCTGCGGTTCACATGCAATATTCGTCAAAATACTCCTGGAGAACTGAAAGAGAAATGACGTGCTGAATAATTTTGAAGGGTCCGTCTGAACCGCAAACTGTCCGATCTTTACACTTTCGTAATTGTACCACTGAATTTGTGTCCTCTGGACAAGTATACGTATTTTTATATACTTGTTTACTACTCGACGTTTTAATTGAAGATTGGTAGAAAATATTTATTGTTGTATGGTTCTTTAATATCTTTCAAGAACATGTTTCCATATAAACGCGACTCCCGTTTTATCCATCAAAATATTTATTCGTTTCACAAATGTATACACGGCCTGATTATATCAAACAAAAACAGTAATGTGAATATTATGAAATATTGTGTATTGCAAGCAAAGAATCAGTAATTTCACATAACTTAAAGTGAAAAATAAACTGCCATTGTTATACTTAAGAAAACTCGGGAAGAGATTAATTTAAAAAACCAGAAGATAATTTTTCGAAGTGTCACAGCAGTATTCTTAGTTATATTGCGTCATAGAATCACCCTCTATTGATAAATAAAATGTTTAAAAAGGCTTCCTATATTTTTTCACAATTCAAATTAATGATCAATACAATGAGAAGCTTATTTTATTTTGTGGTAAATGTGAATAATTTTTTGTTCATTTGCACTTACAATATGAAAATGATAAATATTCAATTTTGTTTCAGTCATAAGGCAATTGTAGAATAATATCATGAATGCGATCCATTTACATGGCTATTGTCCGAGATTATGAAAGTATAATCATTCAATTAATATCAGAAGTGCTTTATTCATATAGCAATACAATTTGCATAAAGAGATATGCCTAGAAAATTAACAACTCCGCTACAGGATTAAATTTCTGTTGGCTGTTCAGTTTTGCCAAAATTACCTTACAAGTGTTTCTTTTCAATTACATTCGTAGTTAACCTCTACGAGAAATTTTAACAAGTCAACTGATTTTTCCATTACACAAACAATTAGCCAAATCCCAGTTTGGTTGCGAAAATCGAATTAAGTTTCTACCATTAACGAATTTCACGATCAAGTTAACACCATTACCAAAAATTCCTAAACTCATGATCCGCAAACGCCCGGAGTTCAATCTTTTACCTTCATCTCGAATTCATAAAATGATTCATTTTCTTCCATCAACGTGAAAGATATTTTGACGTAATTTGCTACTTTGGTTCCCCGAAGCAATCTTCTGTCACTCTCCCCAGCAAACCGCCATTGTGAAAATCACTTATTCATAAGCCAATATGAAGAAGGAATACATATGGACAAATATGTTGGCGGTTAGAAATAAAAGTGACAGTTCTGAGAAGAACGGACAGCTGAAAAGTAATATTTCTTTCTCCTTCCAGCATTTCAAACAAATCATTAATCTTGCGCGTAGGAACTCGTAGGTGAAAATGTCCCCGTGCGGTCGACGCTGCGTTTTAAGCAAAATGCGTCACGACCGTTCGTGTTTCGCCGCTGCAATCGAGGCGTGACAAATGAAAGAAGCAATCGAAGAATAGCTCGTGGACTCGACCAGGAGTCCTCGCACGATGGATTGGGGAGGCCTGTTCTTTCACGCCGTACGAAGCACTTTTGTTGTTCAGTGGTCGAAAGGAAGCAGAGGCAAAGTAAAACCTGAATAAGTTATACAAAGGAACACTGTGTTATGTATTGGATCGTTTGTCAAGAAATCTTATTTCCAACTGTAAGATTATATTCACAGGACTTCGATCTCCTGGCTTCAGGACAAATGGATTTCCGCACTACGTCGCTTTGTTTCTTCAATTGTTGCGGGAATAAGTATTCTCCGCAATGATTCTTATTCACCCTTTCTGGGTCTCTGTTCTAGAAGTCGATTTATATTACAACGCTTTCTGATTTACATTTACCCAAAGATCAGGAAACTAAGGGATCAATTTATGAGTGTCACAGTTAAAATAGTATGAGCAATGCTCGTACAATTCTTCGCAAAGGCATATTGATTAAATAACGACTGACAAGTCTATTTGCGCCGTGCTTCTTATATTTTTCTTAATAATATTCTTCTATTGTTACTTTATTTGCGATAAAATTAACATAAAAAGATGGTAAAAGTTATTATGGTAATTACAAAATTATAAAATTATAAAATTATAAAATATGCAAAAAAGCTTTTCAGTATGCTTGATTTACCACATTTTTTGTAGCACGTATGTTTTCCCTCAGTGTTTAATGTACGATTGCTGATTTATGGTGTTAATATTATATCGTCTCTGAGTGAGCAATGCAACTATGATTAGAGAAAAATAAATCTCATTTAATTAAAAAAAATAATACGTCCCTTCTAATGAGAGAGGCAAGAAAACATGTTAGAGAATCCATGTTAATATTTTTTTCACTGGTAGTTGCATTCAACTTATATTCATCACCATATCATGTCATCTTCAGTTACCATAACGTTCAATCATTATCTTCGAAAATTAAAAAGTCAAGAATGTAAGAGAGGCAATATTCCTTTGGTTACAAAGGAATAATAAATACACATTTCATAACGTAAAGAATTTAGAGATGTACTAACTAGAATACACAAAGATTTGTCCTAATTCGGTATAGTAGGCTGTGGCGCGATCTAACTTATTTGACATTTTTTTTGTAATTCTATGGCAAGTTACTCACGTTTCAATTTGCTAGTACCCAGATACATATTTCCAGAACTCACTTTCATTTGTTTGCAGTATTATTACCGGAGTAAGCATGTAATGTGGCAACATGAAAATATTTCAGTTAAAAAAAGATGTGATATATTTTTTGTAAATATTCCAATTAAAATACATTCAGATATTTCATTTAACGTACTTAAGTGAAAAAAGAAATCTTGAAATTAACAGTAAACGTGATTGTTTGATAAAGGTGTTCATTCAATTTTTACCATCTTTTGTTTGCTTTGTCCCTTTGCCTTTCTTCTTTTTTCGTTTCGTTTGCCTTCCGGATATTTTCCCTTTATTTTCTTTTTTTTCTCGTTTCTTAGTCTTAGAGTATTGATTGTTCAGCCTAGAAAGCAATTATGTTCTGAGTAAGTTCACTGAAATATGTATTATCTAAAAATACGTTTTCTTTTTCTTCTATATTTATTTGGATACATTTCGTATGTTCGGAATTTCTGCCGAGATGTTCTAAAAGAGAAATGTACATGACCATATTTTAAATTCTATCTTTAAGAAACATATTTCAGTAAGAGAAAAATCTCTATCTTCATAACTGTAGTTGTAGGAAGAGTAGAAAAAAAAGTTGAACTTTTGCAATTTTCGAAACCAGAGGTTTCAACGAAAATGAAACCAACACTATCCTCTTAAACGTCCTTCACAATATCCATCAACAAAATTTAATAAAAAACTATTAGGTCATTTTTTTGAACATTTTCAAAATATCTGAAGAGCTTCATGGAAAGTACCCCCTCCCCCAAAAAAATTTAAAATATCGGTTTCAAATCCAAAAGGCCGCAACATCAGTCACATCAATTCGGGAACATCAATTTTGGAGAACATCGGCTGAACGGTTTAGTCATTAGTGTTGTTTACAAACGGACGGACGGTACAGACGTTTTCCCGTCATTCGTTTTTTTGTTCGGTATCCATAAAACTTGGATTACGGGTACACCACGTGTTAGAGAATTTTTTCCAAAAGCAACTGCATTTATCCACTTTTTCGGTATCAATGCCCTGTAAGAAAAGTTTTTCTGCCGTAAAGTCGTCGTGTTTTCGCGCAGCATTACATAACATTCTACTGCATAAGCGGTAACGAGAAAGTAAAATAATTTAAATTGGTAGAGTCATCTAGTAATAAATAGGCGTCAAACATAATGTTCTTCATTTACATTGATAAGGATACATTTCTTTATTAAAAGCCACCGTACTCGCTTTGCACGGCGGCGCGGTTCACGCCGCTGTCGGCTGGGCGAGCCACCGGTCAGCGGCGGCTGGGCGGCGGGGTGGGTCGGGCAACGCGGCCGGGGCGGCCGGGCCGGGCGGGCGGCGCGGGCGCAAAAGCGGTTCAAAATGCTCTCGAATTATTGGGCAGATGTCCAATGAATTGATTATTATTAGCCGGCGAGAAAATTAATTTGGAGCGCTACGCGGCCGCTATCGCGCCGCCCAATGCGGCCCCCCACGCCCCGGGCCATCGGTTCGACCTTCACGCACGCCCCGCGCCGTGCTGCGCCGCGCCGCGCCACGCCACGCCACGCCACGCCAAGCAGAGCCGCGCCGGGCTGGGCTGGGCGATGAGGGCTCTGATAGCGCAACGTGGCCTGCTAGCGAACCACCGACAGACGCGCGGTTGGGGGTGGATGGTAAAGCCTTCCCGCACTCTTCCTTCGTTTCTTTTTCAGTTTCCTTCAAAATATTTAGATGACCTTCGGGTATAGGGAGTAAAGTTATTTTTTGTGACAGTGAAATTACACTTTGATTATCGACTTATTCAAAATGTACATTGGCAAAATATACAACAAAAATATACAATACTACTAACTTGACAAATATACTCTTAAAATTTGGTCAATTCAATAATTCTTAAGATATTACCTGCTTTGCAACGTACACACGAAATGTTATTTCCACTTTCATGCAAACTAACTTCTATAACAGAACACATTTTACCCCGAATATTGTGGAATTTTTCTTCGTTTTCATTTTTCTTCCGAATATTTTGTCTTCCATTTTTTCTTCTAATTATCGTTTCTGATTGGACTATGTAGTACAGACAACGTGTTGTAATGCTGTTTTTTTGCCAGAAAAACTAGTTTCATTTCTTTAAAATTTTCTTTTTGTCTTGTTTTTTTCTTTTTTATTCTTTGTCTTTTTTTTCTTTTTTTTTTCTTAAAGATATATATTCCAGTTGAAACTCAGCAGTCCAATTCACCCCAAAGCCTTCTACATTCTTGAACCAAACACTTACTGGAAAGTTGATGTCTTCAGAGACCTAAAGTTCACTCCTCGCAAAGACCCAATTTGATAGATACTTGTTTATATTTTAATATTCGTTTGTAGCAGTTTTTATAGCTACGGAATTTTGAATTCCAGTTCTGTTAACTATAAAAGCCGGTAGCTCATTAAAGTATTGCGTGGTGATGGAGATAGAGATTCTCTTCTATCACCATTAGATGTAGAAACTTTAAAAAAATGATTCAATCAATCATTCAATAAAATACTTTATATTTAATAAAACAAGGTCACGTTTCACGGGAAGACGAGGCAGCTAAAGAGAGAGCTAAAAGCTGTGGATTTGAGTGCATCTTAATAATTCTGTTCGCGTTCTCGTTTTCGCGAAATGAGACTTATAATGATCTATCGGTAAGATTAATATTAGAAAGCTAAAAGATCATGTTACAGTAATGAGGAGGCCAGTTAATTCATGCAGAGCAACCTTATTTCGTCCTTACTGAAAATCAAATTCAATATTACATGACCTTATAACCACCATTACATTTATTTAAAAAAAGTAAGAAATGTGTAACCTTATCAAATTTTCAAAACAGTAAGGAATTAATATTTAAGCATACAATAAAAAATATGAAATATCCGAATAAGTTAATATAAATGACACAGGACGAATTGTATTACCCCAACGCATCAGATTTTAAATAGAAGACACATGAAAGACAAAGTATTTAGAAATAAGTTAATGATCTCGCAACAAATCATCCAATAAATCCAGCGTCAAAAGAAGCAATAAAATGTCGAATTTCGCAATGAGAGCCGTCGAGAAGCGAGGCCCGTCCGGCCAAGAAAGAAAGAACCGAGAAAGAAATTTTCAATCTGGCAATCTCCATGAAAAATTACACTTGACAGCTGAGAAAACACGCGCCCGCGACGGGCGGGGGACGGCGCGCGATGGGCTAATCACGCAAATGATAGAGCGCAGACCGCTCCCGACGAACGTGATTAGTTTGCTGTAAACGCGTTGGGGTGGCTGCGGTGACGGTGATGGCGACGGCGCGCCAGACCCGGAGGCGGGGCGATGGCGACGTCATCTGACCGCGTTTCTCCAACCGTCAACACCACCAACGTCTTCATTGGCACCATCACCTATCTGTGTGGTTTAACATCGTATTTCAGTGACGTTCACGACCTTCGTCATTGTTTTGAAAGTCCTCATCTCCTCTGTCATCAACGAAAGTTATAAGAGCAATCACCAATAAACAGTCATTTTGAGTAGACTAATTCAGAATGATGACTTACCTTTCCGTGGGTGAACGTGATTTGAGGAAGTGGATAGGGAAATCATAACCTCATTTATGTTCCTTTGCTTCGAAGTTGAAAATAAGATGCGAAGCTTTGCGCTGAAAATGAGATATCAATGATGTTGAAATGTTATGAATTACGACAGGAACGATGATGATGGTGGTGGGGATGATAATGATGATAATAATGAATGCTGATGTCTTTTAACCCACTGAGGTAAGTGCAATCTCACGGTTGTTGTTCTGTCTAAATGTTTGATTTTGCCAACATGAAGGACGGAATTTGAGAAAAATGAAGACCCTACGAGCACCGAATGAGGAAAGTTACCGTCTAATTAATTTCGCAGCTCTGCAACTCATCTTCGCTTCATTAGCGGCGCTCGAGGCTTCATGGGCAAATCATGCGCGACGCTCGTCATGCAGCAAAAGAGTAGAAGGCGCAAACGCAGCCGACCCACTGCTACAGACACTTGCGGCCAGTATTGATAACGTTTGATGATGACAAATTGTTGTTGTTCGTCGGCGATAAGCAGCGGTCACTCCCGGCTGTGCTATCGTGATCGTGGTGGTCGCATTGGTAGAGAAAGTGCTGCTGCAGGCTATGTTTGTGTTAATAGTGCTATTGTTGGTGTAAGTGGAAGACTTCTACCAGTGGTACTGTTGGTGGTTGTATTGTTGCCGGCGTGTATATTGTTGATAGCTGTGTCAGTATTGATGGTGATGGTACTTTGACGGCGATAGATTGGTTGGTTTTTTTGGACGCATTACTATTGTAATAAAAAGCGGTAAAGAAAAAAGAAGTGTTATTTGTGGTGATTGGGGGTTGTATTGATTTTACACTTGCCGGTCCGTACAAATATCGAATATTAGGCTAAAGCGAATAGCATGTCTTCAACGGGCAATAGTTTAAGCCTGAAGAAGGTTAAGTGGGAAATTTTTAAATTAATACAGTGCGACGAAATGCAAGTAATATTTATGTAATCAAATTTAAATAAACGTTTAAATTTAATTATGAAATATTAATTTATTATGTTTATTAAAACAATAGTGGATGGTCAGCTGACCAGAAGCTACTTCAGACCAGACAATTTTCACTTTCATATGACTCGGAAAGCGGTACGCAATATTTCTACTGTTATTGTAGTGAATGTTTTGGGAATGGTACAATGGAGGAAGTTCCACTTCTGGCAGTAGTGATGGTATTTTAAAATTTAATAGTTAAAGAAACATCAGAAGAAGCATTGACTGTGATAATTGAAGAAAGAGTTTTGTAAGATGCCACTGGTAATTAAGCTTCTCTGATCGTCTTGTCACCTGCTCACCATTGGCTCGGAAATTACAGTACTTCAAAAGAGATCGAATATAAATACATTCTTACACAAAATCGACACACCTGTCTGAAGGAGCAACACGATGGGTCGATTTACAGGGGTAATATTTTCTGTTAGAATAAATGCCCGATATTTTTTCTTGTTCAAAATACAATGACGGAATGAAGAAAACACTCTTTCTTTAGGTAACAATGCTTTCTTTCAATTGATACAATATTCTAAGGTATTATTTTAAATCAATCATCGATAAAGGAAAACCTAACATCATAATGGAGATAATTTAACATTGTAATCCAGATATGAAATATATATAAATAAATTGAAAACACTCAAATCAATGTTCAACATTTCCTGGAATGAAATTTTTTACACTGGATATTGAAATCTTACTTTCTGAAAGCAATAAAATTTTCTCAGAACTTGTACAAAATATATAAATACTTTTTATCTCGAATTTATAGTTTGGAAAGTATTGAAATGACCGTTAAACATTCTCCACGATTGTTCAATGCTGTTAATTTTAAAAGAAATCGTAACAACTTCCATCTCGAGTCGAAGGTTAACCATCGTACCTCCCTTCACTAACCTTTCCTAGTCGTTCAATTTACAATTATCACAAAATCACTTGCCCTTTCTTTGCGCCCTGAGTAATGCGTAACCTGCGCTTGATGATGTAAAGTATTTGGAATTAGTACTATAAAATATGATAGTGCTTTTATCGTTTTTTATGTGGTAAACTAATGTAAAAGGAAAACTTCTTTCGAGAGCATTTAAACTCTGCCGTTCACGATGCATCAATCTGAACAATTTGCTAACAGCACAATTTGGAGCCCAGATGGCAGAAACTGATTGTGTAATTTCGATATAAGGTACTTTGATGAACCTACATCTCTGAAAATAGAAAGGTGGGCCGTGTAAAGACAAGTAATAAAAAGCGACAAAGAAATAATATTACTATTTAATGACAATTTCTTTTCGAAAAAAGTATTGTACTCTGTATATATCTCTGAAATTATCTTTATATGATGTTTTTTTATGTGTACGATGTGTATTGAAAATTTCATGAAGAAGGCCACGGGTCCCGGAATATCGTAGAAGTGAGTGTTGAGTTGCGGGAGGACGTATGTGATCAGTTGGCGTGTGATGATGTCTAAGAGCCGAGCACATCAAAGAGCTGCATCTATTTTATCTGTGTGGTTAGCCTCAACGGTAGCTTCCAGTAACTGTGAATTGATGGCAAGCGAGTAAAGGGCGAATGATTTGACATGACAGCGTTAAATGCGACGCAGAATACAGAGTCTCCAGACGGCCGCAGACCCGGACAGGAGACTCCGAATGGTTACCACGAACTGAAGCTCGAGCGTTGCCTCGCAGCCGGCAATCAGACAAGAAGCGCCTTCCGACACGTTTCCAGCTGGGCGCGCTCGCTGCAAGCGATCGGTCGAAGGCAAGCGATCGGAACCGACCGCCCACTTTCGGGGTAGGTAGCGGCGCGCCGCCCCGGGCGTTGGGTCCGCGCCCACCGCCCCGACGCCCCTTGCCCACAATCCGTCGCCCCACAACACCCTCTCTCCATCGCCTCGCTTCGCACAATTGAATCGGTCCTTTTTAAAACCGCGCGAGTCAGGAATTGTAAAGATGTGGGAATACTGATTAATTAATTACATAGAAAATTTTTCTCCGTGTTTTTTTCATTTCTGATGCATACATTTTGATTGAGAATGCCACGGAGACACGTAATTTACATGTATCAGTACTATAATAGTTGCTAGACTTATTTAAAAGTTTATGACTTACGGGATTTCTAAAATCAATCAATATTTTTTTTTATCTAAACATGTAAAGAAATACACATTGCAGGTTCAGTTTGTAAACTGACACATTTATTACATTATTATGTCAAATGACTATGTGCATATACATCAAACGTGATTCATATGACAGAAACAGCTGCTTGAAATATGTATTTCTATGGTAGTACATAGGAATATTTCCGTATTGAACATCCCTTTTAATGTCAGTCTCTCTGTCAGTGATGTACCAGTCATACTCACTGCATATACATACATAGTCATACATACCCCTCAAGTCAATGACTTACAGAGTTTCCAAACAAAACCAAAACTTTCCAGTGTCCACATGCCCAATCTATTCATCTGATTTACGAGATTTACATTGGTAACGATACATTTATTTATCCTGCAACTTATATTTTCCTACAAAAAACGAGAATGCAAAAGGTAGTGCCTTATGGGGCTTTGAAAATTACCGATTCAATTAATGCCTTGCAAAGCTAAGGGAGCTAAGAGCTAATTTTTTGGGGGGAAAAAAATAAAATCTGTAAGATAAGGTTATTTTTGTAATCGTCGTTCTCAATTGTATGAACTGCTGTATATTTTAATTATAGACAGTTAAATTCGTAATAATTGTTTTATTACGTTATGGTCACTTTTCACACAGCGATGTGTGTGCTTTGTCAGGTATGCATATAATTCAATCTTAAAGATTTTTTTTTTTAAATTCGCAATTCTGATTTTAATTTTAAATGTCAAAATCTTTCTTCGAAAATTTTAGTACTTGGCTCCTTTGGCTTTGACAGGTCTAAATTATTTCTCACTACATCTACATTCTTGTATAATACGAAGAAGCCCCTTTTTTTCGAATTTTAATATCGATCCAAACTTCTGAACGTGTGCTCCTGCCGGATAAGGAATTATCTCTAGGATAATTCTAATTATCTAAGGTATTTAAGACGAAAAGTAAATTTTAATAAATATTTGCATCGATTGTCAATACATCGCCTTTTGCAAATATTTTGAAAACATAGAGAAGTGTAATTTAATGGATATCAACAGCAATATTATCTTATGTAGTTTAATATTTATTCATTATTTATTATCATTAAAAAAAAGTGTTTGCCACATCATTTTATCCCCCCAAAATTATGCCATTTAATAAAAAATATATATGTAAAATTGAATAACACATCATCTGGCCCCCGCATAATCTCTTCACTCAACCGCCGCCACATTCAACACCAACGCCACGTCTCCGCCAAAGGCAGCAGCAGCACCGCCACCGCACCACGACCGCTGCGTCGCCGCCGCCGCCGCCGCCGCCTCCCGCCGCTCGCGCTTACGCGGGGCCGAATGCGGGCGAATAAGCGGTGCGCACAGCGCGCGTCAGCTTGCCCGGCCGCGGCCGCCGCCGCGCAACGCGTCTCAATCAGGCGGCCGGCGGGGTGGAAGGGCGCGCGGAGGTGGGGGAACGCTCACCTGTGCGGCGGAGGCGGCGGCGGCGGCGGCGGCAGGGGCGGAAGCAGGGGAAGACTGGGTCCCGCGTCCCGAGCACCGGGCACTGCGGCTTTCGCGGGAGGTGTTTGCTTTCCGAGTTGCCCGCTTGTGGTACGGGTAGTATGCTTATGGTTGGGGTTTTGTTCGAATATTTTTGCGATTCAAAAGTTTTTATTGTGGAAGATGAGCACGTTTGGAATATACAGCATGTCATTTCAGAAGTTCGCAATCGACCATACTGATTTCCATTTAATTGACTAAAAACTCATATATATATATATATAATATTATATATTATATATATATATATATAATATTATTATATAGGAATGAAGATTTCTCTTCGGCAATATTAGAAAGTAATATTGCCTACCAATTCGCTTCTCTTCAGTTCAAGGTTCAGTTCGGACGCAAGAGAATTCAAAGATTCTATGCAGTAGGAAGCGTTTCCCGGCACCGTCTCAAGCCGAGGCGCTGGCACAGAGCAACCCAATGCGGCGCGCGCGGCGGCGCGCACTGCAGAATTGGCGCGGGAAGAGCGCCGCCCCGTCCCCTCCTCCACCGCCCCGCTGATGACTGTCATCAGGGCGGCACGGCGCCGCGGCTAACGCCCGGCGCCCGTCCGCCACAGCCTCCGCTCCGCGCCTGCCATGGGCTGCCGGTTGTCCCTCGGTCGCTCTAGTTAGTATTCACCCAGAGCTTCATGCTTTTTTTTTCACGCTCTTTCCCGTGAACCCTCTTTTGAACTGTTTTCTGTATCTGCTTTTTCGTTTTATATACGCCAATATATGTATTACTCTTTCAGTTTATTGGCTTACTAGCATCCTTTAGGCTTCAGCTGTACGTACTCAAGTTTCAAGTAATGCTTTCAATTTATTCCCTATAAAACCGCAATTAATTCAACGCTTCTATTTCATGATTTTCTTTTCTGAACGTGACCTATACTTCCCTATTTTCTTCACATACATCCTCATAACCTCGTATCATCTGTCGTTCATTTACTGTCCTACACCTACGCTACTGATTATTTATGTGATCCTGATTCATCAATGTTCGATGTCATGTCTATCAGTTCCCCCTTTCCGGAGCAATTGTTATTCCGCTACATTGCACGCTACCATTCTAAATTTTAGTTTCCTAAGTTTCCTACCCACTTAAAACCATACAATCAAAACTACCTTGTAGTCACACCCGTAATTTCTTATCTTGTATTCTTACCATTCTTTCATCAGTTGCATCTTCTAAGACCACAATTGTCCTCGATGTTTCGGTCTATTTTTTCATGACTCCATCATCTCCTGTCACCGTAACTGCTTATTTGATTCACTCTCCGCCAACCACGCGCCTTCCGTCGCCCGCTGTGTTGCCCACCGTCGCTCGCCCGCTGTTGCGCGCTCGCAGTTGCTCCCCTTCGCCTGCCGTCTCTCACCGGCGCGTCGCGTACCGTCGCCCTCGTGCCCGCCTCCAGTCGCCCCCGCCGCCTACTCCACCGCGCGCCCTCCCCCGCCCCGCCCCCCGAGCCCTGATATGTCAATTTGGCGGCGCGACTCCCCCTCTTGTTATTACAGCCCCCGTTGAGTGGGTACTCGTATATACGCTTCCGCAGAGCTGCTAGCAAGCACGCCGGCGCGGTGGTGGCGGTGTCCGGGGCGGGGGCGGGACAGCACGCCCGCCGCCGCGCTTTTGTTTTCACAGAGGAGCGAGGGGTGGCGGTCGTAAAATTTTACGGACGCGGCGCAAGCGTATTGCTCTGAGCTTCCGTTGTAATTGGTTCGTACGTAACCATCGGATGCGCGTGATTAGGAGGCGTGGAGGAGGCTGCGCGGAGCGACGAGGGACGAGCAGCGCAGAGAGGCTGACGCGAAGGGGGCGTGGCAGCGGTGCGGCCGGCGATGCGGTGGGATGGTTGGGGCCTGGCAAATAAAAAGTACCAGTTGTCAACTATACCCTTGCTTCTGTACGTTTTTAGAATAGTCCGCCAATGAGAGTTGTTGAGAATAAGGAAATACTAGGTGACTTTTCGTTTAATGTTTTAAAAGTCTGGGGAATTACATGATTTGAAGTGACGAGAATTCAAAGTGAAGTAAAGGTATTTATCAAATTATGTAATCACCATTTATTGTTTGTAAACATGATTTGTATGTTTAATTTTTATTGGTTTGCAACATATAGAATAATTTTCAGATGAATACAATTAGTAACAATGGGGAAAAATTATATAAAGAATAAACAAACCTTCAAAATGACATTGGGCTCAAAATTAAATTCACTATAATCTGGGCGTCAGTTTGCTAAGCACTCAAAAACTAGTGTAAAATAAATAAATCGTACAGTATGTCTTACAAGGTAGTCTGTTCTTATACCAAACTTTTCATAAAAACATTTGTTCTTTCACATCATAAATATGCGATTTTCGAAGTTTATCAGAACTCTAATTTTAATTTGAGAACTACAAATATAACATTTTTTTTCAAATAAATGTAAATAATAATTCAGTTCATTGTTAAAGAAATCAACGTTAGCTGAAATTACAAACCGAAATGCGGATATTCGTAAGTTTTTGAATGAAATCTGAATCCTCGAATACAAGGTGAAACTAGACTAATATTTTTTATGATAGGAATTTTTTGTGCATCTAGTTACTTTCTGACTGAACTTTCTTAAGGAATTTTAAAGTTAGTTGAACATACTTCAATTTTTATAATGTTCGTTAGATGTCAGTTGACTGATATGGCTGAAAATCTTAACTCAACTTAATTTGTATTAATAAGTTTTAATCTTTTTATATTCCTGCGATATTAGAATTCTAGAAGAATATCCTCTTTCATAAGAACTCAACCAATTGGAGACAATATTCTTAGCCGAATTTTCATTTTATATTGTTTCTAAACTGCAGAGAATATTCCTACTGTAAGACTATATCCTTCCCAGCAATTAAACGCGCCATCCACGAAGTCCGTGTAAGACTGGGTTTTCCAGAACCATTCTGTGGGGGGGGGGCGGGGAGAAGACACGTAGCTGGAGCCCTTAGGACTTTCCGCTAACTTTAATTTACGCCCAGTTAATACCGGGGAATTGTCCGAAATATAGTTTAAATATCTGTTATGCCACTTTATATTCCAATTACTCCTCTCCAAAGTGAAGACTATTAATTTGTTTTCATTTTCTCACTAACCTTTAGCAACATTTTTCAATTTGTATCATTATCCAAAGGATCTAGCTGGTTAGCAATGTTCCGCGCGGCTTAGGAATCAATACCCATGTATATCAATTGAAATCAACTGAGGATCACTTTGTTCCACGCTGGGTAAATCTCCAGCCTCATCGCGAGTATTTCGATCACAAATAGTAATTTCAGAGTGCCGACTCCCAACTATATCACACATTTACAGCATAATACTTTCCACGCAGTTGAATTATAATTTAGAACGCAGCAATTACGGACTATTTGTATGCATATTGCTCGGGGTTACACCGCGCACTGGTGGTACATAAAACAGATTACAACCTAGTTTTATGGTCGTCCGCGCTTTCGATGTCCCAGGACGGTGGAGGTTGGTTGTGTGGACGATGGTATTAAAATACCAAATTATTTTAATGAAGATCTGACGCGCTTTGAGAGAGCGATGATTGGATGCGAGTCTCCTGTAAGGTATTTTTAAATATTAATGTGTATACCGAAAATTTGAAAGTAAGAGAATCGGATGAAAATTAATTCCATTTTCTCAATTTAGAGTAGCCACCAAACTTGCTCTCTGTGAAAAATTACTTTTGGGGGAGAGGCCTACGGGCGATAAAACCGAGATATCAAATATTAAATAATCACTACGACAAGGTTTTCTTTTAGTTTTCAAAATTAAATTTGTGTTTTAATTTAAAAGTGCCTTCTGGAAAGTATTTTTCGTTCCGATTATTATGCACGGATGAATTTTTACAAACTGAATACGTTTATATACCAACATAAATATTATCCCATACATGATAATATTTCAAATGCGATTATGTTCTCATTAGACAAAATGAATACACTTTTCAGAAGTTGTCTTTATAAATTAAAACATACATAAGCCTAAAAGAAAGCGTTCATTTTATACAATTAATTACACGATGACTTCTTTAGCAATATTTCCGAAAAGTTCAACAACCGCTAGAGGGAGAGAACCAACAAAGGAAGAGCAACCATCAGGGTTGGAAAGAAAGAAAAAAAAAAGAAAAGGAAAAAAGTATGTTGCGACCAATACTTTACATTTTCTTGACCTTTCGCTACGCTCTGACACAAGCCTTTGTAATGATTAAAAACCTTGACTTGAAAATCTGTTTTATTTCTGTCGTAAATTGAAGATCCGATTGACTTATTATTTCGTGTGCGTCAACTGCTATAGTCATAGTCCCGTAAGTGAAGTGCATGTTTTAATCCCGGGAGTTGGCGGTGTTCTTCCTTCGCTGGATGGTGAATCTGATGCCTACTTATTCGTCCGTTTGCGAGGTTTTCCCTTTGCAGATATCTCCACTAGCCAGACATCGTCTTAGCTGCAACAAACGCTAAGCCCCAGACTGATCTTTCGGCATTTGCGATAGCAATGTGCATGAAGTGTACATGTGTGTGCATGCATGTACATGTGTGATGTAGTGCATTTATGTGTAAGTGTGTGAGAGTAAGGGGGTATGTATAGGACAAGGAAGAGAAAAGAGAGATCGTACGCGGTCCGTGACCCATTTGTTAGGGTACAGCTCCGGCATTCGCTTCGTGTTGATCGAGAAAACCACGGAAAATTACCGATTAGAGCAACCTGCCTCTAGCATTCTCCTTCATACAGCAACTGAATTCGATCTGGCCAGTGTCCAAAATATGACAACGTCCGGTCTCGAACCTCGCGACATTCTGGTCAGAGGCATTGTAGTAACATGAGCTGATGCCATATGTCAACTCATCCACTACCATTCGATCAATATATAACTAAAGCAAAGATTTAGATCTTCTATTAACAATACAAATACTTGAAATAAATATGTATGTTTCAACAAAATGCATCCATGCGAGTAAGCTTACTTTACTTTTTCAAGACAATAAAGGATCTCCATACCCAAGCACGGCGACAGCAGTATAAAATGTATTATTTTGTAACTTATTATTGACCTTATCCCATATCAAATTATTCAACCATAAATACTTCGAAAGAAATTTCCCCAGAAAAGCGTTTTCGCGTATACGACCTTCCTCCATTCACCATCTCCAGTCATTCTCCATCCCCACTACCAGTATGCACTCGTTCATATCGTACCAACACGTGTCACGTGCAATGAAGGTGCGCAGCGGTCCATCCACGCGCAAGTCATCATCGTTCAGGAAGTCGAACTGCCCCACGGGGGGCTGCCCCGCTCCAAACTGAATATCGCCAAACTATCGATCCGGTCCTCGAACCAGTGTCCGGCGGCCGGCCGGGGTGGGGGGGCGCGGTCGGAACGCGCTCCCCTTCCCTTCAGCCGCTCGGCCGCGCGCCATCCCTCCCCCTCCCCCACTTTAGCCCGAACATCACAATATAATTAGCCGCGGAAATTTATAACTCTCTAGTGAAATTACCACGCTAAATTTTATGGACTGCTAATAATGGTAAACTTATGCGATGCCCCATGAGCGGGATGGAAGCTTGTAAGCAGTGTTGCCCGCTCGCACTGCCGGCTCGCCTTGGCGGACCCTCCCGGTAACCCTCTGTCGCTCCGCCCCCACCCGCCCCCCGCTCCAGTTCGACTGCGCGCTAAACAATTGGAAAGTTTACATGGGATCGCCGACTCAGGTGATATGCAAAATTGGAGCATCGGGCCGGTAGCTGGCTCGGTTCTGCGAGGCGTCACGGCTATTTTCGGCGATCGCGGCCACGGGCGGGGGTAAGGGCGGGGGAGGGGTCGGGAGGAGGGGGTGCAGACGGGAAAGACGCCGCCCGCCCGCCATCACCGTCCTCCGTCGAGCTTTAGCGCCATGTCAGCCTGCGGTAATGCCCAATCATATGTTTACTGTGCAAGCTCGAGAGGCGCGGGGCAGAGCGTGTGGCAAGCGAAACATTCATCAATCCGCGTGAGTGGGCCCATCACATCTCGCAAACAACCCGATTGTTGGTACGCAATGCAATATACTAGTGCGCTCATTATACTTTCAAAGGCCCTTCCGGCGAGAGACGCATACGACGCCTGCGCTTCGTCTGGCAACATGCGGTGTATTTACGATTCAATCACGTCGTTAGCCTTGTTAGGCGAGGGGCGTGGGGGGGCGAGATGCGGGCGGAGGCGGCGGGGGCGGGAGGGATCGGAGGCGCGGGTTCTCGCCGGTTGTGAGATAAGGCCATGAAGCAGCCGAGACTCGTTCCTTCGGCGCGAAACTCCTGTGACCACGTGGTCGGGATTTATGGAGTGCATTACTTTTCAACAGATTCGGCTGGGTCTTGGGTTTAGGATACATCGGTGTCTGAGGCTTCCAATAGTCCTCGGACATCTGCAGGCCTCCACACGAACTGCGTACCCCGCCTGGAAGCCCGGCGCTCCTGTTCGAATGGACAACTTCCCCTGATTTTGCTGTTATTTCCCCTCCAAATCCAGGAAGGGGAGTAAACGCACTAGCTGTAGCACGGAATATTAACACAGAGCACACTCAAATTATCAGACGAATTGATGCTGCATATGAAAATATTTTGCAGAATGTTTTGTAGCAAACTATCAACAATCCGACTATATTTATATACTTAATTACTTATAACTTTGTTTCATACATGTTAATTTTCTATTTAAATTTTTCCTTGCATTCTCATTTTTATCACGGTGCACGAAAATGTTTGAATAGAAAATTGCTTCCCTGTTTGCAGTTTAGATTATATTTTATTAAATGATTACTTTGTTTACTGTCTATAGCAATGTGAAATTAATTAACTAGTCTATGAATAATCTATCTCCTCCAGTGAAACCTCTTACGGACAGACAATGCTTTTAACAATATTTGTTCCAAACGTTAGCCGTAGAGGACATTTTTTACCCAACACTTTCTCCTATAAATTAGTATCTTTCCTCTATAACGGAACAAAGGAAATTAATGCAGTTAATGCACTCTTAAGTAAATGTGATTAAAAAATGACAATTATTTTCATTCGAAATGTTCAATTTGGATCTCAATTGTTAATTTCAAATATAACTCATATATTTAATTTTAATAATTTCTTTACTTTAGTGCATGCGAATTATTATCTCCAATTTGGGGCAAAACTGTCAAATGACTGCTTCGAAGAAAAAAAATCAGACATGAAATAGCGTGCCGGAAAAAAGAAGACGAATTTACTATCACATATACTCGACTATTCAGTTTCTTTCTTATTTCGACAATATATTAATGTAATGACCATTGTTTTCTCAAGACTGCATTCCAGAAGTAATTCATATATTAAATAGACCATAATTTTAATGGATGTTTAAAGAAAATTAAGTTTAACACACTTTTTTAGATCAACGTATTGAAAATAATTCAACTTTCAAAGTTTTTTTAAAATAGTTACAGTGGAATCTCAGTTATCTTTACAATTTTGTATAGCTTTTGAATCACATCGTGTACCTGCATTTCTACCAACAAAAGATATAAGAGGAAGTGGACCGCTCTCTGAGTCTGCCAGAATAACAATATAACTGTTGTAGAACCCATATGGAATACTGAGGACAATCGTCATCAATTACATTCTAAAAAGTTTGTTTTAAAAATCATTTGCCAAAACTTAATTCATTTACACTTAGAATGTAGAGTTATAAAAAAACACACTTTCTCCGATTCTGATAAGTTTAACTGGAGGCAACGAAACCGGTTCTTAGATAAATTTCCTGCCCATGTCTTTCAAATAGGTGCCTACATACTTTAGTACACAATGCCAATTTCAACAAGGTTAGACAATGAAAATGTTTTAATTTCTGTTATTTATATTTGAGGCAATTGTTTTTAAACTAATACAGGTATGACGTTAATAAAGGAAACAAAAAGTGTAAAGTATATCACTCTAATCTCAATAATAACACCCATCTTAAATTAGAGATCTTATCTAAATAAATCATGTAGTGCATAACCATGTCACTATTTAATTACTTGCGGTACTTTCTGCTATTTTGCAAACAGGAAAGGCGCCACATGCATTCATCATTATTCCTCTTTTAAAAATTCCGGTTCGAATTTTCGAGTAATACCGAGTTCCCGGTACAAGGAACACATCCTGCTATTCATATACACAAGAGTTATTAACGGACCTATCCGGTGATGCATAACTATTTTGCGTTCCAGACAAACACAAAGCATTCTTTCTGAACATCGCATACGTTTCAACGTTCGCCGATAAATATCTTTTTGAAAAGAATAATCTTTTTTCTGAATGGAATGCGGTGATGGATGAAATGAAACGTAGCGCTTCGTACCGATGTACGCTACTGCAAGGTAATACATTCGCATCTGCGGGCGAAATACGACCGAATATCAGAGAAAGGTGGGAGTCATGTGTACATGTGAACGTACGCCATGAATAAAATCCTCATTCAACTCTCCCTTTTTTCGTAGAACTTCGAGCACCGTCAACGACCTGCAAGCTAAACAGTAAAAATATTGCTTGGAAATGTGCTTTATGAGGTCTACACAAGAGGCTAGAAGCACGCATGGTAAATCATTAATAAAGTTGTTGAGAATAATGCAATGGTGACCGAGACAAGGTGAAGGCTGCCCGTACATCATCCTCGAGATATTTTATTCATACTTTTCTGGCGCAGGTAATAACGGTATTACTCTTTATCATCCCTGACCCTATCGCTGTAATATATACACACATTAAGAGTAAGTTATGCTCCCTGGGCATGCCTCAAGAAAGAAATGTTTTTACTTAAGAAATTATCAGACTTGTTCAAACTTCGGAATACTGTCCTCCCATGAAACGCCAGTGTTTTTAAATATATCTCAATATTATTTTTCGAAATTACCTCTTAACTTTTATCCAAATGTAATGTGATGTCCATTTAAGATAATTTCTTCACATACAAAGCAATATTTCTACTTCAAATATTCCACTCATTTTAATATTTAAACATTAGCAATCTCAACAGGCTAAAAAATCCCTTAACGATTTTATCTACGAGCCATTGAAAAATGACAAACTTGCTCTGGTAAACTGCTCGAAACAGATTGAGTGTTGTCTCTGAAGATATTGTAAAACCTCTTTTACCAGAGCGGCCACAGTTCGACATAAAACTTTCGTGTATATTCCACATTGCCTTTTTGTGATTTATGCAATTATCAGGTAGTTCAATCTGCTGTCAAGATACTAAAACTGCAATATCTTATCAATTACCGGTTTGAAAAATCTACGGAGCAGTAGAGTTTAGCCTCTGGTCCCGGACGAGAAACCAACATGCAAAGCCCACGTGCTAACAAGGAGACTCGAAATGGGGAGAAAACGTGTTTGGAGCTATCATTTCCAGAGTCAGTCATCGCGGTTAATGAGTAATTTAAAAACACTTATTAACATGAGAAAAAGTTCATTATTTTCTGCCTAATTAACGGGCAGCATAGGGCGACCGAACTCGCCGTCTTTCGCGCGCGATCCCAGTCACTAGCCGCGCCGGGTCCCAAATATGAAACAATTGGCAAACCCATCCATTACAGCTGTAATTACCTATTAATTACTTCATCTGTGCTGTTGTTCGGAGCTGCGGAGTAATTAACAACTTTACTTGCGAGTTTAAATTAGTTCGCGGCGGCGGATATTACATTTTATATTGTCGGCGTGTCTATTGTTAGTACAACCACAGCGCAGCCCGGGGACCGACGGCGTGGCCTGATAACCAATTAGATTTCATAATTTTCCGAGCGAAAAGAAATTAAACGGAATGAATTTATGGCGCGAGTAGTCAGGCACTTCGTATTAAGGTTTCGTAACAGTTACATTCGTAATTAACTTTATATATCGTTATCAACCTTTCAATTATTGAAGTTGTATTTTTAAACGACTGTTCATAAATTCAAGGGTTTATTAAGCTCGGGAGAAAAAACAGTAGCTTGTAAATTGTGTTGCCGATGCGGTGAATCTACATCTGGATATTCCCTCTTTTGTTTCACGGGCATACGAATGAGTAGCATTCCTATTTCGTATCTTTGTTTCAGAGCCGAGTAAAAGTGGCGATGTAGCAGAGAGATATGCAGAAACATTTTGCATAATGTACCCCAAAACGACGTTTTATTGAAGATATGTCAAAGTGTTATATTCCGTCAAAGAATTCATGGAATAACAATGAGACAAGTATGTGCAGTTATAATAAATATACATTTATAATAACTTTACATTTTTCCAAACCATTCTTAATTATAATTGTTTCAAAGAAACAATAAATATCGTGATAGAATATATCAAAATTTTACACGTATTTATCAAGCCCAGACTTCAATCATGCAATACAAATATTGTAGAGAAATGAATGCAGAACTTTCTATTAACAACTAGTTTGCTTACTAAAAATGAATACCACAGAATATTTTAATACGAATGAAGCTTCGTCGAATTAAATTTCTTGTAAAAGTGTGAAATATATTCTAAACTGCTCGAAGCTGAAAAAAGTTGTCGTTTTAATTATACCAAATACCGTCTTAAAATACGATATTATATTAAATCGTATATTACTTTACAATTTGACTTTCAAGTGAGTAAATCCACATTTATCTAGACTTTTTCTCAAATTATGTTTTCAAAAAACCGGAAGGGATCGATATTTTTCTAGATATTATAAACTTAAATATATTTTCAAAGACAGTTATTAACAATAAATACATATTTTGGCGGAGAGCTGTCGGTAAAAATAAATAATGCTTAATTTAATCACGGATAATAAAAAATATATTCATACATTTCTTACAGTTGACATCAAATCCACTACAAGAGGTGTCAATATATACAAAATGTAGTAATACGTACCGCCTGTATAATTTGCATACAAGCAAAAATATATTTGAGAGATGGTCTAAAATAGTGGTTTCAGTAAAAGTGTTATTCAATACACGCCTCCAACATGTGAGTGAAGTAGGGCGTATACCTGCGTCCAACACCAGCTCAACTCACTGTAATTGCCGCGCGGGGTGTTATTGTTACACGTTGTTAACAGCCTCCTTGCGCACTTTCGCCTGGCTGCCCGGGCTAATTATCGTGAAATCGTAATGACGCGCGTACGACCCACGGCACACGCACTCCCCGCCCCCTTCCGCCTCTCCCTCCCCGCCGCATCGCCTCTTCCCGTTTCGACCCGACCCATCCCTGCGTGCGCCGCCCCTCCCTACCAGCTTCACGCTAACCGACCCCTCCCCGCCAGCGGCTTCAACACTCACCGCTTCACAGCAAACCCCACGCTTCATGCCGCCCCGCTGCTGGCCGCTTCGCGCCGACTTCCCAACACCAACTGCATTACGCCGACCACGACGGCATCATTCAGACTCCCTCCACCTGCTTCACGCCGACTCCACCGGCTCCCTCCCGCCACCTTGCACCTATTCCCATCGCCTGCTTCATATTGACTCCCCACACCCGCTTCACACCAACTCCCCACGCCCACTTCACCCCGACTCCCCAAGTTCGATTCACTCCGGCTCCCCACGCGGTCTTCACTCCGACTCTCCACACCCGCTTCCCTCCGAATCTCTACGCGGCCTTCACTCCGACTCCCCACGCCCGCTTCGCGCTGACATCCCTACCCTCTCTCACCCGTTCGCGTCGAAAGTCACATTTCTGCTACATCCCCCACCACCCGCTTCGCGGCGCCGTTTCTCGTTTCGTACCTCTCTTCCCGTTCCGGGTCCCGCTGCTTTTGAACGACCCGACCCGTTAGCACCGGCCCGACCACATCTCCTCCGCCCTGACCCTTCCCACTCAGCATTGACCATCCCATCTCGCTCGGATCCTCCCAGACCATTTCCTTTCGCCCCGACCATTTCATCTCGCCGCTCTGCCCTTGCACTTCTCCAATTTTATTTTCCTTGCCGACCCGTCGCGCCATTTCTCGTAATCATCCTATCCCTCCCCTCCATGAGCCGTTTCTTTTCCCTCGCCCTCCAACTGAAAAATAAATGTTTGTGGTGCATTATTTTCGAAACCCATACATCACAGAAAAATCAACAATTAATGGAATTCTTCCACATCCAGGATGTTACTGGATGTAACGTATACACTAGTTTGCTCGAACTGAATTTTCTTAATTAAGAATTTTTTGTGAGTGTTGGATAGTGCCTTTAATTTTGCAAATGCAAATGTTGGATTTCTTTGCCAATAATGCAATAATTGAAAATACATTAATTCATCTGCATTTTTCACTGATATTTTTGTAAAGTTGATTGATATTTTTTACTATTATTTTTGTGCATGTAGTTCATAATATATGCGCATACCATCCAAGCACATTTTTGTGTGTAGGGTGTTTTAATTAATGAGTGTAGAAATGGAGTATGTAAAAGAGAACCTCAAGTATAAAATGTTCTCTTTAAGACAAAAGTCTTGAACTTACTTGAAAAGAGAGATTAATGATTCTCGAGATGTACCCTTTTGGTGCGGAAAAATTCGAGTCTATAAACAGTAAAGAAGTGGAATGAAGTTCAAAGAAAGAAATTTTTCTTAGAATTCCAGGAACTCCGAGACAGGACAAGGAAACATTCTTTCCGCCGTTTGTAAATGTTTCACTCTAAAGATCCAAAGACTTGGCGTCCAAGTAACACTCACAAACCACTGGAAGCAACACCTGCCTTTTTAATGCGATTGCATTCTTGAAATATCTCACTCTAGGGAGAAATACATTCATAACGTTGTACTGGCAGGATAACTTAATTACTTAGTTACATTCAAAACAGTGAATATAATAATATTAGAAGTTTGGCATTCATTAGGAAAATACCACAGCAATGGGCACGGAAGTTTCAGGATAATTGTTTATTCTACAAAAAACAACACATTACTTTGGCTATAACTCGTATTAAAAAGAGCCTATTTTTTTCTCTCCCAAAGTCAGATTAGAATCTGATGTTTCTTTATGGTGTCCGAACGAGTAGTTGTTTATGTCAAATAAGAACTAAAAACAGAATTGAAGATAACGTCGTAATGATTTCGTTACTATTTGTGAGAATTATTATTTTAATTTGTTGTAGCCAAGCTCGTCAGACGTTTACTTACGAACAGAAATCTACAGCATTATGAAATCGAAGAGTTCGAAGGAAAATTATTGCCCGTAATTGTTGTCCATCTTAACCTCAGTTTCATTACAATAAAAGGGTCAAAAAAAGATGAATACTATTCTACAAGGCAAGCAATTTAGACTGCCTAACAAAATCCACAGTTACCACAAATAGAACTGGCATGAATATATCGCCTTCCTTCCTGAACGCTTATTCAACGCCTATCCCTATTAACCACTGAGGCAATAACCACTGATAAACAACGCCTAGTGATGTCCTAACGACAAGCATATGACAACATCATCGTTGACTGACCTTGTCGTAGCACTTCCTCAACCATGTACGCATCTGCGAGCTTCATTTCTCTTCTACAACCACCAACGACCCAACTAACCCGTACCTCCTGGCCATAATCAAAGGATGTCTTGATCCTGCCCCAGCACATCCTTACCAACAAGTGTAAATGCTTCAACAGTCCCTGTTGATTCGACTGCCATTAAATCCAACACAATAGCCATCTTCGCCGAATACCAAAGCCCTGCTCACTCACACACGTAACTGCTACCACAATCACCACCGACTCCCCCTGCGTCAACCCACGGCCACGGTCGCTGCGTCCCCCGACGTGTCGCGGGCGGGGCGGAGGGCTAGGGACGATGCGGCCACGAGGGGGGCGGGGGCCGGCGCGGGGCGTCAGCGGCAAGTGGTGGCCGCCGCCCCCGCCCCCGCCTTCCGCGCCACTGCTCACGGGCCTACTCGATCAAATATGCGCGTGGCGTCGGCGGGCGGAGCTCGGCGGGCGGTGAGGGCGGGGCGGGCGGGCGGGGGGGGGGGTGCGAACATGGTCGCGCGCCGCGGCGGGTGCGGGTGAAGACAGCCCGCGAGACGCCGCCTCCAAGACATGGGAAGACACAGGCGCGGAACTGCTTCCAATAGGTCCACCGGCTGTTTATGCAAAGAGTACGTTTAACGTACGACGTCATGTGAAGTTATTGGTATGTCGATATTAACCACAGTGTTTATGCAATATTAGATCATATTTATCAGGTGGGACACAGAACTTCGTGTATGTTTCGTTTTGACGGCATGCTAAGATTATGCGAAATGGAAGATAAATGAAAATATTGAGTAAAAACTTCGGGACATAGAAGAGCATTCGACTCACATGGTTTGCTTCACTTGGTTTCGAATGCTCAAAATTTATTTGAATCGCTACTCAGTACATTTACACGGCATATTTTCAATTTATTCATTATGGATACAATCTTCACTTCCCACAATATTAATGCACTTAGCGACAAATATAATGTTTCATTAACCATTTTATTTGAAGCTCATTTTTTTAGTTACTACATTAGCAAAATATTGTAAATATATTGATAATAGTTTACAAATTCTAAGAAGAATAGAAACAAAAAAAAAGCATTGAAGAATGTTTGTTGCTAATACTACTATTAATGCCATGTTTTAAGCAAAACTCTCCTTCTCTATTTGTGAATTAGATATTTCTCATAAACGATAAAAATGCGTCAGAGAGAAGTTCAATCGAATCAATGCTTTACAATTAAAAAAGACGTATTTTATATTTTATTTAAATATTTTTTTCCAAAAATTAAATCAAATCGTAACAACGGAGTACAGATTTTTACTTAAGATTAATTTATAGTATTATACTTAACAATGAAAAATTATTTAATTTATTCAACAAAATTAACAAATGATTCAATACTTGCAAAAACTCAGCAGCGGAAATTTGAAAGAATGCTTCCTTAAGACCACTATATTTTCTTTGGAACACCGATTGGGCTATCAGATCGCGTCGCTTGGCATATAGCGTCGGAATGCCTCTATAAAAATACCAAAGAGACGACGGACGCGTTTCAACACGAACAGCCAGATTTTCGCTTGTCGCCGAGGTTCATAGATTCGAGCGAAGCGTGCGAGCGTGCGAGGCGTGCGTGCGCGCGCCTTCTGCCGAGTGGAGAACCACGCGGCCTACGGGCCAGCGCCTCAATAAAAGAACGTTCGAGCGCGCCCGGGTCGCGGGTCAAAGAGACGGGTGCCGGGTGATACTGCGGACAGATTGTAGCCCATTACGGGCGCTCGGGGCGAGCATCTGCCGCGCAAGCGGTGAAGGGTGTGATGGGAGGGGAGAAGAAGCAGTAGAGGGACCCGCCCGCCGGGCCGGCCGGGGCCGCCGCGCGGGTTGCCGGCCTCCCAGGGGACGCATCTCCACTGTGGAGAGGACCCTTCTTGAGGCCACGGGCAACGCCTTGCCCTTCGGCCTCCGACCTCAGGCTTCCACGCAGACCTTCTGAGCTGATTCTTCTGAAGGCTACTGCTCCCCACCCTCTAATTCAACCTAGGTGGAAACAACCTGCTAAGCGCTCCATTCACAGGCAAGCCTGGTTTGATGGACATCTGATGCACCAGATATAAAACAGTCGCGGGGTGCTACCTGCTTAATTGGTCGCAAAACAGACCGTGATACTTTTCCAATCGGTGAGACGCAGCCTAATCAAGACGGCTTGCTTGCAAATGGGGTGCTTTGTACGTTAGAACTTCCCGTTTGATAACAAGAGTGTTTACTTATCACACTTAGGCTGTCTGTTGCCTCGCTACCTTCTTCTGTACGACAAGAATGACACCGTAGGCTCGTTGGTGTATGGCCACATTGACCATTATTCACTCTATGTTCTTGCAGCTGTTTAGAACAAATTTTTTCTGAAAAAAACGTTTGTGGCAACCGCCATCTACAGAATCCTCACCACTAAAGTGACTATATCATTATTTCTCCTCCTTGCAAATAGAATCTAATGTTTCCTCCGGTCATCTCCTTATCTGCTACTATCATTAATACATACATTATTCTACATAAGATAATCCAACAAAATATAAATCTTTATTAATGATGTTTAATTAGAAGTCTTGCTTTTTTAATTTTTCCGTAGTCGATATTAGTCATAACAGAAATAATTTTTTTTCAGAAGCTCTTTCACTCCTCACAAAATTAATAAAATCGATTTTATGAAGTATAGCCGTGTTAAGTATGATTTAATTAAAAATATAATTTTCCATTAAATTATATAAAGTTTAGAGCCCATATATTGCAGATTAAGAAATCCATGACGCCTAAAAATATATATTTTTCTTCGCATCCGAAACAACGAAATAAAGAATAAAAATAATATCCGTCCTTATTTTTATATTTGAAATAATTTTTTTGAAACATAAAAATTTTATCAACGGCAACTCTTTTGACCGTTGGTTGACCCAACTTCTACCTGCACCGACTTATTTCGCACCTGCTACCGCCCTGTTCTCCTACCTTGTGCCGCGCGGAGCCTCGCCTCCCAGCGCCTCCTCCGACTTGCCGCCGCTCCTCCCGAAGAAGCCCCCGCCCCTGCACGCAACACTGCAATCGTGCTGAGAATAACGCCCTTCCCTCGCGGGCCCTCCCCCCGCACATCTGCGGCCCCGCCCGCGCCCCGTCCCCGAGGTGCTCTTTTCCGATCGGGGCGAGACGCAACAGCGGTACTTACATCAAAGAGCCTTCTGCAAACGCTGTGTTTACAGACGAGATCTGGTGGAGTTTTGCAAAGGGGGGATGTTTTTGTGGCGGAAGGAAATCTCGGGGATGTAGATTTTTTCCTATGGAGACCTCGTGAAACATTTTTGATGGCTGAAGAAAATCTGGTAGGATGTAGATATTTTGTAGTCAATTATCAGTAGAACCAGTCACCAGTGGTACTCCTCTAACAGGCTTCATCCCCCTCTAAGTCAATTATACATATTAAAAAATACAACTTTTAGGATTTTCAATACTTACGAAAGTCATTCGTTTCTCAATTGTTGTTATAAATATTAACTATAACCTAAAAAAGTAAAAAACGTTTATACTTATAAATGAAAAATTCTTGATAAGAAGAAAACAAGTCGGTTGGAAATTGTACCTGTAGCGCCCCTTCCCCTCCCGCCCTCACGCGAAAAAGTCATAGGTGCGCCTCTGAGTAGGACCAATGAAGATAGAAGCAATTGTAAAATGAAAGCCAACTTTTTACAGCCCTGATTTTTTTTGTTTTCTGGAGTGGAACTTTGAATCTTCGTAATCCCAAACAACAATCATCCTATTGAATAATATATTCAACTTCTATTAGATGATGTTTTGAAACAATTTCAAACTAGAAAACGAGAAACATAATTTGATAATGGGAGAAAGTACAATAGAATAAGGAAAACGGTGTTCCTCAACTGGAGAAATGAACTGATTGGTTTCGCTTACAAAATACACATCACACATCAACTACTTGCAGATTTCTCTCCCTAAACAAATTTCATTGTAACAACAAGACTCCTGAGATCCCCACGGTACACCTACACACGGCTCGTCAGTACTAATGCACTGAAGACGGCAGTTTGGAACACACTAATTGGGAGAACAAACAGTAGCTGTAAGTAAAATGTGAATAACAAAATAGAGGTATAATACCAGAGAGAACAATTGGTAATTTTTCTCTTCTGAGCCTAGGTCCAAATGAAACGTTAAGAATAACAAATATACTGCCATTTGTTTCGTAAATGAAAACTTTGTCGAATTAAATGTCATTTCTTTTCTATGCCTTAAAATATACAATTTCTGTAAAATACATCATTATAATCAACGGCTAGTGGTATTCACTAATGGAAAGTGCTCTAAAACTCAACATTTATCACCACTTAACGTAGTCAGATAAAAGTAGAGAAAAAAATATAATTTAATCATGCAAATGAATAGTCCAGCATACAAAAAAAAATGAGAAGTGGCACTGCGGTGGCCACATGTAATTAAGAATTGTCACTTTTCTATCTTATATCCTCGTTTCCGCCGCTCCGTAAAGAGCACGACGCCATCAGGCCTGTCTGCAGGCCGGCCGGTCTCCCGGTTTTCCTTTCGCCAGGCCCACCTCCCCTTTAATGCATCGACTATCCATCCATTCCACGCCGTCAAGGATGTTGATTACTGTCCATCCGCTTCGAATCGCGACTTCCTTCAAAAATCGATGCAAAGGCGAGAACACTCCTATTTACCATTTTCACTCGCGTTGGTTGGATGGTTGGTTGGTTGGTTGGTTCGTTCCGCGCCGGGCCGCCCTCCCTCGGACCGACATTTTTTTTTTCGCGACGGTGCACACCTCCGCGTGGCCGCGCATATTCCATCAAGCAGCCGCGATCCCTGGGGGCGAGGCGGGCGGCGACGCCCCGAAATCCCTATTCACGGCGCCGAGCAGAGCGGGAGCGCAATGGAAACGGAGACGGCGAGGCGAAGAGGAAGTATGCAGAAGAGCTTGGGGGGATAGCAATAAAGGCGACAGCGAATTAGACCCGAATCGCTTACTACCTTACTTTCCATCAATGTGTATGTATGTGTGTATGTATAATACGAACTAATTATTTACTTTTTCGAATTTGTATTAATTTCCGGCAAGACCGAGCCTTAACACACGACGGAAATGAAGCACTAATAAAGCGTTAAAGGCAAATATTGAGGAAGTGAGGTATGCCATTGCTTTCCTCAGCCCGTCAGAATGAGCCCAAGAGTTATCGCCTTTCACAGCTCGATGCCATTTCACGTCACTATTCATAGCACCATTCATATCCTCAGCAGCTTCCCTATTGCGCCAGTCACAAAGTAGTACCATTTATTTCTCGTGAAGCTATATATTTATGTTGCTTCGACTAGGAATCGAACCCGCAAAGCAAGTAGATTCTCTATCAGCTTCCGGAGATTTTCCATCAGGGTACTGAGATTTACATTCTTGTCAGTCAGAGCGGAAATTGTGGTGGATGAAGTGGGTTTCTGTATTTGATTTTCTGGATTTCCCCATTTTCAGCCATTATTACAGATATATATTCCTTTTCACCCTTCAAAATATGTAGCATTCTGTGTCGTTAAACTAATATTTGAAAAGTTCTGATTTAGACGGTTTGTTTTAGTAGAAACCACCAAGCTAAAACGAAGAGAAAATGCGAGATAACAAAGGCGCATTAGACGCAAACAAATAAACAAAAAACTCGGAAAAAATTCAGTTACTCAATTTAAAAAAGAGGAAGAAATAAATAATGTATTATGAAAAGGACACAAGTCCTTGATGGTGGCGTTGGAGATGGAAAAACTGAAGTGACTGATGATTTCGCAAAAGCAAGAAGGCAAATACATTAACATGGCAAAGAGGAGAGTCAAGGCAGAAACAAAACGAATGGGAGGAAGATCATAAAGATCATGAAGTGATCATCAATGTAGTCATGAATAAAAAGACCCAACGCACTCGATGATAAGTAACAAACTAGAAAAAGAAGTACAAAGAGATGCTGTAAGAGTAACAGTAGGTCATGTTGTACAGTAAGTTGTTCACCGACGAAGGAATCCAGGGGTAAGCAGACGCAAGCAATGCACAGTGGCAGATGCGGAGCGGCAGGCGCCGGAGCGGGGACGGCAGAGCGATACAGAGGGGGACAGCGAGAGACGCGACGTCGGCGCGCGCGGGTGACGGCGGGCGAAATGAGCGCCGCGGCGGCGTAATTCCGAAACACGCGTACTCCCCGGACGCAGGGGATATTAACTTACGCACCCCCTCCCGCTAATTCCAAGCAACCGAAAAAATAATACAGGGGGAATAACGCGCACGGCGCCGCTAGGCGGGGCGGCTCGATGCAGGGGCGGCGCGGCGGGGCGGGAGTGCATGCTTGTCGGTCGTTTTCGGGAGGTCGGCGTCGACAGGGGGATGAAAACGAGGGGGCAGGGAGAGGGCACGCGACGGGGCGTGGGCGGAGACGGGGCGGCGCGTGTCACGACGGCCACTGACCAAGGGGCTGCTCTGTCAGCGGTCACCCCGCGGAGAGAGCTGGGCTAAAGAGGCGGATTGCCCCAAGGTTCGGATTTTGAACGCGATGTGAAACGGACGGAGAATTAGTAGTACACGTTTCTGTAGAAATGTGGATAATACAATAATAAATTGAAGGTAGCACGCGACTATTTAAAAGCTAGTCCGCGAGAAAACTGAAAAACTGATTTGTTGAAATTTATTATGCAGAATTAGAAATTCAGTTCATCACAGTGGCCCATTACTCAAAGAGCCCATCCGGATTAATTAAAATATGAGTGAAACGTGAAAGTAAAAATCAACAATGAAGATACAAAAATAAAATTCATGATATGTTTTCGGAACGTTGCAAAAGGAATGTTCAAATTAGCAAGTCTTTCCATATGCGCGTACCCAAAATCTAACACATCCGATGTATATTCATTGATCATTCTCCGCGTGCACATACAAGCGCAATCACGTGTTTTCTCCAACAGAATTCAATTTTGAGCATTCTAACGAATTTGGTTAACTGATTCATTGCAAAGTAATCTTTGACATGTCAACGATGCTAACTAGTATTACACCTATAATACATTATCAAATACTTACCGCAAAAAAGCTGTCCATAAACAGCAGGTTGTCTGAAATTGATAACCCTAACTCAGAAATGAAGAGCATTCACATTGTGCTTGAAACAGATAGGACGGATCGTGAAAGAAGACGTAGAAAATTTACTGTAATACAGGGAAAGTATATAATTGCACAGACGGCGGATGAAGACGAGAACGATCGATTTTCGAATCTTAATGTTTAAGAAATTATGAGCACGTCCCCTAAAAACGATTTATAATATCATCATCATTAGCTCTGTAAGTGTGTAGAATTTTATATCACGTTTTCCTTCTCCGCTAAAATGTGAGGACCATCGCCAACCTACATGTTGACTGTCAAGAGTTTCCCTTTTCCAGGAATTTATGCTAGGACTGAACACAACCTTTGTAGCTAGTATCGAAAATGCACCACCGTCCAGACTCGAACCCTAGATACAGGTACTGCAGTGGCAAGAGTTGTTGCCCAGATTAACCTCCGCCGGTCCTACGAAACGACCACAAACGCGTGAACGTGAGGGATAGAGCGGCTAGGAAACTCCGGTAGCAACGAAACAGAAACCTAAGGCTCGCCCAAAGCAGAGAAACCGCGGACACGTCGAGAACGTGTGGCCATCAGGGGGGCCGCGGCCGCAGGGGCTGCAGGCGCCAGCTAATGACGAGCCAAGCGCGAAGCCGAGCGGCGCGGCGGGAGGCGAGCGAGAGCCGGCGCCGCGACTCCCCTCCCCTCCCCTCCCCTACTCCCCTCCCCGATGCAGCCGCCGCGGTCCATGGGGCGCCCTCGCGGCGCGCGCGCGCGCACCGCGCATGCGTACTGCCCGGCTCGCGTTTCCACTCCCCCGCGCCGCTGCGATGGACGATGGACGCTGGGATTGAATTGGCCGGCTGACGACGCGAGAGAGAAGAGACCTGAACCCTGTGCTACACTGAAATGATCGATTCGATTGGAAACTATGTTGATGTGTTGTGTGGAGAAACTGAATTGATGTTTGTGTTGATTAATTAATATTCAATATTTTCTGCGAATCAGGATTTCAAAACAATATTCAAAATTTCTTCCCCTTCCCTTAAAAGGATTATGTGGCAAAGGCCAGTTCTGGGACTCACAAATGCTCTGTTCACATCGTTCTACTTCTCCCCACCTCTCTGTGCGTCTAACTCTTTATAAGAGTGTCTCATTCGTTTAATCCTGTTGTCACGCTAGAATCATTTTATTAGGTATTTTTAATATCGTATACCAGACTATCATTATTTATATTGCTATTTCTCGTTAGACTCCACAGATCACTGGCTCATTTAAAAATGTTGCTTTCTTCTCCTTGCTCTTCATGTTTTGTGGCCTTGATTCACTTCGAAAGCAGTAGGGTTGTTTTACCAGGAGGGAAAATTATGCTTAGGAAAGTAATCTTTTCACTACCTCGAGAGCTCATAATGTGATATTTTACGCTTCTAACGGATGCGTTCATCAATTGAGCTGTTGAGAACCTTATTATAGGATTAATATGAAATTAACTTTCATTGTTTCAAATTTAATAAAATGCTAGTACGTGAAAATATGTCTGAAGGGATTTTACAAGCTTACCGCAAGAACCGGTATCCTGACTTCCCTGTAAGTTGTTATTAAATTAAAATACTCAGAGGCATTTACGAAAGAGTTACTTCCATGGCAGAGATCGATCGTGAGCTAACGTGGACCACAACCTCAAACCCTTCAAGATTCCTCCTCCATCAAACACATCTAATGATAGTCGTCAAGAGTCTTTCTTTTAGAGTCCGAAGCGCCAGAACGCCACCTGCAAACATCTTCAACAGGACCAATTTCCGCGGAGTTCCCACAAAGGCAAAAAAGTCCACGACGACGACGCCGACCGGAGCGTCGCAAAGTGGCGACGATCTGGAATACCAGCGGCGCCCAGCGGAACCGCAAGCACCGAAGCGCGGAGCCGCCGCCGCACCCCCCCCCTCCGCCCCGCGCGTGTCCGCGCCTCCGCCCTCGCCCTCGCCCTCGCCCACGCCGCACCTCCAACGCCGCCTCCGACAGCGCCCTGGAGTTGGGCTCTGACTCAATCTCCTCTGCCTTTTCGTACGCCTCCGCTCCGGACTCCACCTCTGCCTCTGCGCCCGTCCTTTCTTCCATCTTCACCCTCATGTTCGCCTTCCTCCCCTTCCTCCTCCACCTGCACCAACTCCTGCGCCTAGGCCCTCGCCCTCGCCCTCGCCCTCGCCCTCGCCCACGCTCTCGGCCTCCACTTTTTACTATTCACACCCTTATTTTTATTAATTCGATTCCATCCTTACTATTTCTCTGCCTTGTTATCTCCCTCCGCAACAACTTTTCCCACTGCAACATTCTCTTCTTTCTTGTCTCTTCGTATTGACCATCCTGCTCCATATTCATCACAATCTGTTTCATTTCTCCCGATGCTCTCTCTCAAGTTCTTGCCCTTTTGTCCATCCTTCAGTCTCCTATGCTGCCATCCAGTTCACCTCCAGACCTCACTTCACCGCTTACTCTCCTGCTTTCGCTTTGGATTCCGTCTGTGCAATCGCCGCATGAATAGCTTGCTTCTCCATGCAAGTGTTTTTGGCCACTGACCAACCCTCCAATTTAATTACCGCAACGTGGTTAAAACTACGAGTAGAGCGATCGGGATATGTCGTATCAGGCTGAAAAAGAAGAGACGTGGAATAATGGATTCATTATTGACCACTTTGTTCTTTTGTTATGAAACCACATTTGGTTAATGGGGGCTCCACATAACACTCAAGACCTATTTGGTTAAGACGTTAAATAAGACGCTGAAATGTCTTATTTTTGTGAATTAGTACTTCCGTTGGAGTTAGTGAGGGAGATGGGGCAATAGGAAAGCAGTAATTATATTTTATTGTTATATGTTATTTTAATAAATTCAGTTAAGATATGTTCATATTTTTTTACCATTGCAAATAAGTTGATGATTCGTGAAAACTAACTACATATCTTGCCTTACTGTGTTCATTTTAATTAACTTTCAAACAAAAATAAACAGAAAACTTAATTGGTAATCAATGATCTCAAATACTTTTTAATAGTGTGAATAATCAGACAAATCGACTTATCTTGGTAGGTATCTACATAGATATCGTTGGTATCTTTACGATTGTATACATTCTAATTTAGTTTTTCTTTTTAGTATTTAGCATATCTGTCATTAACATACAGAGTCATTAGCGACCGCTACTGCGTGTAAAGGCATGGTAACTGTGAGGATGGCACGATATGATGATAGGGGGTGAAAGAACGAACACAATACAATCATGCTCGAGAGAGGACACGAATCCGCACTACTGTTCTACACCACTACTGCCTTAGCGTACTCGGCCATCCGGACCGGCCAAATATAGGTTTGAAACTAAACATGCTTCGATAAGTCAGGAAACTGAAAGAATTTAATGCAAAAAATGAGTATCTCACCGACAGATGTTGAGATCAATTAGAATAATACAGGAGAAGACTTATTTAATTTTTAGCTGATTGAAGAACTGATTGCACGAGATAATTAATATGGAAACGAATGTACTTTAGCAATTGCGTACATCCTTAGTTGTGTTAATTTGGATCTGTACGGATTTGCAGTAACATTTGTCCACTGGACATCTATCCTTTCCTTTTTTCTAAGCAACTCTTTATCGATTATTTACAATACTGCGTCCTTTTCATTTTCATCCATTCATTAAAGTCACCAAGAATTTTTAGAAGTCCTTCTAACTTTTCAACCACTGTATAAATATTGACTTGCATTGGCAACAGGGTAGCAAATGAGAAACCTGATCGACCTGATATCAATATGTAATATTTCGTATTTTTATAAATACACGTGACAATTATCCTTCCCATTCTCATATTATTCAAAAGCAACACGCGCGTATATATCAGTTAACATTGGATAAAATTTATTTTAATGAAATACGTTGTATCACTTCTTTTCATCACTTTATTATCTACCCGATAACTGACAACTCAGCAAACAAACTACCGTGCTCATTCTCTCGGTAAACCTGTAAATTCATCTCAACCTAATAAATAGCTCATCTGTATACTCACTTTGAACAAATGAGATATTTTAGAATAACTTCATAACAAAGAATCCACTTGCACTTCCAACCTATAGATCCATCTTGATGTTAGGGTTGATGACAATTCACTTGTCAGCTCAAACAGTCTACTAAGTTCACTTTTTCAGTCCCCCTTATTTGTCAGCATTTTATTCACAACAAGTCATAACTAGTGTGGCGTCGTTAACACGAGGGCCAGAACCGTTAGGTCGGTGAAAGTACGCTGCGGGGGAG
>BOPP01000006.1:3885775-3914564 GCA_017312745.1 Gryllus bimaculatus
GCGGGACGGAGAGACGGGGAAGGGGTCGCTAGAAGTCGGAGCGGAACAGTGGAAACTTATCAGCACCGAAATTAATTGCCCCATGGGTAGTGCTTCCTCTTGAAAGCAAACTTACGACCGATAGCTGAGCGGGCGGGTACTTGAAAGAAACGTCTGTATCGGAGAAAGGCTCCGACCCCGAGCTGCATAACGCGAACAGTGGGCCGAAATGACGTCTAAGCACGCACAGCTCTTTTTCTGGAATGCTGCAACAAACACTTCAATCAAAGTAAAACGTTTTCCATTTACAACGGAATCAAAATTCGAAGCAAATTTAAAATAATCGTTTTCGTTATCATTTTTCTAGTTTTTTTATCTTCATATGCAAGATGGGTCAACAAATAAAATATTGTCATATAACACTGCGATAAATTAAATATTTAAAAAGTCTTTACAAGTATTGCAATGACAACGTAATTCTTTTCATATATATGTTTTTTTAAATGTTGATGTTCCCTATCGCAACACGTGAATAGCAAGTATTTAATGGATGGCGGCCTCTTCCTTGCACCTGGATGTCACATGATGTCAGCTTTGATGTATGATGAGGATGTGAATTCTTCCGGGCATTGTGATAATTGGAGAGATAACAAATCAAATATTTGCTTTATTCAGTCCAAATCTTAAGTATTTAATTGTTTCTTAAATTTTTCCCGAGTTCTTACATGTCTACCAAAACCATAGACACATCTGACATGGCCAGAGGCTGCATGCAATTTCTATGCGCATTGGAAATTAGTATGTATATATATATATATATATATATATATATATATATATATATATATATATATTACCCTCTATTTACTTTATTTATTTATTACTAATTATTAATGTTGTAGTATTTTAATTTTATTATTTATTACTTATTTATTTCCTTGTCTTTTGATTCATCTACTAATTTATTGCTTAGTTTATTTATCTACGAGTCTACTTTCTGAGGTCGATTTGGCCCATTGTGAGCAAATGTGCGGCGCAGCGCGACACGCATGCGTTCCGCCCCGCGGTCGCCCTCGCGTGCTGTTTGCCGGCCGCGTCGCGCTCGCCTTCGTGAAATACGGCGCGTGGAGGGCCTTAGGCACACAAAGCCGCTTTGAAGTGATTCCAGATGCCTTGGCGATATCGCTGATACGTGTCACTGCGCTTGTCCTTTGAGAAAGAGTGGGATCCAGCGAATCAGATGTAGCGTTGGGCCAAGCCAAGTGCTTGAGAAGGGGGAGGGGGGGGGGGCAATTCCAGAGTTCAAAGGAGGGGGGTTGTATTTATGAAGTTGTGGTTGGCGAATGCGGGGACGTACTCATTAAGAAATACTGATAAAAGGGTGCTTGCAACTTGGAAAAATATCACAAGACCGTCTTTTCTTGCTGTATGTATGACATTCTTTTGAGGTTAAATCAGAAACGAAACGTTTTTATTGCAGCGTGGAAGTTAATTTGGGAGCCTTATCTTGAAAAGTCACCTTCGTTCCTCTTTCTGTTGCATTTCCTTTTTGTTCTAAAATATTCAAGGAATGTTTTCAACAGAAGAGACATATGATTATTCCATGTTATTTCTTATAAATTTAACTCTTATGGGAAATGGTTACAAGAAATATATTCAAGGAAGAACTGGTATACTTGACAACAAACTCTGCAATTTCGGTTCGGAGCATTTCAGGCTTTCACGGTGTTTCAGATGATATGAACATACCACATGTTTTTAGAATTAATTCGTTTATTTTAACAACGGTGAGAAACTGCTCCACATTACACCTTAGACGTCAAACTAATTAAAAATATCAATAAGAGTTCAGTTAGATTGTTTGTCCCACGGCAGCAAGGAAACAAAATTAAATAACTTTTACTGCCCGCGTTTTATCTTAGGTATCTTATCATCTGTTATCAATTCTTACTTTCAGCTTTGGCTGAATCTTTGAGAGCAACAAACAACGCCCACTCTCATAAGTTAGGGAGCAACCGTGGAAAGAATTCTGAACGCCCAACTACTCGCAGTACCGGAAGCCAACATAAACCACCGCTCTCATAAACATACATGCCCCTTTCCACATGTCCTTGCATGTTTAGTCCTGTAAACAGTACCACATTTCAGCGCTTATCTCCAACAACGGCGCCGAATACCTCACTCGGGAGGGCCAGTTTGGACGAGCGGTTGCGTCCCTCGTCAGCGCTGCCGACCCCCCACCCCAACCTCGCCCCACTTCCCCTCCGCCGGCCACGTCGTGGAAGCATGGCTACAGGTGCGAGCCATCGCGCTAAGCCGTATTTACGGTGTCACCTTGGCGTGATCTGCAGGCGTGAACGGAACCGGAAGCCGGATCGCAGGCGACGTCACGAGTCGACAAATCCGACAGGCAAACGACGCGCCCGCGCAAGTATTAGCTATAATCTTCGGCACGAGATTCCGGGAGAGCGATATTTCCTCATCTTGACTGCTGGTCGAAACCGTTTTTGGTGTTGCAGTTAAAATTAATTTGGCAGTTACAAGGCTCATGGAATACTTTTAGTTTGGGACGAAAAGAAGGTAAAAATTTTCCAACACATTTGAATCCTCGATGTTTTAAACTTCTTAAAACTGGAATTCATGGATATCCATGTTTTTTCTATTCCTTTAATTTTCCTTTAAAAACTGATGTTCATAATTTTAAAGTTCGATTAATCAAAATAATCGATATTACCATGTTTTCTTTTTCTCTTCAGTTTATATACATCGAAGTTCAGTTGTAATAATTCATACTAGTTTGTATTCTTTCAAGTAACAAATAATGTTTTATAAGCCTTCTACTTGTTTATGTTGAAGCTTAGAAAACATTTTCCTCGCATTCATTTGAGTAAAATACATGACATGCGTTGTAACAGTTCTGTTTGAAATACAGAGGAGTAGAAAAAATTGTACTCACTTTTCGACAGTGAATTATATTTGGAAAGAGGAGACATAGGCTGTGATTCTTGCTTGCTATTTCAGATGAATGTTATGTTACATGTTCTTATGGCTACGTGTTATGAATGTGACCCCCATTAGCTACATATCGATGCTGCTGAACTGCTGAATGAGTGTTTACATTTTTTGGACCCCTCTGTATTTCTTATTAATGTTCTCTTAGAGAAAAAATGCTTATTGGGCTTCTTACTGTTCTTCTGCATATATATTCTGGTAAATCTTTCATATATTTTATTCAATTGTTTTAAACACACTTCACCTGCAGAGACATCATTCTTTTAATATACTTCCTGGTACTGGAATCTTATGTCACTTGTAATTAACTACTTTTCTCCGACCCAAAACAAGTACTCACGTAACGTGTGCTAACGGAATGTCCGAGTGTCGCAATTACCTCGCTGTAAAACTATCACGACCCTCTTCCGTAATGAATGAACGCTTGACTCTCAGCAGAAGATTTCTCCTTTCAGTTGAAACCACCGCACACGATTGAACACGAAAACATTTGTGAAATGTCATAAAATGTAGTTGAAAATCAGATTAAACCGAAATAATTAAACACTTAAGAAAGCAAAATTTCCATTTTCTTAAAGAGAACGGATGTGTGTCAAATGGGTACCAAACATCCTTCCTGCTATTCAGTATTAATGAAGTAAATCTGAAAACGGAAGATTTTTTTTACTTCCATTCTTCAAATGAAAATGATAACTTATTCAATGTCTGGCTGGTAATAGAATTTAATTTGATAACAATGATTTCCCTCTACTTCTTCAGAAGTCTTTACCTTTTAAAGACTGGTATGTGATTTAATGGTTTTCTGCACCTGGCGTTAGATTGAAGTTTTTATTGCAGAGGCATTGACTGAAACTGTCAGCTGGGTATCGAGCTAAGGCCGAGAAAGTGCCACCGTCTGCCTTCGTCCGCCTTCGTCTGCCTTTCCGGGTGCAACGGCGTTCCGAAGAGGTCGGCGACATTTTCTCGGCGTCTTTCTCCCCAGGTCAGAGGCGACAGGAGAAAGACGTCGGTTCAGATCTTGTCCAAAGAGAAGGGGTCCTTGCACTGAGCTAAAGGTAAATGAAGTGAAAAAACATTGCAAATTGACAGAAACTTTTCCGGTTTCAGAAACCTATGTAGACTACTTTGTACGCATTCCTCTTTAATCAGGCCATTCATTCTCTTAATAAACACTTTGGTGAGACATTTTCTTTATAAATGTAATATATATTAAATTAGTAGGCAGAAAATGTGTACACAGAAAATATATTTTATTTCAAGGGAGGCTCACTTTATTCTTGTAATACCTAGAAGCATACAATGGTATTAAGAAATATATTCATTCATGATAAAAACACTCCAACTTCATTTTTAGTTTGTTATAAACCGTTAAATGCTTCTTTATTTAATTAGATTTTTAATGAATGCACTCATAAGAAATATTCGTTGCATATTAATCAACGTATGTTGTAAATTCATTTACAAAAACGTCATTATATCACCAAAGCAATCAAAATCGACACTGTGTTTTTTCTATAATTTACAATTATTTTAATGTGAATTTCATCATGGCATACGGCTTGCATGGCTCAGGGTAACTGATGTCACTGACGTGCCTCTGACCGGGAGGTCCTAGGAATCGAGTCACGACGGTTGCAGATTTTAGACACTCGCTACATAGCCAGGTCGAATTCAGCTCTGTCTGAAGGAGAATTCTTGTGGCCGGCTGCTCTGATCGGTAGTTTTCCGAGGTTTCTCCGATGAACACTAGACGAAAGACGGAGAAGTACTCCAACAAATGGTCACGGACCGCGTGTGATTTTTCCTTGCTCTTCCTTTTCCTATCCTCAATCCTCACTTACACATACCTACATGCACTACACTACTAGACATTTCGGGAGACCAGTCAGAAGCTTAGAGCTTGTCCCGGTTGGGGAAAGGCCTCACTGGTGGAGATACCTTGTTGAGGGAAAACGGTCGGCGTGCTCGATACGAGATCTCGCCATCCAATGAGGGAAGATCACCACCACCTCGTGATAAAAAAAGCACGCACCATACCAATGGGGCTACAGGCCCTAGCAGTTGACGCTCCCACGAACAGGAAATAATGAGTCATGGTGGCGACGTGGTAGAGTGCGAGTCTCTTTTCCCAAGAATTTTTCGGCTGCGCCCCACTGCGGGCCGCTGCCGAAGACTCGTCCGCCGCAGAAGCCACTCGATCGCCGGGGAGCTGAGGACAAGCGACGGATTAGGGGGGTCACGCGGTCGAGGGCGAGGGCGAGGGCGGGTCATGTCTCGTCGCGTCCGACGTCGCGACTCTCGACGGTCTTCGGCCGACTCCACTACCGTTGTCACCATCGTCGCCGGGCGTTTGGCTGAGGCATTCGAAGAAGGGGATGGAATGGGCTACGGCGGCTGGACAGAGATGAGACGAAGGTCTGACTACAGTCAGTCGAGGGTCTGACGAAAATGTGACGTGACTACGGTATGACAATAAGACGAGGACGCGACAGGTATGGGACGGTGATGGGGAGGTGATTGGCACATGGATGGCATCTCACTCACGTGAAGAGGATGGCACAGCGATGGCGATGGGGGTTGTGGAATGATGATGGAGATGGAGAAGTTGAAGATGACGGAGGTAGAGATGATGATGGAGGATGGAGATGACGGTGGAGAGGGGAAGAGATGTGGGGATAGGGAAGGGTGCGAGGAAGTCCTCGAACTTGGTCGGATTGCTGATCGTTGGCCGCGAGGGAACAAGAGTTCGTGCGGCACTTGGTCGAGCACGAGGTCGAGCGCCCCGGCCGCGCGGCGGTCGCAGGGTGGCAGAGGCCGCCAGATAAAAAGCGAACAAATTACCCGCTCGCCCAAAGAGCGGAGCGGCGGGCGCAAAGGTAGCGATTCGCTGCGATGCGGTGCGCGACGCAGTCGTCGCCCCACCCCCGCCTCTGCCCCGCCCCCGCCCCCGTCCTCGCCCCCGCGCCCGCCCCACGGCTATGGTGTGGCCGCGAACCGCCCTTGGAAGAGATGAAGCTGTTCAAACTCAATTTCTACGTATACAGCTCGCACTTTCGTGCACACTTGAAGGCCGGTTTGAGATCCGTTTGGCATCGCAGCTTGGGGATGGTTCTGTTGATTGTGGCATGGCTCAATATCTGGAGACAGCCGAATTTACATTCATAAATTTTTCTAATCTTCTTACCATTCTTACCGTATATTTCTGCAGGTGAGACGCATTTTTAACAACGTTAAATGTTTTTAGCATGTACTGTTTTATACGACTACCCCAGGAATGTCAATGAATTATGTATTCTTACAACTTATATTGCAGCACGTCTGACAGCACTGGCTTCTGCCAAACATTCTTACTTATTACGATATTCGAGCATTGTTGTACTATTACGATAAAGGAAAAGCCTCCTTCAGCTTTATCACGTTTTTTGCCTCTTCAAGCACGAGCCGAAAAACAAACTGGGACGCATTTGACGAACTTCTCACCAACAAAAGCGAGGATATATTTCAGGAACTACCCTACCTACATTATTTGCCTCAGATGATGAATGAGAACATTTTAATTTTTATTCTAGTATATGCCCTACAAGATGACCCCGTATATATGGAGTGTATTTTTGATTCATCCATTGTTTTATTTGCCGAAATATAAGGCAATTTCACTGCTCCACGTTTTCCTTTGTTCTCATACTTTGGGTTGCGTTTTGTCCGTCTCTGTTCAGTACTAATAATGTGTTACGCACTTTAAATGCATTAAAGATACTGGCAATTTTGTACACAGTCCAAGGGTTTTCCTGTACTCCGTACATTACGGCTCAACTGTACATTGCCATATCGTGTTTGAGTCATTTGGAGGATTCCAGAGTGGGATTGGGTTACGGTCGTTCAGTGCAAAGAATGCAACTTCTGTTTTCTTGTAGTGAATAGTAGATGAACTGTGAATAGTAGTGAATAGTAGAGTGTATTTGAAACAAAATCTACTCGGAAGAGCAATGGGAATTTTCGGCAGCGGTTTTACCTGTTTTATGACTTACGAAGGCGTAGTGGTTTATTGTTGAAGGCACATATTACATTTTTATGAAAGCGCAATGAAGCAAGCCACTTTTCTGTAAAAAGTAGAAGAAGCTGGTCGCGAATTGGTGGAGGTGACGACTTGGATTATTATCCAATTTTTCAGTAATGAAATATAGACAAAACGACGTTCTTACATCTACCCAGGATGTAACGTCACCTGTATAACCAAGCCAACACAGTTTAATTATACTTTATGAAATAAATTACATCTACTTCAATCTTTTTTCTGACGGCAGTATAACACACTCATAATAGAAGGCACGTGAATTATTACTAATAATTTTAGGAGAACAAAATGTAGCAAAATGATTGCCTGGTAGTGGCCAGTATAATTACGAATAATGAAGTGCTACTATTAAGTAATGTTATAAATTGTACATGAGTGATATTTTTTCTCTTTATAGACTGGTGCAATCATTAAACAATAATTTAAAGCATTACACTTCACATTATTGTATCCAATATGAACTTTTTTTCCTTTCGAATTTCATTGCAATTAGATAATTTTATGACCGCAAGCGAGTCCATATAGTATATATAGACCGTATCATATGTGCAAAAACTGGTTTACACCTGTGGAAATAATTGCACCAGTTGGGCGCAAGAACAATGAGGAGTTCCATAGCATAGTAATTTAATTACCTTAAGTAGAAGGAAATAAAGTAAACTCAAACTGCAAACGTTTTACGAAGTAAAAAATAAAAATAATACTTCAATTATTAACTTATACAACGGAACTGATTTTATCAGATATACATATGAATATATTATTGAGAAATCTCATTATTACACGAAGAAGAAGGAAAATGCGAGACTGAAAATTTGAAATCGTTTTCTCCAAAATTAACTACCACTTCACATCATGTAATGGAAATTCCCAAGGGCGTATGTCCTTGTCTCTGCTTTTCGTTGTCTGGGAGGAGCAGTTGGCTCACCTACGCCCAAGTCGGGATTGTTTATTCAAGAAATTCATCTGAACAAACAATGCAGCCCACGTAATCGGAATACGAAATGGCCGTCGCATGGGCTTAAGAAACTCCTACGAGACGAACACCTGGCAATGACTCGAAACCGGAAGACGAAAGCTGTAATTAATAGAACTTCATGAAACTAACGGCGTTTAATCCAAGGGGGAATAATTTTTATTGTGTTCAGTATTAAAACGCATTTCTATCAAGTAACAGATGCGAATTACTTCACGACAACTAATATTTAGAATAAATACACGTGAAATTATTTAAAATTTAATATTAATTTGATCTACCATTGCATAAAGAAAGATATTTCTGACTTAAAAATATACCACTTAATATAAAGAATGAAGAAAGAATAAAATAAGGAATGCTACCTGAGCGTTTAGCAAAATATTACAATCAATGTATATTCAAATATTTTCCGTTTTTTGAGGTATAGAAGAACATAGAAATATATATTTTGGACATTTGTAGTTCTTAGTATACTTTCCGCGAGGACACGGATGGCCAAATATCTTTTTGAAGATTTATAGTTCTATATTCACTATGTTTCTCCGAACGCATAACAGTTATCTACCTCGTCAGATACTAAAATAAGTGTTTATGGACTGTAAGCGAGAGTTCATAGACTGCCAGAGTTTCTACAAAGCTATTATATACGGAGATAGTTCAATTTTTTTGTAAACATCCGATAAGATTTTGAAAGGCAAAACTATCACTTAGAGTTGAAAAAGGTTCTGATAATAATAGTACAATAAGATAAAACAATAACTCCTTCGCGGAACGAAGATGAATGAAAAACTAACTCCGCCGGGGGTTCCTCGCTGACCACCTCCCCCTTTAAGTAGGAGAGTTTAAAAAAATCTCCGCCTTCTGCCACGTCCGTCTTCGCAGCGCCGCCCAGAAGGTGCAGCGCCAGACGAATGCGGCTTTAGGCTGCGCGTCACCGCCTCCCGGCCTTATCAGCGCGGCCGCCCGCTGCGCGCGCGCGCTCTATCGGGCGCGGACAAATCGCGCGACGCCGCCCACGCACGGGCGCCCTGTCGCGGGCGCCGCCGCTTCCAATGAGGCGCCCGAGATACGTCGCGCTTCCGCTCGCGCCAGCGGCCGTTTTTTCACGTCGCAAGAGACGCTAAAGCGGCGGCTGTCGGACTTGGTGTTTTTTCTTCGTCCAGGGCCGTGTTTGGAAGTTGGCGGTGGTTCGTCAAGTTTCCTTTGACCATCACCATGCCATCACCCATTGCCATACATTGCCAAGACCATCCCCAGCGGGACATGATCTGATTATCTCTGCCTAATAGCATTTTATTGTCATTATCACAAACTGAGCTTGAGACCGCGATAAATATTTGCACAACCAAAATAATACAAATTTTACTTCCACAGCAACAGGCAAATTTCGTACTACAGTATTCTACAAAAAAAATGGCAGAAAGGTATCGTGAAAGATTCAAGGAATTATGCAATTTTAAACAAACTTAATTGAATAGTTCTCTAAACTCAATTTTACCTCTAACCTGATTTTTTTAGTTTGTATCCACTTATATCCAGCGTATATAAACATACAACACAATGTACATAAAGAGAGACTCGTCTCAAATACATGATCATTTTTAGTCTAAAATCAAGAAAAAATATTTAAATAGTAGAAAACGTTTTGCTAATACAAATAATAAAGATGTTTTTCCAAAAAGATTATCAGCTGAAACTAGTCCAAAGATGAAATAATAATAACTTCATTATAGACGTTACGTAGTTTCTCGAGTTTTTCGCAAAAGAACTGTTGCAATGAGCTATAGCTTTAATGAAATATAACAAAACTGACGAATAATTACGGGTAATGTGCAAAGAGATTAAAACTAACGACGTAATCCGGTGTATAACATGTTCTGCTTCAACCCTGAATTCTGGGCTTTTCCCAATCGCATGACAACTTCGAGCGTTTGACAGACTACATGTTGTCATTACACCTACATGTGCACCGTATATGTAATGAAATATCAAAATAAGAAAATATATGTCGCCTGACTATGAAGAGTTTGCACTGGCTTCATTGGCTCTGATTAATATGTGTGACTTTAAGTCGAGTCACGCTGAGCTGGGAGGGCTTACCCAGGCACTGCCAACCCTTTCAAAGACGTTAAATTCTTCTGGCGCAGAGCAATTGACTACTACTATAAACTACTCGTGTTCCACATAAAAATGAATTATGGTGGAGTTATTTACGGACCATATTCTGAATTCACACACATTAGTTATCAAAGGCTATTGTGTCTTGAGATGTTCCATTACAATATTTTATGACTACAGCACCAAGGAAATCCGGCAATCCGAATTATATAAACTAGACTATTTATTGACGGATGTTTTGGCGTCTTTTAAGGTGGTATATCTTCACTATGAACTCAATTTGGCAATTCTAAAATGAATTTGTGTATTTCTACGAAACTTCTAAATGAAATTATGGATATAAAATTATTGATAAATCTGTTGTAATTTCAACAGTTTTTTTTGTTCACCAAATACCTCAATATTCTATACTTTGAAGTTTGGAGATCCGGTCTTCAAAATTAGTTTGATAGCCTGAATATTCTGTTTAAATCAGATAGGACATTTTAATTTATATAAATAATTCCTGAACATGTCGCACTTTCCTGTCTCGCCTATAAACTTTCATTGATTCACTCATATAATAGGCAAAAATACGAAGAAGTAATACTATTTTATTGGTATACATAGCACATATGTAAGCCAAAGAGTTGAGACAAAATATACTTTGCTTCCTGACCAATTATGGAATAACGAACTACGATAGAAGAAGACGTGTCGTTATTACATTTACATTGCATGAGACTGTCACTTCCATCGTGTGAAAACATTAAGCGGCATTTGACCCACAGTCACAATATCGAGCAGAACCCCCGCAATGGTCTGTACATTGAGGTAGACTTCAAGATTGCATCGCGGAGGAAATTATGGTCGCTACACCGAAAATAAATGCGAACATTCAAACCAACACAAAATTCCATATTCTTCAGCCAACGAACCAACTACTCTGCATCGTTACAACTCACGAAAGCCTCCGAATCAAACTAGAACGAGCTGGAGCACCAGGAGATACAGTCTAATCATTTATTATGACTCGACGTCGAACAATGAACCCCGGTGGCCGGACGTCGGAGGTTTCCTCAAGAAAACGTGGCAGTACTATCTGAATGACTGCGACGAAGACGAAAAGACGCCGCTACCCCACGGCGCGAGCAAGCGGCGGCGGCACGATGCAGCCACGGCGAAGGTGGGATCGGCGCGTCCGCTGGCGCGCGCCGGCGGACTTAAGACGCCGGAGTGTAGGAAAACGTAGTCGAGAATGCTAGTCGCTAGGGGAATTAATAACCACACGCTCGCCCGCCGGTGTCGGCGCTGCGGCGGCGACGGCGGTGGCTGCGGTGGCGGTAGGTGGCGGTGAGGGAGGCACGTATGCGGGTTGTGGGGCGTGGTGGCGTTCGATCAGACCTTGGTCGCGAGAGCTCTTATGGGTGCGGGCACACATGGCAACCGTGGTCGTAACTTCGAGGTGTCTTTGTTACGGTGGGGGTGTCGTAATGACAACCAGTGAAGTGCGACTATGACCAGAAGTATGGTGACGAGGTTGGACGAAGGCCGAGACGGTGGACGAGCCAGGACGGTAATGTGACGGAGGTATGAGGGAGGAGTGACGGTGAGGTGAGAGTGAGTGTGAGTGTTTGGAGGTGAGCGTGCGGTGAGGTGAGGTGAGGAGGTGAGGTGAGGTGAGGTGAGGTGAGGTGAGGTGGTGAGGTACGGTGAGTGAGTTGAGGTGACGTGAGTGAGGTGAGGTGAGTTGGTAGGTAGGTGAGGTGACGGTGAGTGAGGTGACGGTGAGGTGAGGTGAGGTGAGGTGAGGTGAGGTGAGTGTGAGTGAGGCTGAGGTGAGGTGAGGGTGAGGTGAGTGAGGTGAGGTGAGGTTGAGGTGAGGTGAGTGAGTGAGGTGAGGTGAGGTGAGGTGAGGTGAGTGAGGTGAGTGAGGTGAAGGTGAGGTGAGGTTGAGGTGAGGTAGGTTGAAGGTGAGGTGAGGTGAGGTTGAGGTGAGGAGGTGACGGTGAGGTGAGGTGAGGCTGACGTGAGGTGAGGAGGTGAGGTGCAGTGAGGTGAGTGAGTGAGGTTGAGTGAGGTGAGTGAGGTGAGGTGAGGTGACGTTTTCCTCTCGCGGCCCCACCCGCCCCACCCTGAGTCTCCGCCTGGGTGACGGTGAGGTGACGTGACGGCTGAACGAGTGGCGCTGGCGGATGTGAGCGTTGATGTGAAGTGAGGTGAGGTTCGAGTGAGGTGAGGTCTCTGCGACTCGGTTGAAAGCGTGAGGCGGTGAGGTGGAGGTGCAGGAGAGTAGAGGTTGCAGGTGAGGTAGTGAGGTGAAGGTCGAGGCCTGGTTGACGGTTGAGTGGTGATGGTGAAGTGAGGCTGCTGTGAGTCAGTTGAGCGGTGAGGTCGAGGTAGGTGAGGTGATGTGAGGTGATTGTGATGTTGATGTGATGTGATGTGAGGTGAGTTGATGTGATGTGATGTGATGTGATGTGTGGTGACTGTATGTGATTGATGTGATGTGATGTTGATGTGAGTGTTGATGTGATCTGATGTGATGGTGAGCGCGCTGGCTTCGTGACGTGCAGCGTGACGAGATGATTCTCGGTAGCGAACTGACGAAAACGTGACGGCCGCGACGGTGACTTGACGGCATGATGACGCGACATGACGGTGACGTAGCTAAGGTGTAACGGTGACGTGATGAGACGGTGACCAGGGACGGTGAGAAGGGACGGTGACATGGGACGTGACAAGGGACGGTGACAAGGGACGGTGACAAGGGACGGTGACAAGGGACGGTGACGTGACGTGATTACGGCAGGACGGGACGTAAACATAATGGAGATGCACCAAATCTTGTATTACCTCATAGTAATTTCAGATTCTCTCATTTCCATCGCTTCCTATTACTTGAGGTCCAATAGAATAGTAATACCAATAATATAGTAATAGTATAGTAGTAGTGCACCCTCAATCCATTTCCTTTCACTTATTTGATACTATCATAAAAAGGTGCCTCTAAATATCTTGGCTAGTTAACGATTATACCGATCTTCGTCCCGATCAAATGCTTTCTGTTCTGTTCTTTTTCTGTTCAACGGCGTATTGCAGATGACTACACACATTCTAATGACATCCAATGACGCTTCGTAGCCTTTAATTTATTATTTTCATTGTCAAATCTCACCATTTCCTTCACATCGCTCTTCAACACAACTCTTTCCTTCTGGCCAATTTTCTGTAGTTCTTCCCAACCGTCCACTTAGACTATCTCCTTCTCATCATCACCACAGCCGCCACCGCCCACTCCCGTTTCCGCTTCCATCACTTCTCCCTCCTCCGGTGCGCTCTGTCGCGCCGCGTCGCTGTTATCTGCGGAGAGCGATGAGCGCGAAGCATGCCCGGGCCCCGGACCTTCGCGAGCAGCGTCCGATGCAGCCTCGGAAAGAATAGCGCCTCCTTTGTTTCTGCCAGGCAGGAGGCCGCGATTTGTCGCGAGGCGTCGCGCCGCGTTGCGCAGAAGGCCGTGGTAGAGATCGCGAGGCGTGATGGAGCGTTCTGTAAATGTAGACTCGGCTTCGTGTGGGAAGATGTTTCGGAATGACGGGTTAAATAAGATACGATGGCGGTCAGTGGTGCAATTTGAATGTAATTGCATGAAATGTGGTGTTAGTGAAGAAGGACCCAAAACAAGCTAACGTGCAGATTGAACTGCAGTATAAATGAATCAAGAAATTACGGAATGATAGTTTCTTTTTACGATAAAATTAGAATTGTTTGAAAAGTAAGTGAAAAGAATGTTCTATAACTGAATTATTTACATCTCTATTTATCAGTGTATTATTCTAGCACACTATTAGCAATAGTTCAGAAGACTGAAGCAGTAGCAGGAGCGGCAACAAGAAACTATTATTCTACACACACATTTTTTTGAAAGAATTGGACTGAACGAGGTTTGCCAACGTAGAGTTCGGGAATGAGCTCGCTCAAAATGATTGGGGGGGGGGGGGTCCATCGACAGCAGACAGCTGAAAATCTGGAGGGAAGGGGAGAGGACTGGTAACCCGAACACCAAACGGTAGCTCAAAGAAAAAAACATTTTGGGAAATAAGAGTTTTTAATATTTCAGTTAATTTAATCTATGAATAATCATGGAAACAATTAGAGCGGTGGATCTACGATGCTGCAACCGAGCCACAAACAGTACCCATCGAAAGTATGTGTACACATTTATTTAATAAGTAAGAAATATTAGGAACGAACGATTTCTGTTCAGATATGTACTTGAGGTTTTATTTATTTATTTATGTAATAAACGCTCGTAATGTTTTTGGTTTAACGTAAAACAATTTGAAATTGAATTTCCTCTAAAGCTATTTACGACTAACACAATTTGTAATTTATTTTAAAGTAGTGGGCTGTGTGTTTTGTATTTCATCACGTGTACGTGATTAGTGCCCGTGACAATAGTTGACTTCATGATGAATATGAATAAAATAAATTGGGAATATTGAATTCAAGTAGTATAAGAGAACCAGCGACATAAATAGATCTCTTTTTCATGGAGAGTGTTTCAGAAAACTGTGAGCAATAATTAAGTTGAAAATGTTACACATACCCCAGTCCGAATGAACAACTAACTTGTCAGGACTCTTCCCAAAACACGTTTTAGAGGAAAATTCTGAAAAAAAAAATTCCAGGCTTTGCAGCATGGACGTTATCGGGGTCCGCCAAAAATATCCCCAGGTGTAACGGCCTAAAATCCCGGTGGCAGCAGCGTAAACATCGGACGCCTAAGTACACCTGATCCACGCCCTTGCGGCGCCGCTGGCACGGGGTTTCAGGCTGCGAGTCAACGCCGATAAGAGGCGTACGCGCGTTAGCAACAGTACTGACACCCGCACGAGCATTAGCGGCGCTGACTTATGCCGCTCCCTGGGAGCACGGCTGCCTTGCGCGTCGTATATTCGGCTCCGCAGTGCGGTTAAGCGTTCTATCGTTCTAAGATTAATTTCCAACCTAATCCCAGGTGGATACTTGGTATTTCCGGATTTAAAAACGGCTTGCTTTCCCGATTGCATGCTTCTAACTGGCGTTCCCGCAATTTTCCCAATAATTACGCTGCGCTGGATTCGATTACACGCAGTTGCCGGGATTATTAAATTATCTGAGACGATAATTACAATGATTTCAGAACTGATTTTGATAGAGATCGTCATAGGAAAATACGAGTACTTGGGGTGGGTTTCAAACTGCAAAGATCGTAGTCGATCGGCTACCGACAACGTATAATTAGGAGTGGCAAACATGAGGAATGCTGTTACGTTTGAAGTACATCCATCCGCAAGATTGCAACTTTAACAGAATTATTACAGAATAACGTACTAAGGAATTAATGTAATTACGATTCATTCTTCGGCGAGGTAAGGCTGGTACTTCGAACGGACTTAAATGCATAATTACGGGAGCACGAGATAGGTGATTAAAAACCGAAGGCCTGTAAGCAGACGATACGGAACATGCTAACGTAACCTGTAACTTATAACTTGAAAATTTAATAACCCTTTAATGACGAAAGGAACTAATTTGGAACTGACGGCTTTTCATTAGAGGAGAGTGTAATTGTCAGACATTTTGCCGTCACTCTGCCGAACTTTCGCGAAGAGAAGAGCTCTTGTCAGTGTTCCACGTTTCCGAGTTTAACGGTGCCGACTTAGCCCGGAATGGTAGTTCCCCGAACACTCTCTGGAGAAAATACTGTGAAAAATAAGCACAAATTAGTTACATTGCAGTCGGGGTACTTCTGAATGTAATCGAAATATGAGCTAAGATATGTTTTGTTTAATCCATGTGGATTAATGAATTTCAATAACCTGTCATTGAGGACATATATCAAAATACATAACAATACAGTTTGCTTTAATTGTGAACAGAAATCAACAAAAAGAAAATACATTTGCACATTGAATACACAGAAGTAGTTAAATGCGTCGAAATCTATATCAGATTATAATTAGTTTCAAAGAATATGATACATTTGTTGGTCAGTAAACATGGTCACAATTTGAATTTCTTTACGATTACGGAACATATTTCCGAGAGTAATTGCGTCCAATAAGGTGAGAAGATAAGTGACAATCAGGTTATAATGTTCTTCCTAGGATATTTTCCTCCACACGGTTTAAGTATTTAGAACCTTTAAAGATAATAACAGAGTTACAAATATATTTAACCTTATGAATACACATGTCGGTGAGTACTGCAAGGTGGATGATGTACGAAGAAGAAGTTTGCTTTAGAAAACAATCTGGAGCTCTGACACAATTGCTTCTTCGATGTTTTCATTTTTCATATAAATGGAAGCTTATTTTGACTTCTGATACAATGTTTGGTGTTTTGTCTTCGCAAATAAAAAAAATACACATTGAAATTTCAGAAGTCCAAAAATGAGCATTGGTTAAAACCCACTTGATTTAGATAAATATTATTGCCACAAAAACCGGTTTAACTTCCCCCTCTTTTATTACTTCTGCTTCAGCAGTTACGAATCAAAAGCCAACACTTCACCACATCCAAACGAATTTGAAACTTACGCAAACCGCGAAGATCCCCGAAAGATGTCAAGGATGACCAGACGGTCAAGCCCACATCGTCTTATACCCACACACCCTTCCGCTCGCACCCACACATGCGACGCCCACCGTCCGCGCGCAGCGCTGCCTCTCACTTCCGGCGCGTCTCCCGAACCCGTTTATTAATTTTCCCGCGCGTAACGTCCCCACTGCACGCCGGACACTTATCATAACTGGTTAAGTCAACGATATAAATATGTACTTATTAATAACATTGCTAATTAAATAGCTCAATCAGCTGGAAGCTTCCTTGACGTCTTTTTGTTTCCTAAACTGCCCGAAACCATCGTCTTCGAAAACGACGTCTATAATTTTTAAATAATTACTCCATTTTCGAAAACCGGTCCCCCTCTCTTCGGGAAACGGGTTTTGGAAATTGCTTCGAGCGCACGGCATGCGGCTAATTGCTGGGACGAGCGGTCGGCCCCCGCCGCCCCGCCGCCCCTCCCGCCCGCCGCTGTCCGCCTCTGGCCCCGGGCTACGACACCCGCCGTATTCAATTGAGCCATCACGCCGCCGCCGTCGCCCCGCCGCTACCTAGGAATCCACCGCCTCCACTGCTACGAGCCCTGCCGTTGCCGTCTCCGCCGCCGACCAGGCTCGGGTCGCCGTTGCTGCCGCGGCAGTTACAGCCGCAGTCGTGTTGGTGTCCAGTTGTACAGAGGAAGAAACATTGGTGCCTCGACGGAGGTACTCTAATGATGAAGATTTCCACCACCCATACATTTCAATGCCATGTCACGGTTCGTTTTGCCACAGCGAGATCCTTTGAATCCACCCCCACCGCCGATGCTGCCACTGCCGCAACATCGACTCTGTTACCGCCGTCGATGCCATAGCAGCTAAAGCCACGTTGCCGTTGTAAGAGACCAGTGGCTCAATGGAGTAAACACTGATGCCTCGATGTAAGTTTCTGCAGGTACAATAGATCAATGATTAAGATTGCCATCGTCTTCACATTTCAGTACTCGTTTTGTTTCCTTCGTTTAATGCCAGAGTTCGTTTTGCCGTCGTCAGATCCTTCGAAACAAACACCGCCGTCACCGCTGCCACTTCCAGACAATTGCCATCGTCGCTACCAGCGCAGCCGCAGCCAGTGGTGTCTTGTAAGAGTCAGTGGTAGATATTGATACCTCGACGTAGGACGCTATAGCTGCAATAAAATGATTATATCTGCCATTCCCCACGCATTCCAGAACCATTTACTGTTCGTTTCACCTTAACCCAATCTTTCGAAGTCTTTACAGCCACTGTCGTTACCATCACCACATCGAAACTGTTACCGCAGTCGCTCCCAACGCTGCCACATTTTGTGCCGTCTGAGGAGTCAGTCCGGTGGCTCAATGGAATGGGCGTTGGGCCTAGGCGGTTGTCACTGTAGCGGCAGTTCTCTCCGTGATAATTGTGATTTCCATTACCCACGATCACAGCGTCATGATGCTATTCGTTTTGACACAACCAGAATCTACGAATCTACCGTCTCCTTCAACTAAAAACATCTACCGCCTTCCCTTCTAAAAACGTTTCCATCACTGCGTCATCGATAATGTTGCCCATCCTCGCTGCTACTGCAGCTGCAGCCAGCGCTACCGATCCGACCAAAAGCACAGCCTGGTTTGAGCAATCAAGGATGGATTGACCTGTAGCTATGTTTCCCCAAAAACATCATATACATGTTTATTACGCTGATACTACTCATTTGCTACTGTAACAGTTGTAGCCAAAAAGTGCTGCTATCTAGTCTAATACATTTTATTAGTTCGTTAAAGATAGTTGGGATTTTAACTCCTCAGAAATCCAGGCAATATACGAGTAATTGATCATTGTCGTTGTTAATATGCCATCGAAGCAACCCAAATTTCGTCCGTAAATTGTCATGTCGTTGTAGGTGTAACAGGTCAGTCAAATCCAGCACTTACGCATCCACCATCGCGTACTGTTACAAGCGCTGCGATTGCAGTGACCGTTACCGCATCAACATCGGTGCTACAGTCACATCCCAGAAGCCCGAGGTAGGATTAAACAATAGATGCCTGGTTTCTACTACTTCAAAAGAAGATAGTTATCCAGATCTTCATCACAACATTCTCTCCTTTGGTGTTCACACAGTAATAGTTTCCATTTCAGGCACCATTAAGCAGGCTAGGAAATTTAATTTAATTCGTATACACCAGTTAAGAACGCGTTTTTAACTATGCAGAAATCCCACTGTACCACTGATAATACAATGATGACATCTTATTTACATAAACGAAGAGGTTATTTCAAAAGTGAAGTTTCTCTTATGAAATAATTTTGCAGGAAAGCAAATTACTCTCACTCAGCCACTCACAGTTCATGATAGGATTCAACTGTTTTACCCTTCAACAAGAAGGAATGCAATTTATGGGGACTGTTTTAGACAGTATGAGATAGAACCGCCTTATGAATATACAAGGCTGTATTAAGACTGCTAAATCTGTATTAAGGCGGAAAACTAGAAAATAAACGGAAAATAAAGAGGAGATGCGTCATTTTGTAAATAAACTCTTCATTTTTCTTCGATGACAATTATGTATTTTCCGTCCATTGCCATGCAGAGTCTGTTTGTCTCGTTACTACCACAGGCCCAGTTATCGTTGCCTTCTGACACGGTTGTTACATCCTCAGTCGGTACTGACGTATTGCAGTCAGGATTAAACAATGGAAGAGCGTTTTATTACTGCGAGTATAGTACATTAAAATAACCTAACGATGCGGATATTTATAATTTAACATTCGACTTTATCTGTTCAGACATATCGATAGCACTAGATACGAATCAATTATCATTAACTGTCTATGAAGTTTTATTTTTTCCGTTTTAGCTAGTTATAAGAGAGATTCTAATACCTCAGAAATCTATTTACACCACTGGCAATAAAATTAATTACCGTCAATGTCATCGGCCATCGTCAATGTCATCAATGTCAACGACCTCTTCGATTTCAGCCGTTACCATTTCTTTGAATTTCTGCAATAGATGCAACCGTTAACGCACTAGTTCATACATTATCCCAAGAGTACTCTGGGCAACTTATGCCCCGTCATAACAACACCCTCTTTCTGATCTTGCAGATTTTGACACAGAGAGTCCAGCCGCTTCCCCCAGAAATGACTTCCAAAGATCATTTCTGGCGACTCGGTTGAACGTTGCTCTAAAAATATTTTCATAATCCTAATTCCCGTGTATCTTTACAAAATTCATCACATCTCTAAAAGTTTCACAATATAAACTTATTGCTCCAGACACAATTTACCTCACAATAATCATCATTAATAATATTCACATTATCCTTGTCAAAGCATCTCCTTCATCTCTGCCCAGAACCGGAAGGGATGACTCAGAACATCAAGTGATGTCTCTGCAGTGCCTCTGACCAGCAGGTCCTAGGTTCGAGTCCTAAACGGTGACAGAATATTCGACACTAGCGTCATAGGTAGGTCGTATTCACTCGCTGTCTGGTGGAAAATTCCAGCGGTTGGCTACTCTGATCTGAAACTCTCTGTGGTTTCTCCGATTAATACCAGGCGAATGCCGGAGCGGTTCTAACAAACGGATCACGGACCGCGCGCAGACTTTCCTTCATTTTTCTTATCCCATCCTCATCCCTCACATACATACACTTAGACTGTCATGCACTTTACAACCCTCATGCCGGGAGACCGGTCCGGTTGAACTCCGGTTTGTATGGCTAGGGCGGTGCCACGTTGGTGGGAGATACCTGGTTGGGGAAAACTCCGCTAGCTGATGGAAGATCGGCCCCAGATCTCACCATCCAGCGGGAGATGATCACCGCCACCTCGAGAGGGGGGAAATGCTTTATACTTACGGTGCAAATGAAGCCCGAAATCACTAATCAATCAATCAATCGATCATTGCCTAAAAATCTGAAGACGCTTCTACCATCGTTACCAATGTATCTACACCAGTCAAGACGTCACCGCCACCGCCGTGTGGAGCTGCCAATCCGGTGCCATTTTCTCTAAATTACACGGCCTGCTCGAACACACGCATGAGCGGCTTCAAAATGGAGGCGTGGCGTGAAAGGTGCAACAGAAATTCGTCGGATTCTGCGGTCCCTCTCCCACCCTCACCCCACCCCCTCTGCCGCTCGCAGCGCGCTCTGCGGCGGTCGTTACAACTTGTCCGTTCACACTCCGGCATGCAGCAGAGGGCGTGCATCAGGTTCTTTCACGGTTATTACGCATTTCGAGAAGTGCATTTTTACGCAAAGCAGCGCTCCGAAATGTGTGTGAAGTAGCCACCATTTCCTTTACATGTTGTTGAATTGCAGACGCCCCGCTCGTCCGTTCTTTTGCGGCCGACGATAAGAGAGCAGACCCGTAATGGAAGCAAGCAGCTTAACAGGCGGGCGAGGTCCCTAACTAGCGTTGCAAACCGCGAAAGTCTTTAATGTGGAGCACTACTGTGAGAGATACACGATGAAATGGATGTAGTACCCCCCCCCAAAAAAAACAGTATTTTTGGGAAGAAGACAACCCACATTTTTGTTCACATTACATCATTACAACGCAACCATTCAATTCAAATTTGATGTTATGTTTTATGTTTTCGAACTTCGCGATGTACACGTCAATGTTAACCGCAATGATGGAACATTAAACAAACCTGGCACGCGAGGTACCTTTTTCTAAGCCTATTATAATTCAATGAAAATAAGATCTTAGTAAAAATACGTGATAATAATCAGAGAGGGATATCCTTGCAATCTACACCTTGCTATTAACAGAGCACGGATATTTTAATTAACCGCAAACAGTCAGGGTACCTGAGAGTATATGAAACCTCTAATTCAAAGTTCTTATCGTTTTAAATTGTTGTACCTAACGAAATTCTTTTCACTAAATTTACAATATATGGAAAAATAGCAAGGCTCAAAATTCGCAGTGATTCATGCATCACATGCCAAAAATTGAAAGATATCAGTATAAGTCAATATATAAGAGAATAGTGAGAGTTAATAAATAACTATTCTAAAGCTTTCGGATTTTAATTGAAGTTTAGAGGACATCCATAAATTGGTATTTTAATTTTGGATTGCGGTTTGTAAATTAATGCATTCTTTACTGTTCATTCATTAAATCTGTAAAAATGTATTCCTATTCCTTCTCCTTGTTTTGTGCTTCATATCTTAGACGAAATCACAAACAAAACTTGAATTTGAAATGCTTGAATTAAATAGTTTTAGAATGAACGTGAAACGCAAATAATAGTCATATAGAATATATTTTAAAGAACACATTTTTGGACCATTGAAATTACTATATCACCTACACTATGTATTTTTATATGTCTTGAAACGATGTCACTAATAGAACGATGTCAAGAATAAATAGAACTTAATTACGACAATGGCAATGTCGTAAAAAGCCGTGAAAACGACGAACTTCAAAGTAATTAAAGTACAAATTTGTAAACAAATTTTTGTCAAGAAAATAACAGAATAACAAGAAGAAAATCACATTTCTTTACTTTGATAAATTTTAATAATATTTCTGCATTCAGCAGGCAACTGAATCGGGATCTGAACAGCTTAAGTTCCATGAGACGACTTTTCGTTTTGACTCTGATTTCATCAGCAAAACTGAGTGGTCCACATGAGTTACAGTGCTTAACATAAAGTCGGAAGCGATACGCAAAAACCCAACAAAAAACACGCTGAACACTAAATTTAAGTAATTTGAAATTTTCTTGGCGTTTGGATTAGAGTTTATAGTTTCAAAAGTTTTGAAAACCATTTTTCCAATTTTACCCACACATTGTTCAGTTCTGTAAACGAGATGAGATCTTCTGATACACTCGTTTGGATATCTCGTTTTGCCGTATTTTCTTAATGCTATCAAATTTTCTTTATGCTACAGCAAATAAGACTCGGGTAGTGTTCTTCTGGGTATGAATGCTCCAGAATATTAAATATTTAGTGACTACTAAAAATCTCTAATCGAATTAAAGGCACTTGCGTCACCTGGACTATTATTTGTAACAATATTATTTTGAAAAAGATTTAAGTTTGACATAACAAATTTCATTGAGCTTCAACTTTTTCTTGAAGAATTGAATTTTGTGACAAAACGTGGGGAAAACAAACGTGGTGAAATCCGGTCACAAACTGTGTGCAATTATAAAAGATTCGACATGACACCGTTGACTATGGGCATTCAGCTATGGGCATTCGTCCTAAGAGAGGACGCCTGAAACCTTGAAGATTCATGTACAACACCCCCCCGGCGCTGAACACCGAGGAACCGACAAGAACAAGGCCAAATATAAATCTATGACTAGGGACTAATAACCATTTTCTCTCTAAAAGCATCCGGAATAAGCTTCCTTAACACGTCCCGTTTTGACGAACGATTCCGGAGCTTTAGGAAACGCGCATGCGCGAGATCGCCCCGGCATCGTTCGTTGAAAGGAAGCGCGTAAATCGGATCTGCGTCTCCAATTGCCCCAATGGAAGTGTCCCTCACCCCGGTTTCAAGCAACCGACCACAAAAGATGTCCCCGTTCGAAGCGACGCTCCAGCGTGCACGACCACGGCCCATCTGCAGTTGTCGCCGCGTCACCGCCCTTCGTGCACGGGCTGCTGTCGGTCGGCCCTGCCACCGCCTCCGCGCCCGCCCCCGCGCCTGCCCCCGCGTCCACCAGCCTCGGCCGCCCCCGCGCCTACTGCCTATCGGCTCCTCAGCTGCTCACGTTTCGACACAGCTCCGCAGGCCTCTCACGATTTCGGTAATTCAATTTACCCGGGCGCCGGACGTGCAGATCTTGTCGACACGCGGCAGATGCACACGTCAGATAGCGACGGAGGGGGGAGTGGGAGGCGGGAGGGGCGGTCGTTTGCCTCGTCCTCGCCGCGGACCACGTGCCGATCCGGCAAGAACGCTTCTGCACGACTGGCAATTCCGAAAGCCCCGGTGTCGATTCTGCGGCACGAAGTGTTTCTTTGGCGGATCATATGCTACGTATTACCGCTAACTTATGACTGTATGAAACTTTTGGCGAAAGTAAACTGTCACAGCTTTCTTAACGCTTCTAAAAATCTGAGTGATCACACGTGCTAGATGTATTGTGATATTTATTTTACGAAAAAAATTATATTAAATGAACAATGTCAATAATTACAATAGAAGTTCACCCAAAATTGAAGTTAGAAGTTGAAAATAGAAGAAGAATCAAAATTTTCAATTAGTGTGATGTGATAGATCCTCAATTTTGTATAAATCCAAATGCATGATCGTATGTTGTTTCTTAAAGACGTTCATTAATGAGGAATTATAATTTTGTGGCAAAATAATTACCCCGCTCCTGGTGTCATTACAATATTACTAGAAATTTCAATACCAATCTACTTTCATCCAGGAGATATGAAAAAATATATTTGTTTCCTAGTGTAAACAGGAAAATTTCGTATCGTGTTACCTCCACAAGAGATTTCACTTTCTATAATATGAAACATAGAGCATTAACCAGATGAAATCAGCACGTTCGAATTTGTTGGATTGTTTACAATCAAGAACAGACGTATAAATATTGCCCTGCTGCTCTTTTCAATTTTCTATTCTAGCAATTACAATTTTACTTTCATTCACACAAGAAGGCAATTCAAAGGTAGATCACTTTAGATCTGCAAACAAATTTTCCACGAAACAAAGCCAAAAAATACCCTTAACTACGAAAAAATTCCTCTTCCAATCTCATCCCCCACCTGTAATTTCCATTCCACCAACGGTACCCTCAGCCACCATCCAGCAATACCCTCAACCGCCTCCGCAGCAAATAGACCTCCCGCATAAGACGGAGTCCCCTATCTCCCCCACGGAAGGCCCGCGGGAAGAAAATGAAGCAATTTGGAGGCAGAAATAATGAAAGGAGCGTTGCATAAATAATTGCCCAGTGTTCAAAACAATAATTATACGCGATAAAAGACAGCTTGGTATTCAATACCCGTGTTTATGACGCCATCCAGACCCGTAACTCGTCTGCAACAGCCTGTCGAGAGCCGTTAGTTAACGCGGGGGGACGGAGATGGCCCCTAGTCCAGGCTGCGGGGGAAGATTTGTTGGAAGTAAGACCCGTTCTCTCTTGACCGATGGTATATATCAGAAATGTATGGATATACCATAAATATAACACAAACATTTAAAATATTAAAAATAAAACCGAGAAGAAAAAAACTTTTAACATGTGATGCGTTGGTTGATTGTCAATCCTGTATTTCTCTTATTCTTCTCCGTTTTTTTGTGCAAAACACGTATTTTAATTAATGCTTTCAATTTAATAATAATTAATTTAGTTCATACCACAAATAAAAATGTTACTATAAGCCTAAAGTTACAAGTACGAATAATCATTGAGTTCAGTTGCTGTTGTACTTATATTTACATTGTTGATTGATTGTTTAGTGATTCCGGGCACATCAAATACCATGGTAATTTGTCCCGTGAGTGTATAGCATATTTTTGTCTCGGGAGGTGGCGGTGATATTTCCCCCGCTGTATGGCGAGATCCGGCGACGACCTCCCGTAGGCTAGCATGTTTTTCCCAACCAGGTATCTCCCACCAGCGGGGCACCGCCCCAGTCGGGACAAGCTCTTAGTTCCTGACGGGTCTCCCGGCATGTGTGGTAGAGTAGTGCGTGTTTGTGTAAATAAGTGTAATGGGCGAGTAATGTGAGACTGCGCGAAGTCCGTGGCCCGTTTGTTAGGGTACTGCTCCGGCATTGGCCTGGTGTTGATCGGAGAAACCACGAACGCTCAGATCAGCCCATTCTCCTCCAGACAGCGACTGAATTCGACCTAACTAACAAGGTAGTGTCGAAAATCTTGCCACCGTTGGAACTCGATCCTAAGACCTCCCTATTTACATTGTAAAAATACTGCAACCAACTCTATTTGCTTTCACAAATTTTGTTTTTGATTTACCAATATGCGAAATAATGTGAAATCTTGCGTATTTTTACTATCTGAAGTAAATATTACTAAAAACATTGGTGGCTTAGTGCACAAACATTGTGTATTCACTCACCATTTTTGGGTAAGTGTCATTTTCAGAGACCTCTCGTTCATATCAACTTAACATACAAAGTTTGTATGTCCGCATAAGAGGGATCATCCTTTTTTTCTCAGGAAGCTAACATTGTCGCTTCCGTAAATAACTGAATCATTATAAACTATCAAGCTTAGTTTTCTCGAAACTGGGAATCCCTGACACATACTATTTGTGCACTAAATCATTGGCACATCATTTCTTTAGAAATATAAAAGATTGACCGTTGTTGAAATATCGACAGAAAACCTCTGCCACACGCATTTTCCTCTAACGTCCCCGTTGTTCCGTTCCGTCCGAAGGGGGTAGAACGAGCCGGAACGGAGCATACCCCAGAGCTCCCGGCGACAGGTGTGGCCCCGCTAATAAAGACATAAAGAATACAACCCACTTAGCATGGCGGCGCCGGGCGGCGACGGCAGCGGGGCGGTGCGGCGGCCGCGTGCGTCAGTTGCCTAATCGCGCGACGCATGCGCCGGGCCCGCCATTAACATGCGTGTACACGGCCAGCGTTTAAGGGGGCGAAGAGGAATAAACGTGTCGATTTCCAGTTTCTGGGAAGGGAACGCGTCTCCCTCGCGTGAAATTCGGAGGGGAGGGGCGGGTCGTAAAGTTGGTAACAGCGGAAACGGCGGAGGTACGCGGCGTGTGAAATGGCGGTGAGGGGGTCGTGTCGAGGAAACGCGCTGTCCATTTGTTACGTGGAGAAAGATTTTCTCTTGGCGGCTATTAAACGGTTGGAAAATCTGTGTCCGGCACTTAAGAATCTAGAAGAGACACGAATGTGCAGGTAAAAGTATAGTAAAGTAATAAAATGACAGCCTGTGTTTGTGAAATAGATCACTATTTCAATAAAAAAAGACATTAGAAAGCTATGTTGGGCTGCAGATGAAATGATGTTGACATCGTCCCCTTTATGATTCACTTCTTGATACGCAAGATATTATCTAAAATACATCATAAATAAAATGTTCATTTTATACTGTCGAAAACAACACGCATTTTATCTTATTCTTTTGTGTTTTACGAAATATTAGGCCTGGTAGCAAACAGTTTATTGGTTATCATTTTATTTACGAATTGCAGGTAATGCCGATATTTGAAGTAATTAATATTCCATTGTTTTAAGACAATTTCTGTGATTGGACAGTGTATTCTGATTAAGCTCATACCCGAGAAAAAAATGTATATCGGCTACAATATTCTTTATTCTAAAGATGTGACAATTGTGCGCATTAAAATAACGCACAATGGAAAAAAAACTATGTCCAAAATCAATTTGTTTTATATTTATAACTCAAAGCATTATTTCTTATGGATCGTAAGAAGCGCAATGCATCTAGTATATGTTTAATTTTCAGATTCATCATCGTATTTTTACCTTGAACTTCCCAAAGGTGATAATTTGCTCATTTAATGACGCGTAACCTTCACGCAAAGGCAAGAGCGCGGTTGCGCGATATTTCAGAGGGCAGAGTGAGAATGCGGTCAAACACGCCGACTGTCAGTTTATGACACCATAATTACGAAAAACACCACCGAAGTGTAACGGATGTGCAAAAAAATCTTAGCTGTATGTCCTGCTCATCAACGCTTTGAGAGACGACATGAAATTGATCATGTACGTAAGACGTCTCAAGCCAGCCATTTCCGTCGTTCGTGACTGACATAATAATAATTTTTAACAGCGTTAGAGGTGTTAGATGAGTCATTTTTATATACATTTGCCACACGAAACGCGCGTGAGAAGGACTCCGACACAGGTTGCCTCATTCGGTATTTAAAGTTTAAAAAAACTTGTTGGCATCAGCCAATCCAAGGGGGAGACATGGTGGGCACGTGTCCTCTCTTAGACCAGGAAATGTTTTGTGATGGGTCCGTGCAAACTTTTCGTGCTTAGTAAATCATGTTTCAAAAACAGAACATGAAAAGCCACACAACAACAGTGTGTTGACTGGCTGAATTTCGTAAATTTTAGTTTCTATAGATTTCTACTCAGTAAAAATTTAAGCAAATTAGAAAAATTGGTATATGAGATGTGAAAATGGGAATATAATTTGAATTTCATGTAATCTTCAATCAAAATTATGTTCCCATTTTCACATCTTACACACCAATTTCTCTAATTAGCTAACATTATTACTCATAATAATATTCTGTAATATAGTATATTTTATTTGTAATTTGGAAATGTATGAAATGTAATTTGGAATTTCTTGTAGCACTGAAGATGGCCGCAATGCGACCGAAAAGGTTTTCAACGAAAATAAAGCCTACGACAGAACTACGTCTCAAACATGTTATTATGATGACAATGTCGTATTTTCTACACCATTTCTTACCATAACTATTGAGGCCGAATTTAAAATTAACGAACGAACTTCCCATTCCCTACGAAATACTTTCTAGATCCATTCCTTGTGCAAAAAAGAGGTTCAATAAAGATCTCGGATTTAATGTGAGCCATGTGTATTTCGCGAAAAGCAGTCTGTTGACTAAAAAATTACTGTCTGCCTAGATCTCCATGAAATTGTCATCTGTGAAAAACCATTATTTTCTAAATATATTTCTTCGCTTAATTTAAAATACATTTGTCAGATACGTCATATTCTTTCACACCGACGACGTGATATATTTTTGAATATTTGTAAGTAAGGGATAAATTATAAAAATCGCAAACAAGAGATTTACATCAAGAACCATTTCTTTCCCTACAAGTGACTTCCTCTTCCTGAGTTCTTGGATCCGCCCTGGTTATTTGGATGTGATGTTTCTATCTGGAGCCCCGAAAGCTGTCACGGTGGAGCTGCTTGAGGTGCTAGTTTCGCCGCCATCCTTGTCACCGCTGCTCTCATCAGCGTCGGCGCCTCCGCCCACTTCAAACACTGCTCGCCCTGTCGCCGGTCGCGCTACACAGACCTCGCCCCGCCCCCACT
>BOPP01000006.1:3914587-3931572 GCA_017312745.1 Gryllus bimaculatus
TCTCATCGCCGAGGCTAATTTAATTGGCTCGTAAGACGAGCGAGCATCCAGCTACAACCTCGTTAATTAATAAAGCCCGGCGTCGCTGGTGGCAGCGTCGCGGCGCGCCCGTGCGAGATTCGCTCCGCCCGCCGCCCCACGCCCTCCCGCAGGAGCCGCGCACGCGAGCGTCAGCACCACACACGCGCCCGCGTGGCCTCTGCGCCGCGCGCGGGGGCGCACCGTGTGGAAAATCAATCGCGGAAGCACACGTTTATTGTGTTTATTCATCTTATGGCAAGTACACACGACTTAGAATACAACTAATTCAGTCTAAAAATTATAATACAACACAACACTAAAAGTAATCGTTCTTCACGTTAGAGTCCTTCAGGACAGTTCTTGAAAGGGTGCATCTAGCTTCTCAATACATTCAATTACTGTCGGTATCAGATATAGGAAATCCGAATGATCTCCGTGGTCAGCTGTTCGTTTACGTCACATCTCTCCACCAAGTGACGGTCTGGGGGGCATCACACTTTCAGTCTGGAGACGGTACCATGCCCCATTTGAAGGAAGACGTGCATCTTCCATGTCCAGTACGTATTCGTAAGCAGAAGCACAAAGGAAGGTATTTTTCGATCTGGTAACTAAAAATATGATTATTGTAGTACATGATGCTCGTGTTTTGATTCTTGGTAATTCCGTTGCTTGAGTGCACTATTCTTTATTTCTTAATAAATATGCTTGACTGTGTTCTGCAGTTAAAAGATTCCACTCGCTCTCGAATACTTGCTCTCAAATGCATTACATTTCTCTAATATTTAAGTCCGTTAATATCATAGAAATTAATCGGTTGTGCTCTAAACACGTATTACTAAAATATAAATTCTATATTACGATTGTAACATACGTTTTAAAAAAAATGTTTGTAGTGGCAGCCCTTAGAGGCTGCCAGAACGATGCAATAAACACTTCAGGAAAGGGCGTTCTGGCTGACTCGAGAGGCAGGTAAAGCTAGGAAAACTAACATGTAACAAAAATAATATGAATGAGTAGTTAGTTGGAAGTTGTGGAAACTTATATCGCACATTAGAACACTAAATCACAATAACAGCGAATACTGAAATGAGCTCAGAAGAGAAAAATATCTTTCGTAGTGGTTGATATCATATGCTTTAAGCTCATAATGAATCTGAATTTGATTTTTATCGCGTCGCGCCATGCAGAATTTCCTCACGATACACTAAACTGACAAAGATGACATCCTTTATTCAATCCTTTGGAATATATCTCAAATTCTAATAACATTTCCATTGCATTTTTCTTCAACGAATAAACAGTTTCTACTTTGTGCCTACTCCAGTTATGCCACTGATCAAGAGCGAAGAACACATTGCACATGCAGCCCTCAACCAAAGTTTCAAAAGAACTGATATTAAGCTTCAAATCGACGTACTCTTAGGTAACATCTAAATGTTCGGTTTAATTTACAAAATGTACTGAGAACTATTTTTCAAAAATATATTCAGAGGTGAAGTTTACTTGTAATATTCCAAGTATACGTAAACAATACGTCTGACTTGTCCCCTACGTGATAATATTCATTTAAATGCATTGATATTCATTTGAAAATAAAAAATAAATTAATCTGAATTTAGCAAAAACATTCTTCATAATGATTTTTTTAGCAATACTCACTTTTATACCCACTGATTAAGAGTATTTTCTTCAACAAGCTATGATAATGGCTATTATTCACGACGATACTTACGACACGCACATTATAGGAGCGAGTGTTGTAATTTCTACGAGTCATTATACACGTGTTGAAGACTTTACTTTCTCTACGACCTTGAAATATTCAAAATTAGTATCATTACTAATTTTTGCAATTTAAAATAAGCTTATAATTATATTTTGTTGTGTATGTACAATGTGCTTCTTAGCATTGAGCCCTGAACCTTTCATAAACTAGAGAGTTTTTGTTGTTGAAAAAGTTTTGTAAAATAATGTACTCGTAAAAAGGATTTACCCTAGTAGTCTCTCTCCATTTTATAAATGTCGTAGCATACGATTTCCAATAGTACTTCCTCGATTTTTCTGGCAATAATCGTAGAGTTGTCGAATTTTCTACAATATACTTCCAAAATTTCAGGTGGCGCACTTATTTCACTTTCACTGTCGCTGGTGTTCATAATCATTTTCTGTTGAAAGAACAGTGCGAAATGAAATGAGAAGTATAGGTACAACAATGCCAAGGTCACGTTCATTAAACTGCAAAGTCACTTGTCTAACGCGTTTCAAACGAAGCGCGAATTGCAAAGAGAATGCAATTCTGCCCGTAAATTCCGAAATTTCTAGAAATACGAAAATTCCGAAAATTCTAGAAATCATGTGATTCGCCAACAGGCTGAGTATCCATGGAGGAACTGGAATCCATGGAGTGTGTAATAAATGTAATTTGTCGACTAAATATACAGCAAAAATGCAAATATGAAATGGTGGTAGAGAAAGTATTTTTTTTTACTCATTGGTCGGTACTCATAATATGATTGTAATAATAACGTAATAAAAAATTAAATTATGTATTATTTATATCAAAGGTATTATCATTAGTCCTAATTTTAACATTTATATGTATTACGACTAATTAATTTTATTATCTTATTGCTTTTTATCCTCAGAAACTCTCTAGACTTCTATTGCAATTTTACAATAGTTTTAGGCAATCAGTATTAATTCCTGAGTTCCAGAATCACTGTATAAATATTTCATTTCCTCTGTACTACTTTCCCCAAACATTTACTTTTCTTACAAAAAAACATTACCTTTAATTTGTTTTTAGATCTACAATCTTGTGTTTCTTGTGTTACAATCTTGTGTTTATGTTCTTCGGATAATTCACATTCACAACACATTTATTACACTAAATGAACATTCAGAACTGGTTTATAAACGAAGTACTAACATATTAATGTTTAAAGTTGAAATAAACTACTAAAAACAATTAATGGCATCCTTTAATAGGTAAAAGAAATTAAGAGACGTATAAATCTGTAGCTACAAACTTTCTTCTCACGGATGAAGAAATCGGCTACATAACTGAAATATGAAGAATATAACTGAAGAAAGAAGAAAAAAAAGCATTCACGTAAGAGATAAAACCCTTTCTTTCATGTGACTATATTCAATGAATTTCTTGAAAGAAGAAATAATAATACTACGGACGCGTCCAATAGTAGGGATGCACTTTCAGGAGAATCACAACCATTTCCAAATCAAGAAACATTTTCTATACGTTGTAAAGAACACGACTCAAACGTATTCAACTTCGACGATGTCTTCTTGCGGTTTGAGTTTCGTCTGTTAAAAACTGCACTTAAGGACAGAATTCAATTTCACCCCGGCTGCCGAAGGCGCTCAGGCCATGCTCTTTAAGCGGCGCCGTCCGCGGGGCGGGCGAAGCCAGTAAGCGGACGCCCAGCCCGACCGGGCGACTCCGTCGGTGGTAAAACTGGAAGCCTGCTTCGTCGCGGATCTCATTTCTGCGGCTGATCTTTTATTCAGCGCGGTTATAGAGGAAGGGACGAGAATCTGTGCGGGAGGCCCCGCGACTTGCGGGGAATGATATGCTTGTATTAAATATGATTTACGACCCTGTAAAGTTTTTGTAATCTCCCCGCACACAGCGGCGGCGGGATTGCTTGAAATAAAATCAATTTCAACTCATAAAGCCATAACACTTAGCTGAAAACGCACCAAGAAGGTATTCTCGGTTTAGCATCTAACTAAAGTTTAAGAACCGTACTAAAACTCGAGCTACTTTCGGCGAGACCAACTTTCGGGATGACGTCCTATCTAGTTTCACTTTACTTTTAGTAATATTAATAAAAAAGACGAAAAACAACCCGAAGCGTCTCCTCCACAAAATGGCCGCCGTTTCTAACATCCCGGGACCTCCTTCGGAGAGTGGAAAATTGAACCGTGGGTGATGTTCCTTTTTTACATTATTCAATCTTGTTACGTTTTATGGCCCGGTCCGAGGAGCGGTTGCGGACCGCGTACACAGTTCCACGATATCGGATACGCACGAAATTAAAACAAATGTCTATATATTCCACGGAATGGCAGTGGGAATGGCCACTGGCTGGCGTATGAACTTTTATTTATGTATGGAAATTGAAATTGGGAGAAAAATATGACTCAATTTCTTCTATCGATAAAAAAGGGAAGATAACTCTGGGGCGTATGTTGTTTTGTGGGAGGCACTGGGTATAATCTGGGTAAAAATAATATGGGGCCCCTTCCCGGTATAAGAGGAACCTTAAAACATATTGGAGGGATCGGAGGCCGCTGGTCGGCGCCGCGAGTGGCGAATCGACCCCAGAGGTTTATGTCCCGCGCAGATAAGAGGGCGCGCGCCCCTCTGCACCCGTGGCGCCCCCCGCCTTCTCGCCCTGCGCGCGCTGCGGATGTCAGCAGAAGTCACGACCGATAGGCGCCTCGCCGGACTGCACGATCGCCCGAGCGACTCCACGGTGAAAGAAAATAGGAACCTCCTTATGCCAATGGCTCACGCAGGATGTGCACCCTCAAAAACAAAAAGAGCGCGTATTGTCACTACTTTTATCGAAGGTTTTTGTTGTCTTTTCTATTTTTTTCTAGAAAAAAAATTAAAAAATGTCTCATCAAAATAGTAATTTGCAATCGAAACTTTCTATTAGTAGGACTCTTTCAAATCATGTTCTTTTAAAACATTATGTACGTCAAAAAATTGATTACACACATTTTATAAAACGAGTCTTTGTCTGCAATCTTACTTTCTAAATAATGAGTAATTTCGGGACTTTTTTCTTTGCACTCGTTTGAAAAGATCAATTCACTGATAAATCACATTGTCGACTTCCGTTCATAGAAAAACTAAACATTATCCAAGTTCTGTCAAAACCAATAAATTTAGAATTATAAACTTCACTTCTCCTCATTCATCAATTGTATTTTATTGGAATTTTGTTGGAACTCAAGAAAATTTGTAGCATGCAATTTATTACGTTCATGTGGGTATTCAGAATTGTGATTTCGATTCGAGTTTGGAGCCATTTGAATATTACGTTCACAAAATTTTGTTCCTTAAATCTCTCCTTACATTTGTAACTATTAAGATTAGCAAATATCCGTATCTTCCTGTGATAAACTTTCAATTTCGGCTCTTTTACATACAATTTCTGAATTAAATAAAAGTAACTTCATTAAAAATTTATGAAATTTCATGCATAGTATTTTAATACAATTTTTATATTTAAACTCAAAATACATATTTGACTAATTTTAGCATTTTTTAATATTTTTATATTCCTGGTTTAACAATTATTACGAAAATATGTAGTAAGACACTTCCTATTTCACACAATCCTTCACTGTTTGGGTTTGCTGTGTCACAATTTTGTTCCTTGTCCCTAACAGGGGCAGTATTTGAATGGCATCTTCCAAGTTGATCTAATTCATGTCAGTGCTTTAAATTTATTTCAATTCACAATTTCCTTTAAGTGTTTTTTATCAAGGGAACTAATTCAATTTTAACAGTTACATATCATTCGTAACACTTTACATAATAAGGATTTACTTTTTAAGAAGAGTTTTCATAGTTTTGTGAAGAAAATACGGGAAGCTACAGTTTCTTTCGGAAGGGAGCGTACAGTTATTCAAAAGGAGGTTCCTCTAGCGAAACAGATCTGGAGTTTGTCAAGGGTATATTTCATCCTGTCGAGTCACAGCGGAGTAATTCGGTCACCATTCGTTCCAGCATATTTTATAGATTCCGCAAGAAGGAAGAAAACAATAAACAATATTTCTCTTAAAGGGCCCTTCTCCTTGCTTCTCGATATGCGAATAAGTCACTTCTACGATACGGAAAAGTTTGTATTTTTCTTTCTGAAATACACATTTATCAGGGAAACGAACATTGAAGGCATCAAGCTGAAGGTGCAACTTTTTTTAGAAATATATAAACTATAGTCATATCTTAGGTATTGACTTTATTCAATGGTACATACTACTATCTGAACTGCTCAATTTGGCATCTCTAGTAAACTTCTAAAATCGGCAATTGTTAATCTCCTCAAATGGATAATCCTTTTTTTGTTATTTAAGGTCGCATCAACTACTAGGTCATTAGCGAACACTATTGCTTGTAACGGTATGGTAACCGTGAGGATGACACGATATGATAATGATAGGGGTGTGAAAGGACGAACTCAATACAACCATGCCCGAGGCGGGACTCACACCCGCGACCCTTCGGTCCGAGATCGCTACGGCACGATCTCGGCCATACGGACCAGCCGGATGATTCTTATTTTTAAAAAAGTATTGAGTTTATTGTGTAAATGAGTTTATTTTTTAAAAAAATCAGTTTCGTGTGAATTTCTTTGTTTTGAGTTTCAATTTCTTTCGCCTTGACACAATATTCACAAATAATGTATTTGTTCTATTTGCTGCGCTTTTGTTCTTTCACATGATACAGAGAAAACGAAATTTCATAAATTAGACCGAGATAAACATTAAATACTTTCAATAATTTATTATAATATTTTTAGTTTGCAGAAATAAATGATTTTCATACCTGCATGTGAAATATTTAGATATTCCAGATTGTACAGATGTCTATTGTTAAATAAACCAATAACCATTTCTTAATATTATTTGTTTCTAAATATCAATAGACAAAACCTAAATCTGAGCCATTGAAAGTGTACAAAGTTTCTATATCACCCGTTGATAATGACTTGGTTTGATTGTGTGTTTGCAGACGTTGGAATTTAAAGAGAATGTGGCTGTTCAAAAGTGTTTGCAATGTAACTGCACGATATGTCTCATTTACAAAATTACTAAGAACTTCTTGAAGTAATCACTTTAACAAAAATCACTTCATTTTGTTAATTACTATAGAACGAGTTGGTCAGAAAAGTACGAATAATCTAGAATAAATGGTAAATTAGTTAAATTTACGATATTTACAGGTTTATGAATTTGCTCACACCATTATGCTTCTTTTCCCATAGTTAAAGAGGATAAACATGGAGGTCAGAAACGCGTATCTTCTAACTCTATTGTCCGGATGTATTGTTAAAAGATTTTCCTCAAAAAGAGTTTAAATGGGGGCGATCTGGTCTGTATTTTAAAGTATATTCAGAGCAAGTTGAATGAACCATGACTCGAAGTTGTTTGATAATTACATAAATGATCAACATCAAATATTCACTCCAACCAGTTTATAACTGAAACTGGATTTCTGATAACATCTATCCGTCTCCAGGAAAGAAAAGCAAGGAACATAGTATAAGCGGGTGCACTTTGCGCACACAATTCAGTAAGTAATGTGAAAAATATGCAGCATTTAAAGCGCAGCCTATAGTCTTTTTATATCGTTATGTCCCTTGAAAAACTCAAACAATTTAAAGGGTATTATGAGAAAATCCTCATGTAAATCTAAACATTTTGTTGAAGATATCGCATCTTCGGCATTAAAATAAAAGAACAAAATTGCAGAGATATTAATTATATCATTAAAGACTGTTCTGAATTTCCGAAAATGATATTCATAATAAATTACATAAGGAATTTTTTATCTATTCAAATAAAGTTTGAGAGAAGAATATCAAAACATTTGTGTAAATGAGTTGTAACTAGAAATCTTAAGCAATTTTAATATATGTGCATGGCAACATTCACAAACTTTTAACGTGAGAATTACAAACTGGGAATCTCTTCAGAAGGTGGAAACTTGTAAAATAATTAAGAACGAATAAAGAAAGCAGATAAACGACCTGAAACATAATATGCAAACTCAGAAGAATACATAACTAGACAGACAACAAAATTGGTAAACCTCATTACTGTTGAGGAAACACAAGATCAGAAGTATGCTCTGTACCATGAAAAGTGGAAACATAAAGTAGATCTAACGTTGAAGATACGCCGACCATGGCAGAAATCATCAAAACATGTGAAGTGTTTCAAAAATAAAAATCAGATAATTCATTTTTTACTACATCCACACACGATACCAATGCCTTCATGTCACGCAAAGCCATCCATTATATCTAAGTGGAAAATATACGTAGGTTGCAAACAATTCAAATATTACAATCATATTTATAGGAAACAGATTTTGTGAGTGTGCATCCGGCCAAGCAAGTTTACTCGACCCCTGTACGTACCCTCTACCCGAACCCCTGACGTATTAACTAGTACATTCATACAAAGGTTTCACACAACCCGCACTCCGACACATTTTCACAGCTGTCCATTATTCCCGCGACTCAACCATGCATCGCACGAAACGAACAAACCTGTACCCAGATGGAAGTCACCATCCGGTCCGAGTTCCATCCACCACCCACCATCCCGCAGCTCGACACATCCCGTTATTCGAAACGAAATTATTTAAACGTAACTCCCATTACACATTCAATGTTCATTACTCACAATCCCAACACCCGCGGACACTGGACAATGAATAAATCGCGCATAAATATCCATTTTATTTCCAGCGACGTTCGTAATTTATTTATCCACGGCGCGCCCTTTGTTTATTAGTCGCTTCCGCTGGATAGCGTTCCGGCCTCAGCCAATCACGCGCTGGGAGTCAACCCCATTTCCCCAGCGCCAGGATGTCTCCGTGCCCGCGTTCCTGATAGGCTATTTATTAAGCCCGCGGCATACCCAAGTAGCGTTCCCTTTTTACAGGGCGTAGGAGCGGCCCGGTAGAAAATTGAGCCATCAAAATCTGTGTGCGCTGGTTACGACGCTGGCAAGATAATGAATAATGCATGGGGCATTATCGCTACCCGGGGCACGGCTCTAATCATAAAGCGGCGCGACCGGTGTTACCCGTGTGGACCAGCGAACCGATTAACAATTGAAATGTAGCATCGCCACTGCTCGTGCCACACAATTTATAGGGCTGCGACGCTTAGGTTGCAGTTAATTCTTGCTGACCCTCGCTGTAATTTAATGAATTATAATCCGCGATAGGCAATACTGTGGCTTAATGCATTGCTGGAGCATGCAATTGAACGTCGCTGCGTTATACCGCGATATACAAACAATAATCATCGATTGGAGTTTGATCATCGGTTTAAGATTTTGTTTGCTAATGGAACGACATCGTACAGAGTATGCTGAGCGTGCAACTCGCAAATGTACTCCTGTAGAGAACATAGTACTGTAGATTGTGTTGCAATTGTTAGTGTCAAGACTAAAAAATACTCCAAATAGATAATCAAATGTCATGCAGAGATACTTCTGTTATTCGGTATACTTGACGACAAAGACTATTAAAATAAGGAAAGTTAATTACAAAGTATTTTATTTACCTGTAAAGGAAAAAATGGAATTATAAACGAAGAAGAAATTTAGCAGGATATAGTAAATAATGAGAGTAAAAAATTGGATACATAAAAAAAAGTATTATAACAATGCACAATAGTAAGAAAGAATTTTCACAGGAAATTCGAACATTTTCATCTTTGTTGGTATCTTGCTCGTAAAATGCATAGTAACATAATCACGACTGGCTCACGTAGTTGCCTATGAAATAATGAATGAATAGTACGAAGTTATGAACAAAATGAATATGATAAGATATGATATTGGTTAGCGACATGAAGTTAAAATGAACGCTTCAATGTGTAATACTGTATTGTTTTGCTTAATAAAGCCTAATTTAGGAAGATGATTAGAATGAAATTAAACAAAAAAGTTGTACCAAAGACATCGTCTATTATACCAAAGCACACAACGAAAAAATAATAAACTTAGAAAAAGAGCGGACTTTAGTAAACATTGTAATTCTGAAGCTTCTATTTGTTACAAGATGCTCATTCGTCATCACACTTCAGGTGCCTCCTACACCGCTCGGCATGCCAGCCCGAGGCTCAGCACACCTGGAGCCGCCCACGCTCCCTCCTTGACTCCCCCACTTTTTTCCTTTTGGACTTCTTTCTCCCTTCCCCCTCGTCCTCGCCTAGGCTTCTTCTTCTCTCGTGCCCGTATATCCCTACCGCTGTCATTCCCACACCCTCCTTCACTCAGTTACATACTCACACATCGTTTACATTCTAGTACCCACCCACATTCCACGGCTTCGTAGGATTTCATCTTTATTCAGTTTAAATCTTGCTCCACTCCAGTCCTCTTCAATGCTCATTCTAATTTCACAATCACCAATGTTTATATTCATTTCCTTCCTCATTCAGCTTCTACCTTTTCATTATTCTTATCTAATTCCATCTTCACTATTATCATTCTGATACTCATTCACATTCATTCTGATCCATCTTTGCTGTTTTCACGTCCCCACTAAACTCTATACAGTTATGTTCTCTATCTTCTTTAATCCTACTATCCAACTTCATCCAATTCCAATTTACTCCTTACCGGACCTAACATCATCCAGGAATCACCACATGGCTTCCTCGTTGCCACACCTTCTACACGCGTTCCCAGCCCTGCTTCCTATCTCGTCCCGCAACCTCCTCCGCCTTAAAGCTTGGAAATTAGGGGGTGTTCACAATCAGCAGAGAATGGAATGCGGGGGAGCGATCAACTGATGTCACTGCATTGCTTCTGACGGGAAGATCATAGGGTCCGTCTCCCGATTTTTTGCAGGATTTTCGACACTGGCTAGAATTCAGCCACTGCTGTCTTGGCGGAGAATTATAGCGGACGGCTGCTTTGTTCAGTAGTTTTTCGTGATTTCTTCGATCAATAAACACAAGGCGAATGCCCGTGCATTACCTTTCCAAACGGGCCACGGCCGCGTACGATCTTTCCTTCCTCTTCCTTGGTGACGGACACTACCACTCATGGTGACGGACCAGTCGGGAGCTTAGAGGTAGCTTAGAGACCCAGGCTGGAATGGTGCCCACTGGTGGGAGATACCTGGTTGTGGATATAGCACGCAAGCCGATGTAGGTCGGCGCCGGATATCGCCTTTCAGCAGGAGAAGATCACCGCTACTTCCCGCGATAAAATCATACACTATATTTACGGAACTAATGACTTTAGTAGTTGATACACCAGTCCATAACAATCAACCAAGAGCGATCGGGGTTGTCCCCACTCCAACCCACTTCCAACCCATTTCCAGGGGGCGGTGCTGGGTTTTGGGGAGTTACCTGGTTGGGGAAAGGTCCGCAAGGCGGCGTGTAGCTGGGCTGAATCTCGCCAACCAGCGGGGGAAGATCACCGCCTCCTCCCGCAAAAAAACATACACCACACTCACAGGACCGATGACCTTAGCCGTTGAGGCGCCCGGGAACCAATCCATCAAAAGCGGTCGGGGTTGTCCCCACCCCAACCCACTTCCCCGCGCGGCACCCGTGCCTCACGCGCCCGCGCCCGCGCCCTCGGCCCGGGCCGGCCAAGGATTACGCTAACGTCGTAATTCGTGCGGGAACGGTGAATACAAAATGTATTCCGAGACCGCTCGGTAAATACAGGCCCGCTCGTCACTCGGGGGCACCGCGGATGATAGTGATTACGAGAATTACGTGATTACGATTCGCCCGCGCGCGCCCCCTGCCCCTCCCGCCCCGCGGCCGCGCGCCCTACGCGTCTGCACGAAAGGCGGCGGAGGCGGGGAGTTCACACTCGAGAGGCGGACGTCAGCGCGTCGGACGCCGTTTGCTGCCCCGCTCGCGGCCCACTTGCACTTCGCAGCTTTAAGGGGTTGCGGAGCTCTCAGACCGCTTGTGGTAGGAGTCAACTCACGCTGGTGGAATACATAACGGGGAAATTATTTACATAAAATACAAAACACATATTCAACCACTTCCCCATTAGAATCTAGTGGAACGCAATCAGGGAACAAATATGAATCTGTGCAAAAGTATATTTTATGAAAATGACAAATTTTCAATATTTTTTTCTGATATCATGAATAATAAGAAACATATACAAAATAATGTACTACTTATTCATCACCTTAATGGTGTAGTGGTGACAATAAATGTAGAAATAAGTATGGAAATTCATATATTCTCATTTCACGGATACTTTCAACGGTGGTCAACTTTTATAAATTTCAGATCGGTTGACTTCGAATTGTATGACTTTTCAAAACGTTCAATTCTTTTGATATATTTTTAGTTGAGATGAATAATACATTTCTTCGCTAAAAGTATCTACATAAACATTGATATGAGTAGGTAAATGTTAAAGAAGCGTGGATACGTTTCTAACAACAGATATGCACAATAAAACAATTTACATAACTTTTTTTTTTAATTTTGCGAAAAGGTTTAGGATACTAGAACAAAAGAATGGACGACTGAATTTTATTTAAAATACACTACACAAATCAGGGCAGACATACCTAGAAATCCCTCCCAAATCGCACGCTGCTCAGCCCTCTCAGATAACCCTCTTACATAACAGAACGGCTTCTCTGATATATTCTATCTTGGAGCAACTCCCTCGACGTTGTGGCCTGAGCCGCAACTACACAAGGCACGTTATCGTCGGAGGTATCTAGCGCGGCCTAATTGCTTCGCGACTGCTGAACGCGCGCGGCGCAAACCCTGTTCCAAATTCCCGACTAACGGAGGTATCGTCGGGCGCTCGACTCCGTCCGACGCCTCGCTTCCTCCTCCGCGTGCATTCGCTGTCTGCGACGTTCCCGCCTACCCGCCACCGTCACAGCGCGCAGAGTCACTGTCGCCGTCACCGCGTGTGTCGGAAACGGCCCCACCGTCTCACCAACGCCTCCTGCGTCGCCGTCACCACGGTAGCAACATATTCACCAATGTCCCACCAAGCTCCCTCAGCGTCACTACAGTTGCTGTTATTGCTATTGCCGCCATCATCTGTCGCTCCGGTTGCCATCAACGCCTCCTTCGTCATCACGGTTGATTGATTAGGTCCTGTCTCCGGGCGCGTCAACAATGCTATGGACATTGCCTCTATAATCGTAGAACATGTTTTTATCATGAGATGTGAACGTGTTCTTCCCCCGCTGGATGGCGAGATCCGGCGCCGACTTACACCTCGAATTACGATAGTATTCTCTGTCCATATATCACCATCATGTATGGTAGTGTACTGCATGAAAATAGAGGGTACATGAAAGTAAGTGGTGAGAAAGGAATAGGATGGAGAGAGTCATTTATTAAGGTACTGCTCCGGTATATGCCAGGTATTGAACGGAGAAGCCACGGAAAACTACCGATTAGATTAGCCGAACGTTAGAATTATCCTCCAGACAGCGACCAATTTCGATTTATCGTACCTACATAGCTAGACTTGAACATCCTGCAACGGTCGGGAACTAGGTCCCATTGTTGTGTCGTGAGCGGTAGGACCTAGGTCCTACCGCTCACGACACAACAATGACGGAGAACGTCTAAACCACCTCACGCTGTGGCTCACGAAGACCGTCAGTGTTGCTACCATCCCATCGTCGCTCCATTGTCATCACAGTCACTCCCACCATCACACTCACTGTTGCCACCTTCCTCCCCAGCATATTCGCGACAGCCTTGCACGTCTCACAGCCAACGCTATCACCGCCTCTGGTACTGCCGCCGCCCATAGTGACATCATTATCAACAACTATTAAAGTTTAGGCATAGAGACCTTCTCCTTTGATCTCATACTCACTGCTGGTCCTCTCATGTTTTCCTTGGCCTGCCTGGTTTTCTTTTCCCCTTAGGTGTGTGGGTATCCAAGTGGTTGCCCTCTCGGTCGTTCCCACGAACCGGAGACCTCTCCGGTTGAGACCGTTTTCCCAGCCCCACGATATACATACGCTGCGTGCATGCATTTGCAGTTGTAGAGAAATTCGGAGAAATTAAAAAAAACTAATAGCGTGAATATTGAAATGTTTGCTGGCGGCTGTTTGCGGGATGCAAACGATCTTTTCAGCACTGAGAAACTTGAGACGGAAAGGCTCTCGGGCAGAAATCCAAACATTCCAAACCCACTTAGCTATGTCACTCGAATTGAATAGCGTTGTCCTACTTTTCTACTAATCGGGTAACTTGCGTGCGTTCGTCCGTTTCTCACAGTTTCACACTCTCTTTTGCTCCACAATTCAGGGCAAGTGAGGTGTCAATCACCGTCTCAGTCGTCTAGTGAGAAACTGTACTTTACCTGCAACACGATGTTGGTGCGTGTTTAAAGCACTTAGATGTGACCAATAGCTCATCAGATTTTCTTAAAAAATACAAATCGATTGGCGATATTTTTAGGCGGACACTTGAAGAAAAAAATTAGGCACTGACTCGTACTGAGGGTCAAACACCTCTTACGATCTGTATTGTCCACACCTGTTACACATAAAGAAAATTTTAAAAATACATTGCAAAACCCTTGCTTCCTGCAAACAAAATACAAAAACACACATTGATAATTACGGCCAAAAAATTCGAAATCACAAAAAAAAACATAATAAATTAAATTACCCTTTGCACAATCTAAATATGACATCCCACTTAAGTGTTACGTGCTTGGCAATGTAATTTTAAACACTTTTTCTTATTTACGAACCTCAGATAGATTTAACCACTGATACAACCAAACCTATGCTTCTCAGTTGTAATTATTACTTAGTAGCTTTACTACAAAATTTAAATTGCTTTGATACTCATTTAAAATTATTTATACTTGTTTCGAAAAAACGTATACACACACATGTCCAGCCTTCATAAATATTTACAGAACAATAAAATAGTTAATTAAAACAACACAACAAAGAGATCACAATTTTCCTTTCAAAATACCTAATATGTTTCTGCTGTTCTTTCTAATATTTCAACATTTTTTAGAATATTCCACGAACGCGGCTCCCTGCTAAACAACCTTCAGCGTCTGGCTTTTGACTGCGTCTGCACTGTTCCTTAGAAACGTGGCACGTGACTGCAAAATTTCTCAATTCAGTTTCTTGTTTTATAAATGTTTATCTTTTTAAATATTAAATAACTTGATAAATTGGAAAGTATTAAGATATATTGGCACAGTAGATTTCATGAAAACTAGTTAGCTCTTCTACTTCCTTCTACGTGTAGCTGCTGTAGATCTGCAACACTAATCACCCTTAGAAGTGTGAAAATGTATTTTTATCTCCAATAGGCTATTCACGCAGAAGATTCATCGTCGAATTTTTTATTATCATCCCCTCGTATAGATTTCCATGATGCTGCGGCTTGCCTCTCATGAATCATGGGCATTCAATCTCCTTCAGTTTCAGATGTAATAAGTTACATTTTTATACCAATGATTTACCATTCAAATGGAAATCATAAGCTCGAAATGTTATCAGAAAAATTCATTGTAATTTTAATATACAATTGTAATTGCAAAAGCTGAAAGATGAAATACAGCTCTGCATGCTCCTCTCCTCTCGAGCACGTGTTGTTTCACTACACGTGACGATTCTGATTATTTGTATTTCTAATTATTGAACCAATAATTTTACTCGTATTCGACATTGTACAAGGCTACATTTACCTGTTATTTCGATCAATGTAGATGTTAACTTTCGAAGTTGCAAAAAGATTCGTTTTATCGATCAGCTGAATGCTGCTATGCGCACCTCCATCAACCTTCCGCACTAGAGACATTTCGGAAAACGTATGGATATCCTTTCGGAAACCTTTATCGGCCCAAAGATTATTTGCTTAATGGACAAGAGTTCTTGTCGATTTATAACTTGAGTTGGCGGGTTATTTGAAGTAACAGTCACTTACCCTCTCATAACATTCATCGTCAAGTGTAATCTGTCCTATTACTGACAAAGAAATGTATTGTGACGAGGTAGAAGTAAGTATAGTAGTTACATGGGAAGTAACGGGAGGGGAGACAGAAAACGTAAACAAGAAATATACTAAAATAGTATATTACACTATTGTCGAAGTGATATATATTTTGCTTCTACATTACACAAAAGCTTATCATGGAAATAATATTAATTTTATTAGTCATTTGATTATAAGGTAGTTTTAGAATATTTTGTACTTCAAATAAAACAGGTATATTCAATTTTACAATTTCTACATTTATATCAGCAGATTTTCACCTAACTATAAGATTTACTCCGAATTACGCCTTAACTATCAACTGTATGAAAACACTTTTTGATGAAAAGCATGAAAAGTTTTTGAAATAAGGCCACTCTGCTTATCACCGAACGCGCTCTCGCAACCGCGTTTACGTTAAAATGTCTCTTAGACGGAATCGGGACGTACGCCGTCGTGAAGCGAGATAAACGGCTGAAGTAATTAAAAACGAAGAAGACACCTTCGTGCTCAAGGCCACGCATGCCCACATTTTAAACGAGGTTTTGTTTCTGATAAACGTTTCACGATCGCGTTATCATCGCACCCAAAAAGGCTAAAGACAACGGGCCCAAGTACAAACATAAGTTACGTGAGGCAGTCGTGCTAGTTAAATGGTTGTAGTTGTTGTCGGCGAGATTGCGTTCAGGTTGAATGCATAATATTCAAACTTTCCAGTAGAGATTCTATATAATCTATTCCAGTTACTTTAGCAACACTCACTAAAAGTTACGAGACGAAAATGTGTATTTTTTCAATATTTCAACAGCATACGAATTAATAAGCTTAATATATTTTCTCCATTTATAAAAAACCAAAAAATATAAATAACTCGGAATGAAGAGGATATTATTTTTTATGATGTCGAATATTTTCACAAACAGAGAATCAATATGTCGCATGGAAACTAGACTTGAAGGAGAGTCTAGATGAAATTTTAATGAATCGCTTAATCTTGTAAACGAACATTGTCTGAACGAGGGTTCAGAAAACAATAATAAGCCACTGATATAATATTTTTTGTTTATTGACAATGACGTTCTGTGTTGCAGATGGCGACGGAGACGACCTGGGCGTGGGCAATAGCAAGCGGCGGCGGTCGCGCACCAACTTCAACAGCTGGCAGCTGGAGGAGCTGGAACGCGCCTTCCTCGCCTCCCACTACCC
>BOPP01000006.1:3932827-3948443 GCA_017312745.1 Gryllus bimaculatus
TTATGTTTCCCCTAGCCATACCACTCGACATGCTGAATCGTATCGATATTTCAAGAAGCACTTGAATCCATACCTCGTGCACATTCTATCTACCTCAACATGTGCATGCACCAAGTGCTCCCTTTGCGTCTAATTTGTGTGTCGCGTTGTGTCCTTCTTCTATTCTTTTGTAAATTTCTCCTGCCTCCTTCATCAAAATATTGGTTATCATGATTTCGTATCATTTTTCTAACAATTAACTCTTTTTTCGTTTCTACACGTATCGGTGGTACTGTGTTTGGAACGTTCTCTTTCAGCTGCATTCCTCCTTTTCATTTCCTACTCGCTCACGATCTACTATAAATATCTATAAGTACCCTATCCCCTGAAGTACAACTTTTGTTGCGAGGATTTGCCGTGAATCTTTTGGTCATTGTTCATTGAAATGAATACATTCTCAGCAACATTTGGTTTCGTGACAGATCTTTTTGGCTTTACGTCATTGCCGTGTCATGCCTGCTCCCAGCCACATAAAGAGAAACTGAATATTATAAATTCTACAAAAAGAATTCCTTTATATTATCGACATTCGCTTTTATTTCTTCTGTAATTTCAGTTGTTAAGATTACATTGTTAACGTGACGTTTCGGTTACCTCTGTTAGCCATCATCAGACATCTGTTTAGCAACGAGTTACTGTACATTTCTTAATGCATTGCTTACATTATAAACTAAACGTTGAGTGGAGCTTACATTTAGTAATAAAGTTAAAACTATTTACTAACGTTATTTTTTAAGTAACTTTATTTGTTTCAAACTATGTTTGATTTATTATTTTCTGTCTTGGTTTTACTTATCTCTTTAAAAAGAGAATACTTATAACTTGTTGGTTTCATTCTGATAATTTAATAACTGTCTCATTCATCCGCGTTCCACGCACTCCATAATGAACTCTTTTCTCCCTATAAACAGGGTGCAAACCCTTCCACATTCCATATTGACTGATGAGTAATGGCATGCCTTTGGGTAGAAAAACTCCCCTCGCCAACCCCCTGCGTTAGTAATGAGCGAATGCCGTGCGGGCGTCGACTTGCCTGCCTGCCCGCCCAGTCCCCAACGCGTCTCAGAAATCCTGGAGTGATTCCTCACCTCCCGCAGCCCATCGCCAGCAACACCTCCAGAACCGTCCGCCTCCTCTCCTCCGCAACTTGTCAGAGCGCGGGAATCACTTCCCGCGTTTTCCCACTGGGTAGTAAATCCAACACTTACGAACGTCAACGATCCCCGGGGCCTTTTTACTCACTGTCGCACCTCAGAACGAGTTCTGCGCCTCGCCGCCTCGCTCGAATGTTTATTCGGTGTAAATCAATGGGCGGAAAAAGTCAATAGAAAATAGTTTACGCGATCGGATCCCGCGGGGACAAGTGCGATTTATGGCCTGGCGTCGGGGTGCCGCGTGTGACTGCAGTCGTCGCCTGCGCGAGGTGTGATGGAATAGAAGAATGCTGTCTCTCTATCACGCGAGGTCGTAGAAGTGTAGATTGAGTGAAGTGGCCGTATTCTGTATACTACGATTCTTTTCTCTTGGGGTATCGAAATGATCACAATCATTATCAACCACAAGCACGATGCAACTTTAATTATTATATTCTGATTCATGTGTCAACTCTTTTCAGTTTCCCCTAGTTTGTTTGAGAGGATTGGTTGCTGAGAGATAATGAAGATAATGGAATTAAAGACAAATAAACGGAAGAATGCCAAGAATAGTTGTTGGGAAACTGCTTTATTCTCTTTGGATTCTCCTCTTCAGTCACTATTAAATACTTTCGTTTACCGAATGAACAATAAAGTATTTTTTGAATTCAATCAATAGAATTAGGTTGCCACAGGTAAAACATGTGTTATAATGTTTTGGATTATTTTTGATGACTTGTTTTTTTCGTAGAATTATAAGGCAAATGCGGATTACGAATGAAACACTCCCTTTGTATGTTATTAATGCTTTTATTTTCTTCGGCATGTTATTCAACACTATTTTAGTTTACACGATAGACGAACGTAGTGCAGCGGCAGAATTGAGTAAGGTCGTCGCCCTCATAACGCCACAAAAACGCTGAAGAAGTGACTTATTCGAGCCAAGAATAATAGGTCCAACTGAACCACACTAAGTCGTGTTCGTCGAAGTTCATTAAAAAAATGTTCCCATGAGGAAGCAGTGATCGAAATAACACTACTGGGTGTAAATTATGGTGTCTTAATAATCTGATGATGATTATTGTCTTTATGATGTGATGAATGCATGTTTACAATAATGATAATGCAATTGAAAAATGGAATTGGTGCAGTGTATATGATACCTTACTAAAATTAAATATTCCGTATAATGAGTACTCATATTGACGGTAACCATTCCTCAATGACGAGCAGTTTTGCCTACCACACTAAAGGCAGCAATAAACGAAGTGTGAATATCCTCATACAGTAATAAAACTATTAAAGAATCTGATGGACTGATGTCTTACACTGTGAATTGCGTGCAATCTTCATATCAAGCAAAAACACGGTGGCGGAAAACTTCAAAAGTGCAAAGGAAGATAGTGCGGTCAAAATGCTCATCTGCCAAAGCTTATGACATTATAATTGCGAAAATCACGAAAATGGTGCAACGGAAACTCGAGAAAAAACGTTGTATGTCTATTTTATTGACGTTTTGAGGTAAAATACATCAGAATTATGCTATTCATCGCTATTCTGTCGTACCCGTCCTAATAGTCTGACAACTTAATGATTTAAATTCAATCCCTAGGTGTTGGCCGCCTCATTTATAACGAATTTAAACATTGATGCAGCCATTCATGCCATTCATGCAGCGAATGTGTTATCTCCTGTTCACTTACGTAGACGCATGGCAAATAAAAATGTTATGCCTCGCTTAGTACAATATCTTCACTAATCACAGAGCATTGCCATAATCATTGAACGAATACCGATTATTCTTTTAAAAGCCTACTTCCCCGCACAACCACCCAAACCACTTATAGTCATTTCCGAATATTATCTCGCACGCTCTCTTACTTAACGCCCACATCACCTCATTCCCTCTCGTCCAACCCCTTCCGCCTACCCACCCTTCCCGTCCTATCCCTCAGCCACATCCCTTGTCCGCCCACCCTTCACCCTGCTCGCGAGATGATGCATCACCCGTCCCCCGCCCGCCCGCTCGCTTTCGGCTCTCCGCAGGGCGGGGCGGGGCGGGGCGGCGTGGAGCGGAGCGGGGAGGCGATGGCGCGGTTATCTTGTTTAGGCGCGCCGCTTCCCTCCAGATGGACGTGATGGCACCCTCGGGAGCGAAGGGCAGCGCCCGCCGATAGAGCGCAGCACTGCTGCCGCCGCCCGGGTCACGTGACCCGCGCGCCGCCCGGGGTTCCCCTGGCGCCGGTCGCGACCTCCGCCGCGCCGCCCGCCCCCGCGCTCTTAATTACACTCCTCGCAAACGGCGCGGAATCATACGCGTTAATGATGCGCTTGCCACGTGCTGGCTCTAACTCAAGAGGAGGGTTGCGCACACACTTTATTTTCATTTCAGATCGTTTTTATGAATGTATTGCACTGGATTAGATTAAATTCGACGAACTTGAAAAAATAATACGATTCTTTACTACATACCACAATTAGAATTCGTAAATTTCACTTAATAATTCCCTTTACCGCCAATAATGTTAACTATTCATATTTCTTCTTCAGTTTACTTTGGCTTTACCATTCATTCCTAATTTATAAGCACAAGCAGTGTTACTAAACATATAATAGAATGCGCAGAAAATAATATTCAGTCTATTGGATGTAATTTTTTTCTGTATCTTGTTATATTCGCTGAAGTTTTTGTGAAATCGAAGGCGTTAATTTTAAATAAACATATTACATAACTATCTACACATTACAAACTGCCATTTTCATTAATCAAGAATTCAAAGATTCTCATTGGTTTCAATAGGTTTCCCATGGTCGCATGGTTCACTCACATGGATATCGAGAGGATTTAGAGATACGTTGGATACATATCTAATGCTTGTGTTTGTCTTGAAGTACGTGTGCATCTCCAATTTTTTTCATTCTTTCAAATCTCATGAGTGTAGTCAGGCAGGTTTTATTCCATTAAACCGTGCGGCACTGAGACCCTCCATACTATTCTTGAATATTTTGTTTTGTTGACGATTTTGTTTAATGCTTTGGATACAAATTCAATTAAAAGTATATTCAACTTTCCACAAATTTACCGATTGTCGTCAGAGAACTTTTAAACTCAACGTAGTATATCTTTGCACTAGAAAGCTGTTCTTTGATGTTTTTAGGAATTTTGTAAGTCCGAAATATTCTCGCCTCTTCTCTAAGATACGGTCAAAAGTCTCAGTATCTTGGGCAAAAAATTAGAATGTCAATGGCTGTTTAATTTTGAACTGGTACCATGTATTAACATTCATTTTTTAACTTCAAGAATAATAAAATCATTCGCATAAAAAGCAATGTGTTCTAATGACGGAAAATCACGAGATTGCACAAGCATCACAGAGAGGTTTCGAAACAGATTTTGTGGATCAATGCTCAAGTCGCGAGATGGAAACCATGAGCAGAACAAATGCGTTGACAACGCAAACGACAACTTTGCGCGTTGAATCGATCACTTCGCGGAAATGATGCAGGCAGGCGGTGATGATATAAACGAGCAGCACCTCTGGTGTGTGACAATCAAATTCCGGGTAGCCGGGTAACCACGGATGATCGATGTAACAAAGGCGGTGTAACTAGAGTGGCAAATGTGTCAAAATCAGCGACAGAAGAGAAGAATGTTGATCAAATATAACGAACAATGTTGCTAGAAATTCTATTAGTGCTCCTGTAATACCTGAACAAACGCTTTTTGCTACGTTAACACACAAAATAATATGCATAGTAGTAATATTAGTGTTAATTATATTCTTTTTGTCCATAATGAATGCCAACAAATAAAATGTCTTTTCTCAGCATTCAGTCTGAAAGGAATAATAATTAAAAACATTTAAAAAATCCAAAATGTCAACTTTTAATTATAAAGTTTTGTTTTTAAAAATATTTGGTGAAAATAAAATAAATAACTGCTACCAATACTTCGAACTCAACTGAAAAAAAGGAAATATTTGATAGAGACTATGTAAAAACGAGAGAATGCAATTAGCAATGCAAAGTAATGCAGCAAGTAGAATTTAAAACACGGTGGCAAGATATTCGGTTAATTTTCTAACGAACAGCAAAGAGAACGAAACGTGATGTGTCAAATATAAAGGGAGAATTACCGAGACAGTGACAATACATGACACTAGAGTAGAGTGAACGAAACCAGAGACTACATAGTAACAGTGGTAGAAGTTTGCCAACTTTTTCAATTTTTGCCTTAATTTTAAGAAAGCTAGTTCTCTGACGCTGACCGGGTATTCCAAAGGAATATATGGAATCCGGATATTGTGAACTAGTGTAACGTATATTAAAGCTAACTCTGTCAAAAATACATTTCATTACATTAATAATTACTAATATGTAATGTAAGGATTATGTGTTTGTAAATGTATTGAAAATAACGTTGCTAATAACACAAGTGATTGATGCAACCTAAAGTAAGCATATCTCTCTGTATGTCAAAATTACCTTCCTTTCTGAAAGATAAGAGTTTGGACGGTGAGAACCTTTGCCAGCATGTTTTATCAGGGAGTTTGCCGCGTAACTACGTTTCACTGCTGAGAATCTGTAACACTAGTGGAGGTGGAAAGCACAGCGGGGATATACCGCACAGCGAGCTGCGTCAAAGCCTCGGGGACACCGCCGAGGATCACACTGGAAGCCCGACCGTTCTGCAGGTCCACGGAAATGTCGACATGGCTGCGCGTCATAGATGCGAGCTAACGACGCGGCGCTACCCAGGGCCTCCAGCAGGGCGACAGGGAGTTCACGGGCGCGCGCAGGGCGTGGCATCAGTGACCGCGCGGAAGGGAGGGCGAGGAAGGTGGGACGACCGGTGAGATCCATGACGGTTGGGAGAGAGGATAGAGAGGGGAAGGAGGGGAGTGCGAGGAGGGGAGGGTGGGAAGGGGGAAGGTTGGGGAGGGAAGGAGGCGGAAGGTTGAAGAAACGCGGGAAGGGTAAAGAGGGAGTGAGGGATGAGTTGGGCAGGGGGAGGGTGGGATGGGCGGGGCCGGCGCGGAAGTCGAGGAAGGCGAGGAAGGCGGGAGGGGCGGGGAGAGCGAGGTCGGCGGGCGATTAGGTGGCCAGCGCTCGCGGCGAAGATGCCTTCGAAAGGGAACCGGAGGGGGAAGCTGGAAGGCGAATATTCCTTAGGTGGAGAAAGAGGAACCGGCGATTATAGCACAGGTTGGAGATCTGAATAGTCACAGCAACGAGGGAGAGTAGTTAGAAGAGAGGAGGAGGAAAGATGGAAGATAGAGAGGGAGAGAGAGAGAGAATGAGTGCAGAGAACATCGAGACGGAAATTGCGAAGTATGCAGAGAGGAATAGAAAGAGGTGAGTGAAAACGTTTTAGTAATTTGATAGGCGCAGATGGTGAACGAAGAGGCGGTTGGAAGAGAGAATATGGCGTTGAAGGGCGGCGAGAACAGTCAGGACAGTGAGGGCATAGATAACAGGATGGATGGAAGGCAGTGATAGCATTTAAGGTGGGGGGTGGAGAGGTAGAAAGAGAGAGAAAAAAGAAGAGGAGACGAGTAGGGGATGGAGGGAGAGGGAGAGAAAGAGTAGTAGAGCCGGTGGCCACAGCAGTGAGAGTCAATGGGAGGGCACTGGTAAGAGGCGAGGGTATTGAGGAGATGAGGGTGTGAGGTGGTGAGGGTGGTGAGGAAAGATTGTCGAGGATTGGTGGTAAGACCAGAGAGAGCATATGTGGAGGACTGCAAATACGGGGATCGACAGCGGGGGATAGGGTGTGGCTAGAGCGGGGCGAGCTGGACGCCGCGTTGACGCGTGGGCAGCAGTGGCGGAAAGCGCTGCAGTAGTGGAGCGAGTCCGGGGCTGGCGGCGGCGGCCGATGGCGGGATGTTTTCGGAGGGGCGCCGTTTTTTGGTGGCGAGGTGACGCGGTGGCGGACCCCAGAGCGCACAGGGCGGTCGAAGGGCGCTGGGGCGGTGGGGCCAACAGGCGGGGTGAGCGCAAGTCGTGGGGACGGTGTGGATGGCGGCGCGGCGGGTTAGCGGGGACGTGGGGCGGTTGGGGTGGCCGGGGAGGAGGTCGGGGGGTCGGAGGGGGCAGATAGGGCGGCGGGGGCGGCGGGTATGGGGATAAGGGCGGCGGTCTGCGTCGTGGCGTGCCGGCGCGTTCGATCCAGGCGCCCCGATTGAATACGTGAGAGCCGCCGTTAATAACACGGCGATGGTCGCGTTACGACACGTCACCTCAATGAGCGGCCAGGGGCGTCCAGCGGCGCGCCCGCGGAGCGTCCGCGGCCCGCGCCCCTCCCCTTTCCCCTCTCGATCATCACCAAAGCCTATCTCCCAATCGAAACAGCCGGCACGACACAATTCCGCGTCGCACCATGTGATGACGATTTGTATTAGCGGCACGTCAAACACACGCCGTAACGAAGCCATAATGAACAAATCTCACGGAGGACTTTCCGTTGGAACTTCAATCAATCGAAATTTCAATACCATCAGTTTCTTCTATCTCCTATACAATCTTTTTCCCCCCTACGATTAGGCGTAGTTTTAAGTAGTTCCAGTGGTAAATATATGAGGTTGATTATACAGTAGAGAAATCTGTCTAGTTTTGGTTGTGTGTTCTTCTGAGGTCACGTCCAAATTTGCTCTTCCGATATTATTTAATATAACACTTAATTTTTGTATAATGTGTATTTATTGCACAAATAAAATATCGATAAAATCATTTCATATCTAATCTGAGAAACGTAAATGGTGGAATACATAACCACGCGACTTGAAGGGTCTCCCTCTCAACTACTCACATTATATTGATAACAATTCACTTGTTACTCGCTCAGTAGCAATGAGAATCAATATTCAATGCGATGTACTCACAAAGCGTACAAAGTAAGGCGATATTTTGTATGTGTGAATTAATCATCCAGAAACCTTCTTTCATACGATGGAAATTATGGAATGTTTTTTAAGATCGTAGGAATCGACGTCGTGTCAACAATTATTCGTGCAGTATTGGTCGGAGCGTAATGTAAAGTTAAATACTAATTCTCGCAGAAAAGCTCATGTTGAAGCGACTAAAAGAAGGTTAAAGGGTTGCCCAACACATTTCCAATCAAAAAGAGAAGCAATTCACTCTCGAATTAGAACACTTTCGTCTACTGAATCATCATAAATAGACATACGAATTGGTACTACGAATAAACGAGTAGCTTGGAGAATAGTCATAATCAGGCTTAAATGGTTGTGGCGCAGCAGAAGAGAGAGCTCTTCATCGTCTTGATATTGTTGCAGTATACATGCTGACAGACGCGGACCGTCGAAGGAAGATATCGGTCTATTGTCTCAACGGTGATTCTAGCTAACATATGTTTCGCTAGTGCAAAAACCAAGACAAATTGCTCGTAATTGATGCCTGTTCTCCTCTACATCTCACTTAAAAAATCAAGACTTTCTCGACATAAGCGTACATTTTCCAACATGTGACAGAAATAAGCTTATGATAATCGAATCATATAAATTTTCACAGGAATCTTTCATCGTTTTTTGCACCGAAGGAGGGACGGCGTCCAGAGAGGAGAGAATATCGTTTTGGTCTCAGTGATTCTAGCTAACATACTCTTTTCGAATACGAATCTAGCTCAAAAAGAAGCTATTTCTGTCTCTTAATCATATAGCCTATTTTTCCCACGAAGATCTTTTTATCATCAAGTGGGGCACCTCAGAATAAAAAAGCAGAAAGCTCCATAACAATGAAATGAAAATAACCTTCTTTAAATTGGATTGTTTTTTCCGAAATGAATGATAAGTTTATATATTACATTCATTTTTATTTTGAAATAATTATTAAGATTTTGAAAAGAGAAATTTTGTTTTATAAATATTTTAACTAATACTACCTTTTGTCCGAGAAAAAAGAATTTTGTTTCGGAAACAAAAAATATTATAAATACAAATATTATAATTATATAGAAATGTTATGAAGGACTCCTTACTAATTAGAAAAAACTATAAAGATTTCTTACAACATTATTTTAATCCAAAACATTTTGAAGAAAATCCAGTCTGCTGGAATAATCTCTAGAGCCGCCCCCTATCTATTTTCGCTCCTTCGCCCGCCCGAGGGAGCTGACTATCAAATAAACAAATTTATTTACAAAAACACATTTGCTCTCGTCAGATTCAATAACTCCAGTACTCCTAACACCAACCACCAGCACCGAAAGAGAACAACATTTTTTCAGCGTGGAATCGTTAAGCTTATTCCCGCCAGACGACGTCTTATCGCCCCGCGCGGGGGCGAGGGAGTGACGGTTGAAAAGAGCGCGCGGGCAACGCTGAGCGGGGGCGGGGCGAGGGCGGAGATGGGGCGGGGCGTGGCGGGCGGGGCGGGATGGGCGGGGCGGGCGGGGAGGGCGGGGCGGGTGAGTGGGGTGGGCGGGTGGGAAAGGGTGGTGGTGGGAAAGGGGTGGCGGGGCGGGGCGGGCGGCGCGGGCGGGCGGGCGTGGCGTGGCGGCGGCGCGGCGGACGTCCTCTGCGCTGCCTGGCAGGTGAGCGCGCGCGCGCTTGTCGGGCGGCGCGTTTTGACGCCCCCGGCGTCCGCCCACCGCGCGCTTATCGCTATCGGCGCGACGAGAACTTAATTCTGTGCTACCGAGAAAAGGCGGTCCCGTGGGGAAACTACGGCCAGTAACCGGTATTAATTAGCGGGACGATGAGGCGAGCGCGGTGCGCGGGGGCTTTGGGCGGAGGGAGGCGAGTGGGGAGCTTTGGGCTGTGGCGGTGGGCGGCAAGTAACGGAGCGGGAGCGGTGGATGTCGGGGCGGGGCGGCGGGCGTAGCGGGGGTGCGGGGCGGGCGGGGCGCAGGCGGGCGCGGCAGAGGCGACGGTGAACGCGGTGAGGTGGCGCGGCGGGCGCGCGGTGGGGGCGGGGGGGCGGCGGCGGGCGGCGGGCGGCAAGGCGGGGTGTGGTGGGGTGGGAGCGGTGGCAGCGCCGAGGGGGCGCGCCGCCGCCGCCGCATCGCGTGACTGTCCCGCGACGCCCGCCCGCCAGCCCGCCCCCCTCGCCGCCCATCTTGGTGCCACGTCCCCACGTCCGTAATGTCTTCATGTAGCGCACGGAAACGAATGCAGGCGCGGCCATTGCCGACGCCGGCGCCGCCCCCTGCTCGCGCCGCCGCGCCTCGCGCCCACCGCGCCCCCAGCGGGCGGGCCTCCCAACGTCGAGGAGTTACTCGATCGGAACACAGGCTTCGTCACGTAATGGTTTTACTAAATTTCAAATCGCAGAAATATTATTTACTTAGGATATTATATTATTTACTTATTATACATTGTTATAAAATTTTATACGGAAAAAATAATAGTTTTAGTATCTAATTCGTAAGAAGTCTTCATCTACTTCCTTACCTGATTGATATGTAACATTTAATTCTCAAAATTTTATATCTGTAATTTCACTAATTCAACTTTTCAAAACTGTTTTGGAATCTAGTAACAATTGCATTCGCAAGCATTCGTTAATATTGATGGTGAATATTGCGTACCTTGGATTCCGAATGTAGGTACCGCTTGTATCATTTTCTCTCTAATATTTTTTCCTGCTAAATTTAAAAACTTACTCCGTTGCAGACAGTTCAAATCTCTTTGTATTTACCAATCATATTTTGAAGTATGAACTCTCGCAGTTCGTTCAATTTCCTACACACTAATAAGCTAAGTGGGATCGGAGGCAAGACTCCACGTCCATTATATTGTGTCAGTCTTCCTTTCATTTCACTTCACCATCGCTGTAACTGTACGTATACATTGTCTGAACAGTCTTTGCGCCCCGCCCTACTAAGTACACTGATGACCGACTCCACCCCCAATCCTTCATTCCACGTCGCACGCGAGTAAATATTTTACAAAAAATGCGACGCTGCAGTCGATACCACACGCGCTACGAAAAAGATGTTGATAAGGTGTGGATAGTTAGAGTTCTGTTTCACTCCCCTCGTTCCTCCTTTTCTCCACCCCCTCTTTCTCCTTCCTCGTTTCATGCTTACGTTCGAAAGCAAGTCATTATCCGAACTTTCATTCTGCCACGCCCCCACGCCAACACCAAGCGCTGTCCCCCGATGATTAAGTGATATTCTCACCCCCTTGCGGAGGGAGGGACATGCAGCTTAATGGCAAATGCTAACCAGTTGTTACCACTGGAGACTATTCATTAAAGCACGTGGTTGGTATGAGTAACGCAAAATCATAAGAAATCTGAGAGCTAAAGAAATGCGCAGTAAACGTAGATGTGACTGAGAACTAATAAACTATCAAGTGAAGATGATAAAAATAAAATACGATGGTGAATGCTACCTCAGGTAGGTGACAATAGTTCTTTATGGCCGGTCTATATGGTACGGTAAGTTCACGAAGTTTGCTTTTGTGATTTACAACTATTGCAGATTCGTTGTGAAGGAGTGTTATTTATTGAAGAGATAAGTCGTTTAACCCGAAATATGACGTTGAAGAACCTTTCATTTGGAATGAGTGAGTTTTTCCTTTTTGGTATATCCGGTATGGAAATGGTATATACGGTATGAAGAATACATTCCATAAAAAAAACTTTTTATATGTTGCAATAAGGGAACCAAGCTTGGTCCCCACAGTTTTGTGATTCGTGATATTTTCGTAGACGTTTCAATTACATTTATACAAAAATGACGATAGTTTATTAATTTCTTTTGATAATGATGCAGGAAGTGTTGACCCTACAGGACTTGAAAACATTGAGTAAAAAAATTGAAAATTGTGGAATTAAAACTGTAAAGAAGCAAGTTATTGAAAGATGTTATAAGATTTTTATTAAATTGTGCAAAATATTAACAGCAAAAGCGATAAATATGTATGCAATAAATCTGTATGCAATATACTTGATATACTTGCAGGTATGTTTTGAAAGAATATTTGCTTAATATAAATCAAACATGTTATTTTCGAAATTATATCATTATACTTGTCCTAAGAAAAACTCTTTCTCTCTATCCTTGCTGCTATTTTTTAATTTATTCTGCCGCATGATCTGAGTTGTCATAATTCTCTCCCCGTTTAGTTCATTTCAGTTCATATCAAACGCCAGTTTACATTTCTTTCAAAACATTCAAACCACATTCTGTTATCTACTTTCCAAGTGTGCTTAAAAAAGGCAATTTGTAATTAAATAATTTTCATTAGAATGTTATGTACGATATACAAAATCTTCTTAATCAATATGAAACCGTATTTTTTAAACCGTATTTTAATCTAAATATCATTTACGGGATTGAATGTATTAAGTTACGTGAGTAACAATTTAAAAAATCCTAACTTGAAATTGTTTCTGCCCGCCTCGAATAGGAATCAAATACGATAAAAAATAAGTTTTTTCACCGTTCAAAGCGAATTTTCCTCCAATGTGGCGGCTATGGTGCGTATCGGACTGTTGTACTCAACTTGGCGGTCGACGATTCCGATCCACACCGTCCCGATCCATCCAATCGATGCTGTGAATTTTTAAGGGCGAACAAATCTTTCGTATGCATTCCTTCGGAGGGGAAGTAAAGCCGGCTGTCCCATGTTAGTAGATTTACTGCATGTAAAAGATCCTCAAGCCTAAATGACGCCTCTGAGCTAAATTCCAATCGCCTGCTTCATCACCCCAATAAATACCCCCTTTCTTCGCTAGTTGGTGAAAAGAGCGTAGCGAAATTTGCGTGGTCAGATGCAAGAGCGGGCCCGATGGCTCGAGTCTCGCCACGTAATATAAGGCATTAATACAATTCAATTCAATTCAATTCAACGCGCGCCGCCTCCCAGTTCATGTGCCACCGCATCCTCCGACGCTGACCTTCTTTCGCCGTCCTAGCGTCTTCTGACTCCGCCCCCCGCCGTCGGCGCTTCTGCTGTCATCCGGCGAGACACCGGCGGCGGCGGCGGCGTCTTCTGTTATTAGCCTCTCCTGATTCTTAGAAAATGGCCCGCTCGCCGCCTCGCCTCGCCTTGCGGCGGTGGCGGTGGTGGAGGTGGGCGGCGCGGCCGGCCGTGTGCCAGGTAGAGGCGCAGGGGTGCCCCTCCGCCCCCACCATTCGCACTAGGGCCGCTCAGACACTCCTTTCCTCAATGAAAACACTCGTATCATCTTGAAGTGTGAATATCAACATTTTTACTACGCCAATGTAGCCTACTCGTACTATGTCCAGCACTAACATATGTGAAACTTTATTAAGCACAATGACACCCTTCAGAACTATATATTTTAAGTTTTCTTCTATGAAATCAATGTGGTATGTTCTGTAGTCAAACATTCTTTATGCAAGTGATCTTCTATTTACACCTGTTTTTGTAATGCAGTGTTTTGGGCAGGTTTGGATTCGTAAAAGCGATCTCATACTCGGCTAGTCAAACGACAATGAAAAACATTTTATCTCCTACATATTGAACTTCCCCGAGTCGGTTTGTGACAAAAAAAGCAATATTTAATTAACGAAATATTATCAAATATTCTAGCATTTCAAACCGTTATATTAAATTAAATTAATAAACTACATGTTTAAAAACTTGGCACTGTAATGGGGATAAAATATACATCCCAAAATATGTTGAAAAATCAACATTTTCAATGCGTTTCGTTCCAATTGTTCAAATTGTAAAGTGCTGGTAAAATATTCAAACCTTTTCTTGGGGGTAGGATTTCTCATAAGAAGAATCGTAATGAAATGAATACGTATTATAAATAAATTAAACATAATATAATTTTAGACATTGCACTATTTTTTTTAAAAAAAGCAGTAATATTATAATTGCTTGAAAAATAAAAAAAAATAAATTTAATAATGTATCAACTTTATGAGGCACGTATATAATATCTTCTTAATTATATTCAAAGTCATTTTATGTATGTGCCCTCATGTATTTGTACAAAATGAATACCAAATTACATTTAATATTGTCTCCTAGAAATTTCAAAGGATCTAAAAACATTATTAAAAATCAAATATAATATATGAGCATGATATGTTATTAACATATCACATTCTATAAACCAAACAAGCTTAAGTTATTCTTTTTACTGACGCCATACTTTAAAACAATAACCTTTCCCAAACCTTAGAATTTTATGGACAACCCTGGAAGGTTTCTCTAGTAAATCGCGGTTTCGAACCAAAAAAACACGACTGGGCACGTCAGGAGCGCAGGAGATTGAATTGTTACAAGATGATTACCGAGAACAAACTGAAAATATTTTTGCCTTTACCTTTCAGCCATGAACGCCGACGAAAAAAGAAACAAATTTACGTAACGATCGGGCTGTCGGCTCCGAAGAAACTTTCCCGAAGACACCAGGTAGAGGACCCGAAGGCGTCTTCCTTCCTGCCCCACACCAAAAGGCGGTCGGCAGTCCTCACAGAGGCGCCATGCCCTCTCGTGGGATTAAGGAGAGCCGGAAAACATCCCTTATTTACATCTTGGAGACGCCAGCCCTCCCCAGAAGGCGAGCGGCAACTTTGTTCTTTGGGGATATGTACTTATACAGTTGTAAAAATGTAAGGGTGCCGGGGATAATGAGCGGAGGTGTTTTGACAAACGTCGTAGCGCAGAACAAAGAAAGCGCCCTTCAGTGATAATGGATCTCTTAATGCATCGTATCATAAAAAAATCACATTATACTTTACCTGATCCAAGTGAAATATGAATTGAATTTTTACCAGAAAAGGGATTGAATTTAAACATTTTTGTCTTCCTCAAATAATTGCATCAATAACAATTAAACTGGAAGTTAAAAATAGTCATGGCGATTCGTTGCGATTGCGAATTAGTGTCGAGACACGGATATTTTCTGCAACACCACAATAACAGTTGGTTTAAAGTAGTTCAATCTTGAGGCACTGTTTTTCCTTTCTTCTTCTCAGCACTGCATTTTCATTCCATTTTTTTCATTACGTTGTGTTCTACTCATTCACCGTTCGTACATCATCTGTTAACGAAAAATCATTGATCGAGATAGGATTCTCCATACTTTTCCAGTAAACATCCTTGTAACGTTTTTCTTCTCTGTTTCTTCTTGAGTCCTCTAGTTCAATGACCAAAAAATGTGATCACTGACTGTGTGTTGGGGGGCGGGGATTCATGTGTAGTTCAGTTAAGTCTTCTTGAATCCTCTTTCTCATTGAACAATAAAGCCTGAGTGGTGTGTGTGGTGTTGCAGGAGTAGTTCCCCTACGATCTTCTTGAGCCCTCTTACTCCTTCTCCAAAAAACACTGTTCGATGAATGGCATGAGTGGTGTTGCAGTTGTGATTCCAGCATGGCCTTCTTGAATCCTCCTTTTCTTTGACGAAGAAAGTTGCCTCGTGACGCGATGTGTGTGTGTGTGTGTTCGTGCAGGTGTGGTTCCAGAACTGTCTTCTTGAGTCCTCTTGTAGCGCGA
>BOPP01000006.1:3964217-4003858 GCA_017312745.1 Gryllus bimaculatus
ATGAAACGTGCACGTCGAATCAAATTTGAAATATATAACATACAGTTTTATTTTTATTTTTATACGTACATTGTTCAAATTGCATTTGTAAAGTGATACGAGTTATTTGATACGAAAAGAACTGAATTTGATTCAATTGTATTTATGAAATACAAGTGAGCATTAAATAAACACTTGAAGATAATATTGCGATAGGTCGCCCCTTCAATTTAAGATTTTACTCTTAAATAAACGAATACCACATTATCATATGTCAAAAAAATATTAAAATTACATATCATATATTTTCACACAAATCAATAATACAATGTCAGCATGCATTTAAAAAAATCTTGACATTAACTGTTCAAAGAAGTCATCAAAACCGCGGTTTTCCTTTCCCAGCTCCTCTGGAGCTTGCTGCCACGCCCCCCGAGGAAGCCAAACAAAAGTCGCACTTCAAAGGCGCGCCGCCGCGCACTTGGAACTGCACGCCAGCACGCACGCACGCTCGCACGCAGGCACATCGCATGCTCAGCGGTCCCAAAGGGGCGGACATCCAGACAGGCCGGCTGAAGTCATTCTTACTCAATGCTTACTTTCTTTTTTTATATATACTTCTATATGCATACCGTCTTCTTTGTCTATTTTGACTATAGAAAAGTTCTCAGAAACTGAATGTTTTTTAATGGATTCTTAGACTACTATTTCTGCGTTGGGTTCGTAGGCTTCCGCGACCGGAGTCAATACATTCTTGACTATCCGGGATGAGCCGCGTCTCTGTCAATTGTGCTGACGTTTCGGCCATCTTGCTGTAGCCTTCTTCAGCGGAATTGCACTACAAAAGATCGCCGAAACGTCAGCTGATAGAGACGCGGCTCATCCCGGATAGCCCAGAATGTATTTCTGCATTACACAAGATTCTTTCGTAGATGACTGAATCTCTACTATTGAACCACGGTGCGGCGGCGCATGTGTAGCGTACCTCAGCACTCCGCGATTCTAAATAGCAACTCCGTGCCCTCCTCAGGACGAACGAATCGTACTAAAGCACGAGTTTACGGTCAAACTGTACTCGTAAGGAGCTTCCCATTTTCACTCATCTCCTATCGCTTCGCCTTCACGACAATAAAACCGCTAAGCGTAACAATGTTAGATTAACTATTTTTACAGGCGACAAAACTAAATTGTTTATCTCACGTCTGCTGAAACTGCGGGTGTCACGAAAAATGACCGTTTGTGAGGGGTACAAATGAAGCTGTTTAATATTATGCTACAGCAATTTTTATTGCAGAGAGAGCGACAAAATTTGGTTTTTATAATTGAACCTGATGATTTTTCTAAGTCCATGATAAGTAGCGTTGGCGACGAGCTCCGAAATATGAGTAATAATACAAAACAATACTTTTGAAAAATGTAGACGTTTTACGGCTGTATTATTCCACCTCATAGAGAGAAAATCGGTGTGACACGCTGTGAGACCATTCTGTCCAGCAATGCATAATTATGAATTTGTTGCTTTAAACTCTACTCATAAGCTACAGAAATCTATTGCTTAAAAGCCATAAAAATAAAGGCTTTAGGACAATATTACAAAACTTTTTAAGGAGCAACTCATACAATCGTTCTACTGAAAACTGCATCACAATATCTGTAACGATTCAGGAGATAGATCTATTCGAAATATGACAGAAATATCTCAGGTGAGCCAAAAATGTAATAAAAATGCTGTTATTTTTCGACACTTGGCTGGAGTGAAATGTAACCATTTGATATAATAGAAAATTGCACCAATTTCCTCTCAAAGTTCATTTTCGTCGGTTTTTAGAGTTTCTAGGTAATAAATTGCATCTGGCCATATTTTATGATTTCACCTTCGATGAAATGCATGTATTTGAGAGTCCAAATGCATGGAAATCAACAATGCAAGGCTTCCCTTTCCATCCCCTCCCTTTACTTTCCTCTTTGTCCTATTACCCCTCCTCCTCCTGCCCCTTATTCCCCTCCTCCTCCCCTGTCCTAATCTGCATCCTTCCCTTCACCCCCATATCCTTCCCACCCTTCTCCTCTCCTCCTCCTCCTTTTCTCTTTCCCTTTCTTCCCTTCCCTTTCCCCATTCCTCCTCCGTGTCCTCAGTCAGGGGCGGTTGGTAAGTGGCAAGGAAGGAGACAGACAGCATTTCTGGTCGTTATGTGCAAATATACATTTTCCTTTTGTTGTAAAATATTTCTTTTGTTTACTTTGAATAACTCTGAACAAAACGGAAGAAGAATATGAAGGTTGAGCAGGAGGAGGTGGATAAAGAGAAAGAGGAGAAGGAGGTCGGTTATGAAGAGGGCGTGGAGGGGGAAGAGGTGGAGGAGGAGGGAGCGGGGCGAGGCGGCGCGCAGGCGGGAGCGGATCCACGACCCGCCGACACGCGAGCCCAGGCGGCCGCCACGCCGGCCCCGATGAAGATGGGATCGCGTCCCCCAATTACCACTTTCTTGGCGGACGCCGCGGCCGCTTCGCATGCTCCTCCCCTCCCTCCCTCCCGCTCTCCCGCCGCGCCTCCTTCATCCACCACTGACCACCCTTCCCTCCCTCCGGCCATCGGCCTGCAGCCCCTCGTAAAAAAGACGCATCTATCATCTTATAAAATAAACTCACAATTATTAACAAAAGAATTAATTATGGAAAGGGGAACACTGGAATTAAACATATCTCAATAACACTAAATGATACTCATCTTCAAGACCGAGCTGTTTTCAAAAAAGATTCCCTTCTCGGCAAGTAAATTGAGTCCCCCGACATGTGGAAACCTGTTATTTGGAAGTAAGTAAAATTAAATTTGCGGAGGATCGTCGTCATTTGGAATCTAAAAACTGACAATTTCCGAGGAGAACGCGATGCCTCCCCCGCGCCTGGCGCCTAATTGCCAAGCGCGCGGCGGCGTCTGGGTGGCCCGGCCGGCGGCGGGGCTCTGGCTGGCGGGCGAGGGCGGGGATCAAGGGGAGGGAGCCGCCCGTGCCACAGCCAGGCCGCCCCCGTGCGCCTACCCGCCAGCTTGTTCTCTCCCTAACCCACCAGCTGAACCGCCTGCTTATATGGTTGTTCGCTAAACCGCCGCTCCGCCAAGAGTTTACTAGAAACCCTTCCGCCTTCCTGACCGGGCGCCTACGCAACTGCCCGCCCTTTCATGCGCGTGCTTGCCCATTCTCTTGGCCCTTTTGCCCGCCAATATGTTTTCTGCCCATATGCCCGCTTGTTCGTGTACGCGCTTCCCTGTCCCTTCTCTCGCCCGCTCATCCCGTTTGGCCGTTATATCAGCGCACTCACTGCCCTTCAACTCTTTTCCTACCTCCTCATAATCTGATGCATCTGTAATCGTTTGCCAAGAATTTCATACATCACGTTGCAGTCTCGTCTCTTCCAACTAGCAATTCCCGTAGCCGTTAGCATTTAATCACAAATAATCACTTTGTATTTGTCTCTACCATCTTTTCATTTCTCCCTTCTTGAAGTTTAAATTAACCTTCTCCTTGCATCTGTTCTTCCACCTTCAATTGCAACTCCACCTTGCGCCTTTCCTTGCATCTCCTTCCCCACCTCCAATTGCATATTTTTGTCTACTTCTAACCGCATCTCTTAATTCACCTCCAACTGCATCTCTACATTCACCTCCAACTGCATCTCCACATTCACCTCCAACTGCATCTCTACATTCACCTCCAACTGCATCTCTTACCTCCACCTCTACTTGCATCTCTTCCTCCATCACCTACATCTCTTCCTCCCCCTGCAGCTCTTTTAAGTTCAAATTGACCTCCCCCTCCATCGATGACTCCGCTCTCTCCTCCACCTCCACAGCATCATCTCCCGCCTCCCCCGTCGCCGCACCGCCGCGTCCTTCCTCCTGCCCCGGTGGTCCCCGGGACAGGCTCCCTAAATTAATACTTCGCCTCCGTGCTCCTATCAATGACGGCTAATGCTGCCCGCGCCGCCCTCCGCAGGTAAGTGGATTCCTGCGCGGACCCATCAGGACCAGGAGCTGGCGCACGCCATTCCGCCCCCCCCCCGCGCCACGGCGGCGGCGGCGGCGACTAGATACCGGAGGCTGCGGTAGCGGTAGGTAAACACACCCATACTCGACGCAGTGATTTCAGGGAACATTCTGGGTGGACCCTGTTCGGTCGAAGACATCGCAAACGACCGCCTGATTCTGCCAAATGGTTCTAGTCTCCCCGCAATTGACAGTTCCAGACATTCGCCTTTAGCCATTACTTAGAGGCGATGTGTCAGGAAATAGAAAACATTAAAACGTTTCGATGTACTTATACGATTTTTAATATTAAATGTGTCTGAATGTTTGGAGAAATATTTTTAAGAGGTACTTCACATTCCTCTTGCATTCGTTAGGTTGGCGGAAACCACCAGGAAAACTATTAATCTATTACTTTTAAAATGTCCTGCCATTATGTCTGAAAATTGAATCAGAGGACCTTTATAGGACTGCTCGTTCACAGACGAATAAAATAACTTTTATAAAATACACTTTTATACTATAATGACTCAGATTAGAACAATAATTGATCTTCATTTGATACTGTTTTGAGGCTATTGGAAGTTCGTCTACGAAAGCCACTATGCCTTACTTAATCTACACTTTAGTCAGGGTTTCAAATATTTAGCGAAATTTGTTGTAGTTTCAATCATACAGTTAGTTTTATGATGAAATTTCTAAACAGTATTTCCTGGTAGCATATTGTCAGTATAATATTTAGTTTGAGTATGAAAATAACTCAATCACTGTTCTTCGAACTCTTCTTCCTGAAACCATCTTTATCTCTTCGTGCTCGTTGGGCACCACTTTGTACTAACAAGTTCCCTAGTATTCTAGTTGAAGTACTACATCTTCGAAGCTCTAACTGTAAGGATGTATAAGTACTGTAAGGATGAATATATTTACCGGCAACATTTAAAGAAACGTAATGTATGATAAAGTGGATGTGAAACGATGAATAATGCTTCTTCTTCTTCTCCCTCAACGCATTAGACGGCGGGTTTGGTCGTTTGCGCTCTTTGGACTAACCACTTCTCCTGTCTCCAACGCTTCTTCTTCTTAGGGATGTACTGAGCACTTGCTTTGGAATTACGCGTCGTCCTTCCATTCTTTCGAGGGTGTTTTTTCAATTGTTCTCTGTATTCCTTAGTTTTTCGTTTAAGTTGTAAAATTCCTATATTTTTATCCGGATGATCCGTTTTTTAATCTGTCCATTCTTCGTTACTCCCAGGACAGAATCTTAAAAATTCTCATCTCGCTATGCTTGAAGTCTACTGTGTGTTCTGGAGTTTTTCATAAGGTCCCAGGGTTTTTCGCTTTCCGTAAAATCCGCAAGCACTGCCCATAAACTTTTATAAAAACTTTAAAGCATTGCTGTCTTTTACGGACCTTTACCTTTTTGAGCGCTCTTTTGAGTGGTGCCACACATCATATGAATCTTTCTATTTTCCTTACCAATATCAACTTTCGACTAAGAATGATACGTCACTCCTAGAAATCTAAAGGTATTAACCTGTTCAATAAATTTTGTGTTTTCTAATATGAATTTACATTCTTAAAGGTTGTGCAGCCTTGGAATGCCATGGATTTTGGTTTTATTTGTAGATATACCTAGAATATTATTACTTTTGTTATTTTATATAGTTTATATAGTGCCCTTTTGCAGATTATCTTCTTTATCTGCCAACTAAAAATCTGGTCTCAGCAAACATAAAAGTTTTAATAAAATTTGTTCCTTTAAAATTGTCTTCTATATTAAAGTTTCATTGGATCTGTGTGTGTCCATTCTCTCTGACCAGCAGTTGTCTAGACTATAGATTCAAAGTATTACGGTGGAAATACAAGACACCGTTGGTTCTGACCCTTTTTTAATATTTATTCCTTTGGGCATAATTCCAGATTTTAGTTTCTTATTGTTTACTCTGTGTTCCTAGGTATATATGATTCTTATAACTTCGATCGAAGTGCAACTATTTCCATCCTTTTTTCCATATATTTTCCATAGGTCTTCCTCTGTGTCAGTATCGAATCTCGTTACTGGTAACAATGTAAACGACTATGTAGGCGTCCTTTAATTGTATTGTTCTTTCTTTTTTCTATTCATTGTTTTAATATACAAGATAATTATTCCGACCAGAATCGTTTCTTCCGCTGAAACCTGTTTGTTCCTACAGTAAGTATACTGTCTACATGTTTTTCAATTCTATTTACTATTTCTATCTCCCATATATTTTATATGCCTGTGTATTCAGAAGACTTATGTACTACCTCTATAATTTTTCTGCAGTCAGTTCTTGGTCTGTCTTTTAAAAAGGTATTACACGTGGGGCTTCTTCCATTCCATGTTGGTGATTTGCTTGGTTTGCTGCCAGCATTGAGGTTTAAGGACAATCTAGATAGCCCTAATCACTTGACTTCTTCTGGTAGAGATTTGAATATGTTGTCTAAATTTAAATATTGTCTCAGCCTGAGCTTTTCGGTTTTCACAACTTTGCAAGGCTTTCTTGCAAGTTCATTGAATTCTATGTTATTTATGCAATTTTGCTGGATTATACATCTTGGTATGTTTCCACCTCTCATCAATGTTAACAATATTTTCCCTCTTGATTGTTCGCGACAGATGTTTACGAGAACTTCAATCCATTGCTTCTCTGATCACCGAAGAATCTAATTGTGCTGCGTGTTTTTCTTCTCTGTCTTTAGGTGTTTGCCATAATAGATGTTTGTCAAGCAGTAGACTTGGCCGACAAATGTACATCTTCTTTCTATGTTAGAAAGTGTATCTTCCGCCAGCTTTCTGTTGTGTGCAGCTTTTTACTAGTTTTTATTGTTTGTTCTCTCTCTCTTGTGTCTATTACATTCTTCCTAATGTTCAGAGAGTTATTTCGTCATGAGCCACTGTAGATATGACTCCTTCTTTCTTTGAATCTGCCAGCGTTCAATTATCTGCATTCCACAGCATTAGTCTCCTTTTTTGGCTGATTATTTTATTCCTTTTCCCTAAGGTTTCAAAAGCTACACTTTCTATCCAGTTGGTTAGCTTTCTGCATTCTAATTTCATTAATTCGCTGCTGATAGGTTCTTTAGCATATTATAGTCTTATCGTGATTGAAATAAATTTCTGATGCTAGGGTCTTCTAATAGGTTAGTTTTTCTCCACACTTGTTTGCCTTTATTGTGATCTTTTTGCGCTTTGGTTCTGCGCCCATCTTAGTTTTAATGATGTTACTTTTACTCTTACTAGGAAATGATCAGAATTTATATCCATTCCGTCTCATCACTACCCTCACGTCCTGTAAATAGTTTTTCCCATCTTATTCATTTGCAATTAATAGTTAATTATTGGATCCATGTTACCCTGACACCTCGTAAATCGATGGATCATCTTTATGTCTAAAGAACGCATTTTCTATTCGTAATGAATTAAAATTCACAAAATCACGTAACACTTTTCCATTTTGATTAATTACTCTTCTCCGTTTGTTCCAATTATTTCCTTCATGGGCCGTTGTTCTATCCTAGCATTCGTATCACCTCCTAGGACTATATAATCATTTTTATTTGTGGAATCTAGTACACTTTGTAGGCTTTCATAAAATTTATTAGATTCTTCCTTTCTACTCTCTTCAGGAGCATACACTGATACAATACTCATATATCCTCTAGCTATTTTGAATCTGCATGTTACAATTCTTTCATTTACCCAACTGCAAGACGTTATCCTATTTCTCCATTTCTCATTTATCAGAATAGCTGTTCCTGCTACTGCTCTATTTTCGATAGGTATACCGCTATATATTAATGTACAGTTTCCCAGATCACATGTTCCCCTCTGCTTCTTTTTATTTTCAGATAACATAACCAAATTCAGTTTACCACTCCTGACTTCTCTTAGCAATTCGTATTCTTTGTTAGCTATGCCCCAAAGTCCGTTACAAAGGATGTCCTTGTTTTACAATCAAATGAGTGAGCCAGTTAATAAGAGTCTCCCCTGGCCGGAAAGTTTGGTAGTGGGGCTGCCACCTCACTGCTCCCAAACTCGCAGGATTTGTATAAGGTTTGATGAATAATGCACAAAATTAAATAACGGACATATAGCACTCATAGAATTTTAAAATGAGAGGTCTAACAGCAATTTTTTTTTACATTTATTACTTTTTTTTGTCTAACACTTCGAATGAGATAATGGAATTTATAAAATTGCAACATTGAAAAATGTCTGAAATTGTAGCTCCACAATTATCTTCCAAATGTTTTGCTACAACACAAAAAAATTAAATAAATATTATTTAATCGTAAGGCATTATTCATAGGTACGTAAATGAAAATTGCAGATAATGCAATGCCATGGGAATGCACCTGTCCCATTATTTCATCTGGTTGGACAACCAGTTCCAACGACGGACGGCAATTTTACCTGGCATTAAAACAAATAACTCCGACGTTTCAGCCTGTTGGCTGTAACTCTCTCTTCACACACACATACGCACGCTCACACACACACACACACACACACACACACACACACATACGTAGACACACATTGTCACCAGTAAGTTCAGTATGAAGTGTTCCATCCTTTTACAAATTTCATCAAATCCGCTATTCAGAAACTCATTGGAAATATTTTTTTAAGCCAAATTTGTTTTAATTCGGGAAATAATATTGTAATTTAGTAATAAGCAACTCAAGTGAATATAATATTAGACACAGATTATTGCAATAAAAATTGAAAGTATACAAGTTTTGCAAGTGTGGATAATCACTTCATTTTTCAGAGTATTTTTATTTTATAACTAATGCCAGTGGGTATTGGGCTGAATGCAAAAAAGGGAAGAGTGGCTTTAAAGTTGATGACTCCAAAGTACATACAGTTATTTTAATAAACTACTATAACTGTATCTGACAATCAGTTAACAAACTTAATTTTTCAGCGTTATCAACATCACTGTCGAGCAATATCTCCGATGAGTAATATTGCTAAAGACACAGTAATGATTTTGAAGTAAGTAACTTTGAACAAATAGTGCTAGAATTATTGTCAGTATTAATTTTATGTGGATAAAAAAATCGGGGTTAATCCTTCCAATAATTCGATTACAATTACAGCAAATATAGACACCAATTGAGGACCATTTAGTTCTGATGCATATATTGGTGGACTAGTATATTTCTACGCATTTACTTTTTATATGGCTTTCTTAATATCATATATTGGTATTCATAAATGGCTTTGTGTTTTAATGGAAGAAAACGAGGACATAACGAAACCAAATAATCACGAAGAGTGAAACACAAATCTTAGTTACTGCATATTAGAAAACAATTTGAAATGAGTTACAAATTCATTTTCAGAAAAAACAGTAAAAAACTAAAACTGTATTGACTTATTTTTCACTACATTTGGGACATAAACAATCTTCGATCCTACCACCATGATTCACATACAACTTCGTATTTCTAATTCAAATAAAAATTCAATATTTTCCTAAACCTTAAGTAAGGAGCAAACATTTAAAACGTGGCATGTCCACTTTACTCCTTCCGAATAAAAATTAAAAATATAGTAGAAAGATTACACTTTTCACATAGTCATTAACTCAACGAATAGATCACTACTTAATGTATTGTAAGATATCTCACGGTTCTTTCTGAGAATAAATTTCTACGTAAAAACAACAGAACTCACGTTTGGCCAAATGAACATGTCACCTTTTGAATGTTTGCTCGCAGCTCGCTCCCGCAAGTATGCAAGCAGCTCGGTCAGACTGGTGCTACAAATTTTAAGACAGAGTTTCAGTACTTAGATATAGAGAGTTTCAGTCTTTATGGATATACTTAGTATATTCATAAATACTGAAACCGACTTATAATTTGAAGACACTCCTGTTGCACCAGACCTGGCCGAGCCAGCTTTGCACTACGCACGGGGAGCAGGCTGCGAGTCGCGTGTATGTCAATTTAGCGCGTGCGGTGAGGCACGCAGGCACATCTTCGCCCTGCCGGCGGCGGCCGAGGCGGCGGGGGGCGGGGGGGGGGGGGCAAAGCGCAGGAAGGCAACGGGGGGGTCGCCGTAATGTACAAGCCCTCTGCCCAGCGCTGCCTCGGGCGCTGATAGAGACATCTAGCTGTCAAGCCGAGCGGCGGACGGCCCGCACCGCGCCGCACTCGCCACGCCTCGCCCCGGGCCGGCAATTACCTCGCTGGGGCTGGACGCGACCTGGACGATGCCCAGCCACTGGCCCTCCGCCCCCCTCCCCTGCACGAAGCCGCTGTGTGCGAACGGGTCGGTGTGTCAGTGTGTTGGTGTGTCAGAGTGTTGGTTTGTTAGTGTGTTGGTGTGCCAGTGTGCTGCTGTGCCAGTGTGCTGCTGTGCCACTGTGCTGGTGTGCCAGTGTGCTGGTGTGCCAGAGTTTGGTGTGCTAATGCGTTAGAGTGCCAGTGCGTTGGTTTGCCAGAGCTGGTGTACCAGTGTGTTGGTGTGTCAGAGTGTTGGTGTGTCAGAGTGTTGGTGTGTCAGAGTGTTGGTGTGTCAGAGTGTTGGGGTGCCAGTGCGTTGGTGTGCCAGATCTGGTGTGCCAGGGCCAGGTGTTGGTGGGCCAGTGTGTTTGTTCGCCAGTATGTTGGTGTACCACTGTGTTGGTGTGACAGTGTGTTGCTATATCAGTGTGCCAGATTGTGTTGGTGTGCGAGTGTGTGAGTATACAAATGTGTTGATGTTGATTCTAGGAACATGAAAAATGATTTATATTTTTATGCGTAGTGTATGTATGTATTGTTAGTCAAGACTATGAAACTGTGATGTTTCCTTTCACACATTCATTTTTAAAACCTTCAATATCGCGCGATTTCCTTTTTAGTTGTAAACATTTTAACGAAGTCGTTAACTGCCTTCTTTGCAGAAACTGTTTCAATCATTACCGTTATCCCAATAGTCACCATATAAAGTCACCATATGCGTAGTCTTTGGTGGACTAATTACTGAATTAACTTCCTTTTTCAGGCCTAAAGACTCGTCCTTTACATTTCTTGCACACTCTTGAAATTTGTAGCCCAAATTTCATACAAATGTCAGATTTTCTTCGTTAATACAGTTCCACAATGTTCGTTTTCCGTAATGACTCATCCACTTAACATCTCTCAATAATAGTTTATCAGTTTGTAACAAAGGAAGGACTTTTTGTCAGCAATTTAATTTGTATCAGGAATATAAGCAATCAAAATATTATTTCCTTAAATCGCAAACAAAGTATGCAAACAAAATATTAGTCTCGATATTTTTCTACTTTAATACCCCTATTTTTAATCAACGTTGCTACTGCTGCGTTTGCTATTTCGATCAATTTAAGTTGTTTCCCATCTTATAATTTAACAACTATCTCGAATTTGTGATTTAAAATTTTCAGCATCTCCAGTGGAAACTCAATACCTTCAGTAAGTCAAATATCTTTCGGAAGGAAAATAAATTGGCTACTAATTAACAGCATCCAAGCTACTACTATTGTCATACCTAATTCCTTTGCAAATCTAAGACTCCTCTAACGTACTCTAAAAAAGGAGCGTTAGTGCGCACGCGAGTTTTCTGATAAGTATATTTTTATAAATCCATGACAAAGGTGCCCACATAATCCAAACGATTTTTATCTCTTTACGTTCTTAAGTTGTTAAATTCCTTTCTGCCAGTTTGCGTGGTAAAAAGGCTGAGGCCGTGTATAGCGTCAACACCGCCTTTCGTTTTGAGATATCCAGTCACAATAAAATATTTTATTAAATATTAATATCAATGCTAAAAGGTGTATTACAATAATTTACATACATACAAATTACAATTAGGATGACCTCAGTCCGAAGGTGGATGGAACTTTCAACAGGCGAAAGGCGTGTAGCAGGCTTACGCTTTTGTGTTCACTGTGGTAATTACAGGAGTTTGGTGTTGCCTTTCTCTAGATGGATGATCATGGAGTAATCATGAAGGGTGAATGAAGGTGAGAGACGAATTATTACGGATGCAAAATTGTTTCAGATACATGGTTCACGACACGTGATGGCATGACTAGCTAACAATTCTCCAACCTCTTGGTGAGAACACTCGTGCCTTAGGCGGTAATCGAAACCGCAGCTCTCAGCTTTACGTAATTGTACGAACCTCCAAGCCTGCAAGCCCCTGAGCCACAAGCGCAAGGAGAAACAAAGTTATTTATACATTTCTTAATATCCATTGCAAGAAGTAAACAACAAACATAATTTAGCACAGCAACATTGTTATTGATGTTTCTTATTTCACCAACATTCACGAAATTCAGGAATCAAGTTTCGACTCATCTGCTTGGACCATAAACAATGTTGTCACCTACACATAAACACACTAAAATCCTTAAAACTAATTCAAGCACGTATGCACACACTGTCACACATATCTACTCTAAAATGATAATTTCATCCAGAGGGTAATACATTATCAAACCTAAACTGTAGTAGGAACCCGCACACTGGAACAAATTCACTCTTATAACCAGATATCAGGTTAGTACAACTCGGACGAACAGCGACCGAAGTTCTCACCACAGGCAGAGGCAGAGGCAGAGCAGTAGACACGACACTGACAACAGCGCATCCGACGGAGACCGTGGCAAATTGAAACCGTCACGGCAGTTAGCTCTCCCGACTCCGCGAGAAGCCTTGCTGAATGGAATTGGAGAAAAGGAGCGGACAAAGGACAGAGAGAGTGAGGACGAGATGGACCGAAAGAGAAAGGGAAACGCGAAGAAATGTTTTCGGGATTTAATCAGGGGTGGCCAATCGAATCCGAAACTTGATGGCTTTTACTTCTAACGATTCGGAAAGGAAGTTGTTGAACGAATATGGGTGTGAAAAAGAAAACGAAGGAATTGTCATTTCTTTTAACAGCTTTTGCCAGCTTTATTCCTTTTTTGCGAGTTATTTTTATTAAAAACATGATGCCTAGCTTTTCAACCAGTAAACGAAATGAAACTTGAAGATAATATTATTTTATTTAATTTTCTTGCGAAAGGTACATTTACCAAATACTTAAAATGTTTATTCTAAATCTCAATAAAAATATTTTATTATGTTTCAGATAATAATTTCAAAGACCCAATGTGCATGTGATGTATACTATTTAAAGCCAGCTAAGCTTAATAAGTAAATAAATAAACCAACATAAAAACAAAGTTGCCCTTCAAGTTCAGTAACTTCCATACACTCCTGACCTCCCCACCAATTACTTCCTTTTATAATGTACAACATTACATGAAAATAATTCAGGAGTGAAATTTTAAAATATATATGCAGAGAGGGGTAAAATATACGTCGGAAATGTAACAATATAAGTGTTCATTCTCTTAATACACAAATATTTAAAAATGAAGAAAAAATGAACATTCTTTGCGAATTTTGGAGGTTATAAATTATAAAATTTCTTTTTAATTGGCATCTATAAAATAAGTAAGAATTAACGTATTTTTTGCTTCATTTAAGGTTGCAGTAACTTCTGGGTCATTAGCGACCACAGGTAGTTGTAACAGAGTACAATCTAAGATAAAAAAATCAAATATATACAAATACATATACAAATTTCGGAATATTGTCTGAAAATATCATCCATTGATTTCTTCACTTCGTTGCGGACATCTGTTATGCAATTTAACCTTCTTGTTGAGCAATTTTTCGTGAAGGTTTTTTGTAGTGGACTCTTTATTACTGCATCTGCTAAACACTGCCTTATTTATGTCTTTTTTATCTCAATTCATTGTGATTGTTATCAGATCTGTGTATTCACTCTGAAAAATGTTGATAATAAACGTACTCTTAGAAATTCATCGACAGTAAACATTTTCCCTACCAAACCTATCCTAAAATTTTGTTTTCCTACCTACCACTTTGTACCAAAGATTGATTTCATTTCTTTGCATTTCATATTTCTCTTGGCATCATCTGAGGGACATTAAGTTCCTGGAGAAGTTGGAGAGTTTCTCGAGGTTTTAATGTCTTTTTCCCTCATTTTATTTTTATTATTATATTTATTTGTAGTGATCTTTAAAGTTCATGCAGCTCGTTTTGGATTCCTACATCCTACTCCATGTGTTAGCACTTCCCCAAGAAAGATGCAGCTCGTTTTGGACAGCAGCTTTTCTTGTTGTAGGCAGCAATTTTGTAATACTTTTTGAAAATATATGCATAGTACTATTTGGAAATAAACAATCAATTTAATTTAAACAAATTTTAATATCGTTTAAAGAGATCCTTTAATATTTCGAAACTATCGTATTTTTTATACAAGTACTATTTCAATGGAACTTGGCCATCGTTGGCCACAGCACTTGGTTACCGCTGCGCTGGACGGCCATGGCCTGTATCGGGCAGGAGGACTATTTCAATCATATAAATTATTTCATTATATTAAGAAAAATCCAGTATGGTTAGTAAGGTATATTTATTTAAAATAATTCATATATGTAATAATTCTATAATAATTATGGAAAAGAATTACGAAGCTTTTCATCTAAAAGTTAAAAACACACTCCCAAATTCTTAATTTAACTCGTATGTACGAGTATCAATACACAGAGCAACATGCATGGACGAAAAAGAGTACATTTTCACTGAGCAATAATACATGATACCTTTGAATTTGTGCGCTTCAAAATGCGTGAAGTTGAAGTAAAGGATTCAATGAATAGTCAATGCCAAATGAAATCCATCTTGCGTACATAAACGATTATATTATGTTATTGATTTTATAAAAGTTTGCTTTTACAAATATTACAAATTATACAAATAGTAAAAATTGTATAACTGAGTACTTGATTGATTCTCAAATAAAGGTCAATAAAAAAATGGCTGCATGTTTATTGTGTAATAAATTCCTTAATCCTTACATTTAAATAAAGCAAACACTGGTGATAAATCCACAATTTGCTCCAATTTAAAGGTTTTATTAAGAATGTTGGGAAATATTGTTAATTAAAGAAAACAGCTACGATAGTCTGGTTATTGTGGTTTATTATACTGATTTATGAACATTTCCGAAAGAATTGCATGCGGTGTCCTCAACCTCGTTCTTAAAAGTCGTAATAATTTCTGTAACCAGACAGGGGGGCAAACACATGTCCTCGTGTAATAAACCATAACCTTATCTCCATTTCATAAATGTTCAGTTAATGGCAATGAATATGCTGTGAGGACGACTAATGCTTTCTTTGAAGTACATGATAACATGTGTATGCCAAATATAGAATTGTTTGAGAATTTCAGATACAAACAATTTCCGCATTCCAAACCTAGAGGGAACAAGAAGTGGGGGCATTACATTTGCATACTATACACATTGTCTTATCAACGCATCTGGCTATAAAATTTGCATGAATAATCGAATTTTCATCCGGTAGGCGGTAATAAAGTTCGTTAATTCGTCGAAGACAATGAGTAGAAAGATCAGATATTCAAATGTTAAATATCCGTTTAAAAGTTGCAATACTATTCAAATTAGACTAGTGTAAAGGGTAAAAATGAGATTGTATAAATGTAAAATATCAAAATCCAATGTACTCGTAATATGCATTTGAACTTTACTAGCAATATCAAATAAGGTAAGCAAATATCATTAGCACTTTTGAAAAAATTATCTTAACTATACCAGTATGTCTGTACTCTTATGTGCGTAACAACATATACATGCACCCACTCCCTCAATCCCACACTTTTACAAACGCTCACTCGCTCTCTCCCTCTCTCACACATATACCCTCACACTCACACCATTAGAGCTTGATAAAGATGTCGAGGTTACACCATAATTCCGAAAAGAAATATTTTGTCATTATTATTATATTATACCAAAACGGTGTTTTTGTTCATAATTTATTTACATGGCAAAAACAGTTAAATAAGTGTTTTTTCGAGGCTTGATCAATTCCAGAGAAATTGAATATTTATTGAGTGTTAAAATTTAACAGTTTGTTATATACTTTTCCTTTTTTTAGATTTCAAATCTAGTTTTGAATGAGAGTTAAAGGTTGAATTAGTTCCATGATTGTCATTTCTGTCATCTGAGAATCGTGCATTTTTTTCAAATGCAGTATTATGTTTTTGAAATTGTACGTATCAATTAGGGAAGACAATTGCTTGCTGCATTCGTTCCTTGCAGTGCTTGGTTTTTTCCTATTCAACTGTTTTGGAGACTTAAGTTTACTTTAAGGAAGTGATTACGGTTTTATCTATCTCCTTCTCTACCAAGCAGATTTATAGTAATTCCTAATATGAATGGGTTAAAACCAGAATGATGTAAGTGACATTTCATAAATTCTGATAAATCTGTTAATTTAAGTCAATATTACTCTAACGTCGTGGGATTTTGTTCCATCATTAAAACCATGGCATTTCAATTATTCATTAAAACCACGAAAATACATTGCCACTGAAATATGGTCTAAAATAAACACGTTTTTATCAGAATTTATAATAATTTCACCGTTCTGATATTCACCCATTCATATAACTCTGACGAGAGTCAACATAAAGTAGGTTGAAACATAGACACTTGATTCCCCCTAGACCTGCTCCGAACGTGTCTACGACCCCGCAGATCTTCCACAGATTAAAAACATTCCCGAAATGTCCTCAAGTCATCACCACTGAGTGGAAGCATTCCTGTGGGAGCGAAGCTGCGTGAGAGAACAAGTACGTAAATGTGTCATGAAATAAGTACAGTAATTGAGTTATCCCGGGGAGAGGAAGCTGCCGACGCGTCATTAAGCAATCAATTCATTAAAACGCAGCGCCCGCGCGGGCCGGACGAGGAGGGAAGGCGGCGGCCGGCGGAGAAGCGACGGAGAGAAGGAGAGGAGAAAGAGAGGAAAAAAGCGCGAGGCTGCGCCGGACGCCATTAGGTTGCAGAAGCGCCAAGGTAGGCGCGAGTCTCTAACGACGTAATGATGCCTGCACGCCGCGCCGGGCCTAATAAATCATTACGGAGACCAATGACCACGGCGCCACCGGCCGCCTGCGATAAACAAATACGCGTCTGCCCTCTGCAGGAGAAGGAGCAGAAGATTGTTCAGACGACCTGGAGGAGGACTAAGAGATACGGTGGGAAAGGAAGGTAGGGAGTAGGACGAAGAGGAGGGGGGGATAAATGGAAAAGAAGTGGAGGAGAATGAGAATTTGTGATAAGTGGAGGAGGAGAGATTAGAGGAAATGGAGAAAGGAGAAAGACAGGGAGGATGAAGGTGGGAACGAGGAGGTTGGAAAATAGCTGGGGAAGAAGGATTAGGATGGGATGGAAGAGTGGAAGATGGTTGAGTGTGGGATGGTGGAAGGGAAGAAGAAGGATGAAAAAAATGTGGGGAGGAGGATGGGGATGGAAAGGTGGAGGGAGACGGAGGATGATGAGGATAAGAATGAGGGAAAGAAGGAAGAGGGATATAGCACATGTGGAAAGGAATAGAAGGGTGGGACTAAGGAGGAAGAGAAAGGAGATAGGAGGAGGGGGGCGTAAATGGCGGTGGCGGTGGTGACGTCGTCGGCAGCGGCGGCGGTGGTGGTGGTGGAGGTGGAGAAGAAGGAGGGCACGGAGAAGGGGGATTAGAGAGCGCCATTTTTATTAAACGTCATTCGCCTAAAAATAGCGCGCACGTACACATTACTCACCGGCCATATTTTTACATCCTTCACTCGCGAACCGATTTGTTACTACGGTTCGCTTGAGTTATGATACAGTCGAAGGAGACGGATGATAAATTGGAAGAAATGAATGGGAGAAAGAGAGGGATGGTTGTATGTAAGGTGGTGGCTCAATAGTATTTAACGTTCGTTAAATAAAAAGAATGAATATCATTCAAAGAAGTAGTAGTAGTTTGCGGAAACCAATTTTAATAATAAAACAAATCAGAATTGCATGCGTTCATTATTATAGTTCGTACAAAACCGAACATTGCATTCCTACAACTGGCCCAGTACATCTAAACGTATGAATCGTGTGTTTGAAAATGCCCAATGAAGTTAGCATTTTAATTATGTTTATTCTGTAGTATTAACATTCGACTGGATTCTACTAAGGTTTTTAACGATACACACAAATATAACTACCGTTGATAATATAAACAGATTATGATTTTCTAAAAAGTACATTTTTTATTTTTTAATACCTTTGTTTTAAAATTTATATTTCTCCAAATTAACTGAATATTAATTAAATTTATAATTTTATAATGATTAATAAGCAATGAATAAAACAATCTCTGTGTAACATTTATACATTCACTCTCTCAAAGTAATATACCCCAAGCGTTCAGACAGGATAAGCTCTGGTGCCAATCAAGAAAAGATCGCGAAAATGAGCGTGGAAATTGTAAGAAAGATATGAAGAACACGAAGCAAGAAGGAAAATTCGCTCCTTTGCTGTAGATTACTCTGCCTGCCTTGCTTGTGCCGCCTCCATATAATTGGCTTCGGTCATGCATTACTCAGGAAAATAATAACGCGATCGGGAAGTTTTTAAAATTATTTTCTTCTTTTTATTTTTGTTGTGTCACCCCCACGTCTCCATTTCCCTCCCTTTCTCGTCACTGAGGTAACATGCAAGCCTGTTTTTGCATGCGGTGTATTATCAATACTGAAAACATTCTGTGAGCAGATAAGATTTCTAGAATGGAGAGCTAGAAGAGTTAATTGCGGACTTTCCTGGACATAATCGCCCTACTTACTGAGCTTGTTATGTCATTATAAATGATAACTATGAGCAATGACTAGCACACTCAGAACAGCAAGCGCCTACGTAATTTAGTACTGTAGTATAACTCCTGGTCGAAATGAATATAAGGGAGCCGGACATGTGAGATAATTGTTCAATCATAATGAAATGAGATATAATAGCATTCGCGTGGTGTCTTATTCCTTCTATATCGATGGAAGGTGGGGATGTCTTAATTAACCAAAATGAATAAAAATTGAGAAAGCCGGGCTCTACTTTATGATTTGTCTGCCCTCATTTAAATTGTCAAAAGTTTCATCACGGTGGCTTCTGTCTGCAAGGAAAGCGATTGTGATAAAGGTTGCGATCGATCCAGGTAAGAAATAACGCCAGGTGACCTCGTTTTTCACGACTAAGTAAGCCATTACTCGAGCCACCAGATAACGGGCTATTGCGTGTCAGATCCGTATTATCGGTCGGTCTAGCTGTGTTTAGAGGCAGTTTAAGAAAGTAATGAATTTTCATGTCCCAGCGTTCATGTATCCACCACTTCAGTAAATTCTTCGAGACAATTTTGTGAATACGAGTAATGATGGATTTCCGTCGCAGATACACGAGAACAAATGGAGCTGGTGTGACGCTAATGTGATAGAAATATGACGTAGCTAGTGTGGAAAACGCCTGTAACCTGTTTGAATAAATGTATCGCACATAAATATTTCGACGGATCTGGTCACTGAATCCTGCAAACCAAGACGGTGAGGAAGTAGAAATTGCTCCTCGAGGTTGAAAAATGATCGAAATATCTCACAAGCAAATTACACACATCTTTACCAGTAAATTATACGTAACATCGTTATAATATTTCATTTTATTCCCTTATTCCGTTATAAGTGACCTCAACAAAATAGTTCTTTTAAGTAAAATATTTGCCGAGTTTGCAACTGACTTAGCAAATACGCCCCTCATTTAAAGATACTTTTCAACATACAAACATGTAACAATATTATATTTACTATTTTCTTAATTTTAACTCATACATTTAATTTCATTAAATATCAATTTTCCTGACGCCTAATATATATTTCTTGATCTTAATATTTATGAAGCGTTTGAGGCAGTAATAAGATAAGGCACACTTCGACCAAAGACAAGAGATTAAAATTTACAATTAGCAGGTTTGCTTTGGCTGGTTTGATCTATCTTGTTACAGACCATAAAACCATTGCGAAACAAATCTATCGTGTTACAAATCATGCAACCATTGCAAACAGACCTGACAATAGGAACATTGCAATACATATAACTCAACACATACACTCAAGGAACAAGAGCTATAAACAATTATAAATAATTTCTAACATGTCTTGATCCTCCACAAAACCGCTGTATATTATTCTCAAGAGATAGATTTACATACAGATAGAGTGTAGATCGATAGATAGACATACAGATAAAGTATAGATAGATTTAGATATAGGATATATAGAAATAGAGATGGATGCTTAGAAACAGATATAGAAGTAAGAAAAAGAGACATTTTTTCATATCAAGAAAATATTTTTCTCCGAACACTATATTGGAAAATATAGGTGATACGGTTCTAATCACTGCCAATATATGATGAAGCAAATTTTGAAATTTACAAATTATGTTTTAGAATATTGTTAAACCTTAAATAAAAGCTTCTGCTTACGAAGGTAGTAAATAAATGAGCAACACTATGACATAAATCCCAACAAGCAAAATTAGTTCTGAAGTTACCTGCGTGATAATATATGTTGCAATTGTACCGAAGGGATTTCGTTTCAAGAAATGCCTGCTTTGTTTTACGATGCTCACAAATAAAAGAACATATTCGTTGCACACTTTCCAGAGCTGGTGTTATTTTCTCGTCCGCGGAGGTTACCATAAAGCAGAAACCAAAGGGGAGCGTTCCGGCCGGTTATCAACAACTCCTCACCGCAGCACGCACTGCGTCGAGCGGCGTATCGCGCGCCATCTGCGGGCGTGGGCGCGAAACTGCGCACGCGGAGCCTCTTTATTCCGCGCGGTCCGCGGTTCGACCCCTAATGAGTGGAGCGTTCAGGGCGATAGCGCCCCGATAACCTCCCCCGCGCGGCTGACAGCGGCTAACAATGGCGCTCACGTGCGCGCCGGCACGCAGCCACCCCCGCGCCATTGCCTTGCCGCGCTCTGCCCTATCCTCCCGCGTCTTCTACGCCCCCGTCCCTCGCCCGTCAAACGTCCCCGACTTGCACAAGTCACGCCCGTCTCTCCACAAGTCAAGTCCGACATTTCTCAAGTCAGAGCCGACTCTCCACAAGTCAGAGCCGACTCTCCACAAGTCAGAGCCGACTCTCCACAGAGTCAGAGGCCGCTCTCCAGGCGCAGATAGAGAAGCCGACTGCTCCCGAGACAAGTGCACAGCCCGACTCCTCCACAAGCAGCAGTCAAGCCGATCCTCCCCCGAAGTCAACGGCCCGACTTCTCCACGAAGTCAAGCCCGACACATCGCACAAGTCAACTGCCCGGACTCCTTCACAAGGCTACGCCCGACTCTCCACAAGTCAAGCCCGACTCTGCCCAAGTCAGTCCGGACTCTCCACAAGGTCGAAGGCCCGACTCTCACAAGTCAGGCCCGACGATTTCGTCAAAGTCAGGGCAGCCGGACTCTCACACAAGTCAAGAGCCGCACTCTTCCACGAAGTCAGGGACGCAGACTATTTAAACATGGGTCAGTACGCCGCGGGTGACTCTCACGTGTGGTCATCCCTACCCTTACAACTCCAGAAGCCAACCTCACAATCAGCTTCTATTCTCACACACCGTCCTGCGCTCAATAAAACATGCTCCCCGCCAGCTCGAGCGTCGCCCCGCTACTCAATGGAGGCACCTATCGGCTTCAGTTGTGCCAGGCCTCTCAAATGTCCCCGCCTCTTCCGTACAGCTACACCATTCCATACCCTCACCCCACCTCTCCACCATTTCCATACCTTCAGTGTGCGGCCCCCCGAATTGTACCGTCGGCCCCGCCTCTGCTCGGTCACCACAAGTCGGGTTACACGAACGAACCCTTCACTCCTAGAGTTCCTGCGTCTTCTAAATCTCGAGACAACCACCCCGCGCCCTCTCGTTTTCTTTTGCTGATTCCATACCTGGATACGCGGCCACCCTGAGGATTAATCTAACCCCCCTTTTACGAGGTGCGAGTCCAGAAAACGCCTCCTTCCGTCACATTACCTCCAAATAATTCTTCGGAACCCTCTCGTTGACGAGCGCGAGCCCGCGCCTGTGTTACGTGCGTGAACTTTTGTATTTTCGTACAATGCTCCCTAACATGGAAACTTCTACGTACAAAATTAAGATAATTTGAGGCTCATTACGTCGGTGGTTGGCAACAGCGTCGCCGATCTCTCTGTGATATGGTCAGGTTTGTATCACGCAAAGCACCCTATCGGCGATGGAGTGTTGTGTGAAAAAATTTTATCCGGATTGAGCGACACGGTTTCTTTTAGGAAGGTCAATGCACCGATTTGTTCCCACTATCAGATTTAATCGACAGTTTCAGTCACCTCGTTATCGATGCTTTTCTGAAAAAAAATAGAAAAAAAGCAACGCCGCATTATTATACGCTTTGCCCTAACGACGAAGGCAGCTCTAAGACTCGTGTCTGGGGATCGGCTCACATGTCACAAAAACCTCTTAATAACTTCATATTACAACTCGCACGTTTAAAGACTCCTTCTCTAATGGAAAAAGCGAGGGCGTGAGCGGAATCGAAACGTCCACTAATCGATTCAGCGGCAACCGCACGTCTCTCCTTTCTATAATTTCGCCACCATTTACAGCACGCAGATGCGGCGGCGGCAGGACGTTCTCTTCTTGCAGCCGCCGCCGTCCGAATCCGTCCACATGCGGGAGACGGGAAGTCGGCAACCGCAGATGGGCGGCCGCCGCGCCGCCCCGAGGCGTGGCGTCGCCACCCGCGGCGGGGAGGGAGCGGGGCGGAGAGGGGCGTGGGCGGCGAGGCGGGACCGCAGCGGCCTGTCCCATGACCGCGGAACGCGCACTTACTGCGCGCGCGAAGGCGGGGCTCGAAGTCGTGTACAGGCGGTAACAAGGCGTCGCCCGCCCACTGGCCCCTGCGGGACGCCTGCCAACTCAAGGTGCTGGGTTTCGCGCTGGAAATGGGGGGGGCGGTAGCACGACTACGCACTAATACCATACGCATAAACGTTTTCAATTTTTTTCTATACAAACAAAATAGGTGATTCTGGATCTTTGAAGTAAAAATGCACGCCCAAATTAAAAAATAAACTCAAACATTTGAAAACTGAAAGTGTCAGGGTAACATATTGATAACGCTCATTTCGCACTCCGAAATAAATATATTAGAATATATATCCTTTAAATTAACATTATGATTCAAACGCTGTTCACACATGTACTGCACATAAATACGGTTTAAATATTAAAAGCAGTAGTAAGTTATCTACAAACTAAAAATATGTTTGGATACAGTATAAAAACAGAATAGAATTGTGTCACCCCTTATAATTTCATATAATGTTTGATGAGAATTAACTGTATTATTTGCATAAACTCAAATACATTATTTAGATTAAGAAAGCAAAAAATTTTTAATTAAGTAGGTACGTGAGGAAAACACTTTTTTTAAAATAATTATCGGCCTCCATGTATTTTTGTGCATTAATATCAAAAATGTTAATAGAAATTCTCCATAATGTCTAGTTTTTCACAAATTGATATAGTTAGTTTAGTAGGCCACTGGCATTAGAGAATACAGTTCGTCGATGATCTATAAACATACACTACTGTACGGTTGCAATTTTGCTCTTGAAATAATAAATACATTTGCGATGTAAGAGTGTGAAATACATACTAGATGTGCTAATGAAATTGATCCGAAGTGAGATCCTCCTCTTCCCTAAACAGTATTGCGTAGTTGCAACAGGTTCTGATTTGTATTTAGTAGGCGCATTTTATGTACTTTGTGTCTTAATTGCTATAATCATTAACCTCTGTTTCATTTCCAGAGTTTACGAGATCACGTAGACGTTGTGTGAGTGGCCAAACAAATTTTTCTGTTTTCATAATGAAAATAGTGTTAAAGACAAGAGTTTGTTCAATTATTGTACATTGCTTATTTTGTAGTAAAACTGTGAGCTCAAAACGACTCATAGGTTGTACACAAAATGTTATATCTTTGTGAAAGATCCAAGGTTTTAGTTGAAAGGTAAAAAAAACCCTTTAGATTTGTAATCTCAATTATATGGAGGAACTAAAATAAAGACTTTAAAGTTAGAATAATAGAAATAACAACATTAGCGTAAATCCGAACTTTACCTCAGCTCCGTGTCCTGTGGCTCATGGGCGAGATATTCCTGTTTCAAAATCATCCGAATAGTTACCAGACGCTTTTGTCTAAAGACAACCAATATATAAAGACAACCAATACGACGAGTTTCAAGTCGATAGAAATCGTATTCTTGAACTATTTTCTCAGACAGAACTCAGCGATTTAATATTACACGTAGGGGTATGTAAGGAGAACGCTGAACTTTTGGACTGTAGATTGACAGAAAATAATTTATTTGCAGCAGAAACAATTACTTTTTTGTATTTAATCAGAGAAATTTACATATTACTTTTCACAGGAAGTTGGTTTAGTACACTGCAGTAATAATGGCTAATATTAACAATCAACACAGTCGAAGTGGAAGTTACGCAGAGGAAGTTGGCGATTTTTTGTGGAATCATTCCTGAATAAAAGAAATTTAAATGCAGCGCTCTTGCACAATGTACTAGTATGCTTCACTACCCTTTAGGCTCTTAGATAGCGAGAATCTCGAACTGCTGTTTACATAATACTATAGAGAGGGGTGTCATGTTGATATCTGACGATTTTGTGCCAGCTTGTAGGACAGCAGGCCGAGTACACTACGTTTACAAGTTTTCTTTGTGCACTGAAAGAGCCGCGCGAGAATGAAATCGGTCACAATGGATCTTAACAACTACTTAGGAACATTAACTACTTATGAAGGCAGAAGGGTTTGGAAAAGATCTTGCTAAGATGTTGCAAAGAAAATACTTCTACGACTTCTGTATATAAAATACGTTTAGCAAACCTCTGCCACACACAGGGATACGCATAATTTAGGTACCTCTATGAAGTTCCCCAACCTTTGAGAAACTTAGGTCAATGAAGGAATGTTCGTTGTGTCATACCTAAGAAGACGAATGTTAGATGAAGAATTTACCGCCATCATGCCAGATTCTGAAAAAGTTTGTAAATCATACACTTTTGGTATCTTTGATAAGTAGTGGCCGACGGAAAGGACTCAGTAACCACTTAGATAATTATATTATCTCCATAAATCCGAGACCCCTTGGATCCTGGCTAGACAAAACCCTTTCTATTATCTAAAAATCAACTTTGAAAGCCAGCGTAGGCACACATTCAATTTCTCCAAATACCCATTTACCAATAATGTTTTACTTCAATTATACTGTCGTTTTACCACAAATTATATTTTTGCAGAACTTTCACCAACTTAATAATTCCTTCAACAATTGACAGCGGAAATAAATAGTCCTCTAAGTACGCAATTCTGTGCATTGATGGAATCAATAGGAGATCACAGACGTTATATTCTGGTGGCGCGAGCTAAATTCTTGACATTGTTGCACTTTTAAGTCTGTTGTAAAACTAGGCGAAAAATGTCCAGAAAAGTAATTATTTTGTAAAAATACTAAGGTTTATGGTTGTAAATTATAGTCTATAGTACTCCTAGCCTTTATAGGAATCAATCACAAAAGTTTCATCGGTATTGGTTCAGTAGATTCAGAGATTATCGCGCTGTAAGTCAACGCACTTCTGTCTTTATATATTAGTATAGATTCTTAATAACTTCAAATGTGAATTTTGAAAAGCTAAAAGAATAAAATGCGTTGTAAAAAATGGTACATGATTAAATAAAATGGAGCTGCTCAGGAATTAGCAATCAAATTTACTGAAAATTTCGTAGAAATCGTAAAATGTTTTAGAGAAACGTAAATGTATCAGTTTTTGTTATCACTCATATTGATAAAATTATATTTCTTTTGAACTGGAAACAATTGTAGGAACACTTATAATTCTCAATTTTCGACTGCAACTTTTACAACAAAACATCATGCAAGCAAATGAAATAATGAACAAATGGCAACATATAAGCGTTTATTGTATTAATTTTACAATTGTACTAAAATTTAGAGTTAATACTATAATGACAGGTTATTAAAATTAAACGATAATACCTCTGGAGTCCATTACCTTTCATGTAAAGCAAAAACCTCGAAATCTGGTTGAGCAGATTTCAAAAATTTATTTCTAATCGAAAATTCCTAGTATTTTAAACATAAAGGTTTTGGCGTTGTTTTGGATATTCAAGTAGTTAGACGTTTCAAAATTGTGAAAATGAATGTTTCAGTAAGAAAAACAAAAATTCCGTGCCTTGAACGGACAAAAATTGTTCAGTTCTTTCGAGTACAGTCATCGTTTCGTTTCTTAGGGTCAATCATCTAAAAATCTCATCACAATAACCACCGACATTGGGAGTTCGTGAGTGAACGCGTCTTAATTATTTCATCGCATGAGATGTTTTGTGAACAAACCAATGACGCGTTGGAATTTGCCAAATCAATCATCCGTTATCACCGCGTTCGTCTTGTCGCGAGGCCAACGTGTCTGCAACAGCCGACAATAGACGGCCTATCGACCCCACCCCGACGTGGCCGAAGTTTTCGTCGAGCATTATCCCACCGCCACAGCACGCACCTGCTCGTTGCCAGCTCTGTGGGTTCACCGGAGGCGCGTAACACGCAGCACTGATGGCAGTGCCTCGCTCACTAAAGAATACGGGCAAATGTCATTCCATAAATGAATGGATGAAAACCAGAACGGTATAAGTGATATTTTATAAGTTTATGTTGTTTCAGATATATTTTATTTCTAATGTTAATATAAGATTTTTATATCTTATTATTCTAAAATTTCACACATTGATTGACTACAACTATATTAATATATTAATAATATATTTTAATTAAATTATTATAAACATACATATTTCTAATAATTAATATGTGTGGATGTTCATATATGAACGACAAGTTTAGGACTTCATGTCATCATGCCTGTTTTAATAGGAATATTGGTTGTGATCAGAATACACTTTGAAGTTAGTAAATTGATTATATTTTGAAATCATTTGGGTAGAAAACAAATGAAAATTCAAAACATTAATGTACCACTCCAAACTTGGAATATACACTGAATTGAAATCTGACAAAACAATAATTATGCACAATTTTCAGTGATTAGGAAAATGTTTGAAGACCTCTCACATATATTTCGGCCGTTATAAGTTCTTTCCTCCGATAGAAACGGGAATCAACCTAACGTAGTAAGACACGAGAAAACCAGAACTAAGAAAGAAAGCCAATAACAAGCGACCACTCTCCAAAACCTGGAAACTCCAGTCACCCGAGTAGAAACCTTAGCGAGCGGACGTTTCCGAGAAGCAGCGAGCTTTCGTTGTGACCAGGTGTCGCCACGCACGCCACACTGTTGTACCGCCGCCGCCACCGTCACCTCCATCTCCGTCGCGCCCGCACGCCCGCGCGCACGCAGCCAGTATTTTTGGTCTAGTTAATACGGCGGCGGTCGGCCGCGTGAGATTGAGACATCAGGGTGGGCCGCGCCGGCGGCGGGCGGGCGGCGCGCGGGCGGGCGGCGTGCGGCGGCGGGGGCTGTGCGGGGCTGGCCCTGCGCGCGGCCATTATACAATAACGCCTCAATTGACGCCCAGAGCCGCGAGCGGGCCGCCGCTTGCGGTCGCCCGCCGACTTCCTTCGATACGGATTCTTTCGCCCCGTGCCGCCCGCGCCGCCCCCGCCCCTTCCCTCGCTCGCCCCCGGCCCGCCCCGCCGCTAGCCGCTCCGCGTGCCACCCCGCCTCGCATGCCGCACGCTTGCACGCCCCCGCCCGCCCACTCGCTGTTCTGCCTTCCACTCGCTGCCGCTCCTCGTTGTTGATCCGCTCTCGCCCTTGTCAATGTTCCTGGGCCGCGCACCGCACCTCACCTCACTTCTCAAGTTTGTGTTCAGCCTTTCCTTCCGACGAAAGTTTTGATGATTTCAAAATTGTCTTTTTTCTCTTCATTACTTGTCATTTCACTCCTTATATCATATTTACTTTCAGTCCGACCTCTGCATTTTCTGCAAGTTTCTGACGCTATTAATTCCTTCCCTTGAATCTTTCCTATTGACAGGAACAAAAACTCTGTTCAAACTAATAATTATGTTAATTCAATCGTAATTAATATTAACGCTGTCATTTTCATTCCATTGGAATATTCTCATTCTTCTGAAATATCCTCTTCCACAATCCTTTTCTAAACGTTTGTACTCTTTGCTGTGTAAGATTTCACTGTTCATCCTTGTTTTCCAAACGCACCTGTTTTTTTCTGTTCGCGCCTTCCCCCTCCCTTTTCTCTCAGTTCGTACTCCTTCATGCCATCATCCTAAAAAATTCTTCCCTCCATCCACATTCGCGGTCCCTCTTCTGCCACCATCAGCGCAATCGCCTCTACAACTCCTCGCACCCCCGCCTTCTCGATGATCACCGTCACAAGTTCCCCGTTGCCAGCGTCTGGCGTCAGGGGAGTTTTCAGCAGCCATGGCCACCGGCCGCTATTCTCGAGCGACCGATCATCCGAACCGTCGGACTAAGGCGCCCTACACGAATGCAAGGCTGACTGAGGTAATGGTGGCCTCGGTGAGGTTTGGGCTGGGGCGGCAGGGACGGCAGCAATGCCTGGGGTGGCTGGGAGAGCGGTGGCGACGGTGGTGAAGGCGCGGGGACTGTGATAGTGGCTAGAAAAGCGGGTACAGCATGGCCAGCAGAGACAGCGGGGACAGTAAAGAAGGATGGCTGCGGTGACAGCATGGACGATGGGAGACAGTGACGGAGGTAATGGTTGATGTAGCGAGGGGAGAGATGGCGTTGAGGAAGGTCGTTGGGGTGGTGGTGGTGATAGCGTGGACAGCAGAGAGAAGGGACAGTGAGGGTGACGGAAAAGGCGGCGGCGGTGGCATGCTCGGTGGAGCTGGCAGAAACGGTGGGGGCAACGTGGGTGACGTGTATAATGGTGTAGGGTGAGTTGGGGAAGGTGGGGTAGGTGGGGGTGGCAGGGAAGGCGACGGCGTGTGAGTGGGGTTGCATCGACGGGGCCGGCGTCGGGGGGAGCTTTGCGAGGGCGGCAGGGGAGGGGGAAAAAGGGGCCCGGGCCCGGGGGGGCCAAGGGGCGGCCCAGGGCGAGATGCGGCGGGGTCGACGAACAAAAAACGCCCCCGCGCGAACGTCAGGGAAAACGCCACCGCCGCCGCCCCCACCCCGCTGGCCGTACACGCGTCCCATTGATCGCCTTGCTGAGGATCGAGGGACGTCGGGAAAACGCGTTGTTTACCTAGAACCCTAACGGAGGCGACGAAACGATGCCCTCTTGCCTCAACAACGACTTCTCAATGAATCTTTACATTACAGTTCTTACAGTACCTTTTACGACTAGAGTAGCTTTCATCAACTTTTTTATCCCAGTCCAGTACTTTCTTTTATTATTTCAAACATTATTTAATTAATTTAATTAATGGTAAAATAATGTTCAAAATACATTCATACCAATCTCTTACATTTTTGGGAATGACAATTCTCCATCTTTTTAGCAGCTGTTCTTACTTTTCTAACGAACCTTTCTCGCAAGTTCAATTTCTACAAATAGCGATTAAAGGAGCCATAGATCCACATCTCTCCCATCTTGGCTGTAGATTTCCATCTTGGCTCCCAATTTGGCTGAAGATTCGACAAATTATCTCAGAAACTATTTAATCTAGTGCGGTAACATTTTATAAGTAGCTTGGTGAAAGTGTTTTAAGTAAATACAAGTTGTTTTACATTTTTTGGTAGTTTTTGTAATTTACAGATATCTGAAGTAAAAGTAAACATTTTACATTATTTTTCTATACTTTTATGCAAAAATCCTATAGTATGAAACTTACTGTATTTCATTTCTTACCACATATTCCTTAACTGACCACCTAAATACATTGAAAATTATTACGTGAGTAGTTTCAGAGATAAATTGACGAATGTGTTTAAGAAATATCGGTTTTCAGAAATCAGCTTCCAACAATGAAATCCGTCACCTCGACATTATCATACGTGAACTAAATGCATTTGCCGCATAAATATCCAATGAAGATAACGTTTCGCGGTGCAAGCAACATCGAAGAAAACAATTTCTCTATTTAATGGAAATTAGAGCCTTCTTGATGAATTCGACAAAAAAAAGTAAATGAAAGACAAAAATGACAGCCTTTTTTACATATACAGACGAAGGTAGAAAATAATAAGTGAACGCTTAGGATTCAATATTGTTAAGAAGTAAGAAAGCCTGTGTAAATTACATATATTTAAAATTTCTGCATTACAACGAAATTTAATTATATTTTCGAGGGTCCGAAATTTTTCAAAAAAAACAAATAGAACATAATTATCGGCCTAATTGTACGTAAAATAAATCAACATCCTGGAAATAATGTTCCCTTTAAATGATTGTTTCATATGAATCGAAATAAATTTATTTTTCCTTGAAAACTATAGAAAACATTCCTCATTTAGTTGAAAAAAAAAATTACTATTTTGTTTCAATACACGGACAAAATGTCTAATTCTGTATGGATCACTTTTCACTTTTGGAAATCCAGTGAGAGCAATTTATTTTCAAAGTAAAATATCAGAGGTGTGGCTCCGAGTAACAATTTTTGATATGCATCAGTTATGCGCCTAAATGTACACCAAACCGTATGTTCCAAGCCCAAATTTGTACGTTATTGGGTTCAGGTGGAGTCGTAAATAACGAAAGACCTGTTATTTCTGAGAGACCGTATAACTTACATGAATGTTCTCACGCGAATACGTGAGATTATTTTCTAGACATTCTAAAATAATAGAATATATTTACACACCTAAAAATCACAAAACATCAACACACATGTCCTTACACGGTAATGAACTGCATACAATAATCCAATATAATGGATACACAACTGGTCAACATTTTAACGATAATCAACTACAAGTTCAATCGCCATGTAAATATAAAATATCAATCTATAAACTTGCTTTTCGCTAATATTAGCAACTTTTTATCTTTATAACATTTTAATTTTTATATTGTAATGTGTTTTTCGGGATCAATACTCTCATTAGATTCGTTCACACAGCTAAAAGATGATTTTAGACAATGAATTCGCATATCGAAAGTCACGAAAAGATGTCGGAATGTAAAAGACGTCATATTTATTAAATTAATTTTATTTGTAAAAGTAAATATATAAATAAAAGATATCTTGTAAATAAAAAAGCAGATAATTCTTCAAAAAGTTACTTATACTATATATAATTACATTCAGAAATTTGTACAGCAGAAGAGAGTTTACATGTGTATCGTTAAAATTACTTGTCGTAATTATAACATTTATTATCACAAATATACTTACCTCTTTGTGAACCTATTGCCAACAATTTCCAACAAAAAAGATAATACATTTTGTTTATATTCACTGATACAAACATCCGTAATTTTAATATTACAGAATTAACTTTCAGGCATTTCTTCCCAAGTACGATTTTGTGTTAAAAATTGTATTTAAAAAATTAATTATAAAATAAAATTAAATAAGGTTGTTTCTCATTTACTATTTTTTTAAATTAATTTCTATTCGTATTTATTTTAATATTTAAGAACACTAGTACAATTAAATTGATATATAATAATGCAATACATTATTATTATCATTATTATTATCATTATTATTATCATATTATTATTCATCATTATATCATTTATTATCATTATTATTTCATTATTATTATCAATGTATTCAATCATTATTATGATATTATTATATCATCTATTATTCATCATTATTTATTAGTCATTATTATATTATATATTATTATTATTATTTCTAATTATTATTATTATTTATTGCTCCCCTCCGATCAATCGAGGAAAACGAAGAGGCATGAGTATTTCTGACTTTCCTTTTTAACCTTTCATTCTCTCGGAGTGGTAATCGAGTTCACGCACGGTTGAATTTTAATATAAATTACTAGTACTTTTCTGAAAATGTTTAAAATGTATTTTTATACTTATTATAATTAAGTCCTTTAAACTTAAATTGTTATAAATAGTTTTAATAATTAATTATTGCTTTATAAATTTTTTAGAAATCTATTAGATCTTTAGAAATTAGAGTATTTTAGAAATCTTTCCCTTCTTTTTATGCTCTTTCGCTTGACTATTTCATCTGAACTGAACGACACAACGCAGCGACTTGTTGATTTGTAGCGTCTTCTCATCGTAAATTCGCACAGAAATCTCCCTGAAAAATCCACGATCCCAGCGGAATTGAATTACCGACAGAAAAAGCCATGCAGCGGCGATGGAGTGGCGGCTCCCAGTCGATTTCAACTCACGCGGGGAGGTTGCACGGGGACCACGCCCCATTGAGAGACACGCACGGACGAACCATCCGCAACTCACCCCTCTCCCCCCACCCGCACAGGGCACGGCGATTCCCATCCACTCACCACCGCCTGCACCCCCCTTGCACCAACCCGCCTGCGCGGCGTGGCGGGGCGGAGGCGAGCGACGGACGTGGGGCGGGCGGGCAGACGGGCGGTGCGAGGGAGGGCGAGTCGCGGTCAGGCGGCGGGACCAGCGGGACAGGGCGGACCAGCGGGGCGGGCGGGGATAGAACAAGGTGGGAGGTTGTTAGGGCCTTTGCAGCGGCGGTGTGACGAAGGGGCCGGGAGGGGGAGGATATGAATGGACGTGAGGGGGGAGCGGCGGGGGAGGGGTGGCGAGGGGCGGGCCGGGGGCGGTGGCAGACAGTGACGTGACGGGACGTGACGTGACGTGACGTGCCGTGACGTGAGTGAACGTGACGTTGACGTGACGTGAGTGAACGTGACGGACGGGACGGGAGGGACCGGGACGGGGCGGGACGGGGGCGGGGCGGGGATGGGGAGAGGCGGGGCGGACGGGGAGGGCGGGGCGGAGTGGGGTGGGTGGGGCGGGGCGGGTGCGGGGCGGGCGGGTGTAGAGTGCGGGGCGGGTGGTTCCGCGCACGAAAGACGTCGAAGGCAAACAGATGAAGCAATTTGGATCCACGATGAAAATGTTCATGTCATGTCAGTCGCCAGCGCTAGTTGCTAACGGACGCTCGGGTGGGAACATTTCATTACAGAAGTCTTTCCGCTATACTTGGTTTTGTCCATCCAGTAAAATTCCTACGAGATTTAGGAAAGAAGTTGCAAGATATATTTCGCCCGGTCTCATTTTAAATGTGAATAGAGAATGGTAAATGCAGTAAATTAAAATATATATAAAATATGTTGAGTGCTTTATTTGAACAAGTTTGCGTGTATATTCTGCTTTTTCAAATGAAATAAGTTATTTGTATTAAACTTAAAATATGATTTTGTGTGCATTTCCAGAAAACTTAAGTTTTACGCTGGTCACTAGTGAATGTGATTAGTAATCATAATAATGTAAAGATATGTAATGTAATAAATGAACACGGTACTATGGATAAAATCTAATATTAAATGATTTTGGTCCAAAGTGTGTCTGCCTCTGGTTGGGGTTAAGTGTGCATCAGTTTAAAACAATGTTGTTATTGCACTTAATACTGTTTGTTGTGTTTCATCGTACTAGTGTATACTCATTAAACATGTTAGTGACATATTTTTCAAAACGCACTTACTCACACAACTTACAGAACAGTTATCTATAATGACAACTTATTTACATTATTGTAACACGTTATGTGTGTGTATAAATGATCCCAGGCGCTCACCCATCAACGTTATAACAGCGTCCTCGACAATTACTAAACTCTTGTTAATGGGGCCGATACCCGTCGCGATAACGTCCTCTCTGTGGTTTTCTGACTCAATGAGCTGTGGCTCAGTCGATAGATGGGCGACCAAGACGGTTGAGATGTATCAAGGAATTGGTTGTTCAATGGCGAGTCACCTGATGGTTACTTCACAAAAACGATTACATTCACACATACCCACAGAGCAAAATCTACGATTTGTATGGCATTTCTAGCCCGAAGCCACGTAACGACCGACGACCCAGAGGTGGAATTGCTGACGGGTTGGCGCATGTTGCTTCTGAAAGGTGAAAATCCGTTTCTATTGTCTACTTTTCTTCAATTGACAGAAGCCCGTATTGAGATTTTCGATTTGTGTATTTATTCGACTGAAGTGAGTTTGTAAATGATGCCTGGTATAATTCATCACCTCCGAGAGCATCTATTAAAACTCTAACCGGGTCCGACAAATGCTTACTTTCGGCGATTAGACGAGTACGTTGCATTCAGCGTCATCGCCTTATTTCACACTTGCGGCGGGACTGGGTTGATTCACAAATCAAAGGAGTCGAAGTCAACTGTCTATGCGTACGAGGAATGTGCTGTGTGAATATGCGCGTAACATAAACAGTTATTTCGGCATTAGAAACGAAGCTGATCACACGAGACTCATCAAAGCCGAAACAATTACACGCCCACGGCATGCGCCCACGCTACTGAGTGCAACCACTAGCCCAGTCAGGTTGTTGTAGAATGAGCGGGTGGTGCAGGGCGCGGGTTGCATTAGAAAAAGAGCGTGCCAAATCCGTCGTTTCCATTTGGCTACGGCTATTCAAACAAACAAGTCGCACGCATTTGTCCCGACCCGCAATGGGAGGATAAGTGATGATGAGTAAAAAGAAGGGGAAAGGGGCATGTGGACGCGCCTTCCGACGTGGCTTCGCCCTCGATGATCAGATAGCCGCCGGACGTGGAAGGTGTTCCCTGCTAACCTGTGCCTCGTGAGGGCACGTCATTACATGGGAAGTGAAGGTTTGTGTTAGCACGGGCTGCGTTCTTTGCGGCATAATGTCAAATGTGAACGACCAGGGTTTCTTAAGAGGGAGTTAAGGACACGCGTTACCCCACTATTATTCCACGTAACATGAATAACAGTTAATTCGAGGTAGCAATTGGTGGTTTATGGGCAAATTTTCTTAAATGAAAACTTCTTATTTTACCGTTTATATTGTCTTCGACACGCATTAATCTTATGGTCTGTTGTTAAAATTTGTTACATTATATAAGTTTTACTTTAGTTTTTTTGCAATATTCAACGCCTCAAGGTCAAATAAAACACGAACTCGGAGTGTTGTACACAACTACTCGCCTTCCCAAGTCGCATTACTTGGAACATGAGGGTTTGGTTCACGGCGGAGATGGTCAGTTACTGATGCAAAATACGTCAAATGTGAACGAGCCGGGATTTGACAGAGAGTTTCTGGACATACTTCCGTCTTGTTCCACAGGAAGATGATCGTTTGCTTCTCCTCCAATTAACATGAAATAGCAATTGTGGTTTAATACCATAATTGTTCTTCATTGAATTCCATCTTATTTTACTTATATCTTTATATTCCATTCTTATCTTGTCTTCGACACCAATGATTTCTGATTATTTGTTTTCATTTTTTATTATTTTATTTTGAGTCTGGAATCTAGGTTCTCTAGCGTTAAGAAATACAGTATTTTACCCCTTGTTTCAATTTGGTTACATTTATATAACTTTCAATGTAAGTGCTTTTTGGAAACTATTGCACCCTCGATGATTATCACGGGCTTGGAACGTTCCTACTAAGCCTTGTGCCCTTGCGAGGTCGCAATTACTTGGGAATGTTGTTATGGACCAGGCGTGCGTTTTCTTTGCGGTAATAGTGTCCATATTGTAACGTAATTAGCCAGCGTGCCTCATGACATCTATTTGGGAACGCTTGATAGAGGATTAGCCTCGCCAAGGAAGAAGGCGATTTTCCGTAAAGGGCAAGAACGCGGCGGAAACGGAAGACACAAGGCTTTGGGAGTCATCCGCTTATTCACGTGTTAACACAAGCGAGGGGGTGGCGGTGACGTAAGTAGGTCCGTGGGCCTCGCCTATATAACAAGTTGTACAGCAGCCATGTGGGTTGGGTTCTGGAGACAGTGGGGAACCTTCGTGCGTGTGCAAAAAACTTGCGCCACGAGTGCATTATGCGAGCCCAGGCTTCGCGAGGCTGAGTCAATTGTTGACCGAAGCCTGCGGACTTAGGTCCTGTGGGTGACTGCCGGTCAACGGGGGAGCGATGCTGTGTGCGTGCTCCGAGGTGAAGAGTGGTTGAGTGCCACGATTCACGCCGATTCTCAATCGATAAGAATCGCTCCTGCGATCTGAGGCAGAACGCCGTTGGTGCGCCAGAAACGGACTTTGTGTCCCAGCGTGACATCCGGTCACGGAATGCTAGGCTTTTTGTGCGCGTCTTTCAAAAGTTAGGAGTGGCCGAATGCCACAATCAAAGACCATTTCAATCGGGTTAGGATCGCTCCCGCGATCAGGGGATAGTAGGTCTATCATGAGCTACGGGTGTCAAGTAAGATTATTAAGTGTATACTATTTGTTTTGGTTTTGCTCTTAATAATATATCTGTTTATATGAAGCTTGTGTCTGTGTCGCTGTGAGTATCCATTGACGGTCACATACTATGGTTCCGCGCGGATTTTTTAAGAGGAGTTCATGAGGCCACACTTTCGTCCTTTTTTCTAAAGGAATAACACTGCGGCTATTATTAACATAACTTGAATGACTCGTAAATTCGAAATAACCGAAAGTAATGACTGTAAATCCGGAATAAGAAATGGTGGTTTATAAGTAATTTCTTAACTTAATTTCCCACCTTATTTAGACCGGTTTATTTTTGGTTTGATAACATCAATTCGGCTATTTTTGTTTAAGATTTGGTCACATCCCACCGCGAAGGTTTTTGTCAGACGATGCACGAGTTTTCTCTATATAATATGTTAAATGAGAACGTCGAGAAGTTCTTCAACGGGGACTTCCAACTCAAAATCTCATCTAACAACAGTGATAACACCACGCTTTCTTTCAAAAATGAGCATTAATGCCATTAATGAAGATGAACATTGAGCGCACATTTTCTTAACAGAATTACTCTTATTTCACATTTTCTTCATTTTTTCTGCAGAAAAATACGTTTGTTATGTTTTAATTTATCGTATAATGATGATTTAATTCTATAAGCCTGTAATTCATTAATTAAATTTCTAACTATTCGGGAACAAACAAGCGCAAAAGCGCAGTACACTTTAATAATAGCACATTTCAGAAACCTTTTCGTAATAATTTTTAGTTTGTTTCAATTGTTTAATGCATCGCAGGTTTTTATTTAATTCTAGTCATAGTAATGTGGAATTAGCTTGCAAAAATTAGTCCTATTCAAATTCAGGTTTTGATTTTCAGTATTTTCTTTGTAGAAATTGTTTCCACGAAACACATTACATTAACGCATTTCATTTTTAAACATTTTTCTTAAAAATAATATTTTTACATCCAGTTTGTTACCTATGTGAATCCCCGATTGTAAGAAATTCAAATGAAAACCACGTATATAAAAAGCGCTCAAATCACCCCAACTGACTTTGAACTTTCACGCTAACATCTGATATCTATAAAAGACGTAGGTTTCTAGGGTTAAAATATAATATTTAGTATTATTTTTTTTTAATATTGTAAATTCTGGAAATAGCGGCCTAGTGGCCCAGCCACAACAAAAATGGTGTGAAAAAATCAGGAATTGTTCTAAAAATGTCGCTGCTCAGTGAGAAAATAGAAACACTGAAAAATCTCACAATAATATTATATTTTTAAGACGAAATAAACTTCTTGGCAAAACCATCATTTAATGATGTATACAATACAAGTATATCCGAAGTTCCGAAAGTTCTTTAACATTTCGATCATATAAGAAACAATTGTGTTCCAAAGGCGCAACGATGTAAAGGACCTCTACTTTAGGCAGTCGACGTCTTGTTTGGAGGAACCTTTTCTCGCAAGATTTTACTGTATGAATCAACGACGATGTTGCATGTAAATTTTCAGCTAGATATGGCGAAGTATGAAAAACTGTTAAATATGTGATGCAAACAGATATGTGATGTGTTTCAGTCCAAATTCGAAACTTGTTTTTCAAACTGTTTTTTGTATTGAATTTGCAGGTTCCAGTTGTAATCTAACAAAACATAGACATTTTCAACATTGGTCGGGAGATTGCATAATTTTTCTTTCGATTTCTGCATGAATTGGAAATTAATCGAAATATAGTTGTTGTAATTCACATCGTGATGATCAGATAATTTAAAAGTATTTCAAAAATTTTATTTTGCAAATTGCAAATGCATCGACTACCCGTACACTCTTTCCTGTATTTTTCCAACCGCCAGCCGCGACCGTACCATCCTGTAAAGATACACAAGAGGCCTGAAGGCCCACTCGAGCGCACGCTTTCCTTTCGCGCCCTCGTGACCTTCGTCACCCGTGCAATGCACGAATACGCACCAGCCTGGGCGTGAATTTGCGCAAAGGGAGAAGTTACAAGAAAAAAAACACCGGTGTGAGCGAGTTTGCCCGATTTTCTACTCGCCCGGCTTTCACATGTGACCACTGTCAATCGTGGGAGGGAGATTTACTTCACTTTGTCACTCTGCTGCAATCACACCCGGTCCACGTGGCTCTAAAATTGTCTGCCACCCCACCGCCGGTGGCTGCTGGCTAGAGTTCTCATGTATGAGGGGGCTTCCGCGTCTCCTCCTACGCAAGGTGGCAGCACCTGTGACGCTAACAGTTGAGCATTAACTCTTGAAATCTTGAATTCTCAGTTTATTCTAATAAAAATGTAAAGATGGATAACCGAATTGTCTATAATTAAAATTTTATATTTACATTTATATTTATATTTATATTAATTTAATATTTATATTTTAATTTATATTTATATTTATATTATATTTAATTTATATTTATATTTATATTTATTATTTTATATTTATATTATATTGTTATATTTTTATTTAGTATTCTATGATTTATATTTATATTTAATACTTTATATTTACTATTTATAATTTATAGTTGTATATTTATATTATATTTATATTTATGATTATTTATATTTATATTTATATTTATATTTTTTTTATATTTATTTTTATTTATATTTAATAAATTATTGGCAATTCCAAATAAAATTGTTTGTTGCGGTAATATAGTAGTAGATACTACATTTTCCCATATTATAAATTGTACCTTTGTATGCTAAAAGATGTAATCATCTTATTTAAGGCATCATTTAATTTGTATACCAGCAAGCGAAAGCAAGCAAATTGGCAGCGACAGACTGTTCCTATCTGCATGACTCATGGTTTGTTCTCACTCAACAGCGAATTTCTGAGTGCTCTCTTGCATTTTCTGTCGACATTTCGCATAGGCATGTAAGAAATGCAAGATGGCTTCCCCGAAAACTTGGTTTCATACAAAACCGCAAATGTAATTCACTTCATCGGAAACGAAATTTAATGATGGATGTCCCTTCATGGACTGTGCATTAAAGATCTTGTCCCCGCTTCACTCAAGATGACGTTCTGCGACACTGCCCCCAGCAATAACTCCTGGGCATAACCCTTCCGTTTAATCTTCCGCCGAGAAAAAGTGATCTCCAGACACGCCTCTCCAACACTCGCAACGAGCCAAAAACCTAAAGTCATTAAGGCGCTTTACGATTCATACATAGCAGAATGGAGGTCATTAGACGCGATATTGTCTTCAGAACAGCTGCAAGAAGTGGTTAATCCTTAATTTAAAGCGACGCT
>BOPP01000006.1:4011761-4042529 GCA_017312745.1 Gryllus bimaculatus
AATTTGGATCCACGATGACAATGTTCATGTCATGTCAGTCGCCACGCTAGTTGCTAACGTGCACGCTCGGGTGGGAACATTTCATTACAGAAGTACTTTCCTATACTTGGTTTGTCCATCCAAGTAAATTCCTACGAGAGTTGGGAAAGAAGTTGCAAGATAAATATTTCGCGTCTCATTTAAATGTGAATAGAGAATGGTAAATGCATAAATTAAAATATATGATTAAAAATAAGTGCTGAGTGCTTTTTGAACAAGTTTGCGTGTCATGATTCTGCTTTTCAAATGAATAAGTATATTTGTATTAAATTAAAATATGATTTTGTGTGCATTTTCCAGAAAACTTAATTTTAAGCTGGTCACTAGTAATGTGATATAGTAATCATAATAATGTTAAAGATATAGTAATGTAATAAATAACCACGGTACTATGATAAAAATCTAATATTAATGATTTTGGGTCCAAAGTGTGTCTGCCTCTGGTTGGGGTTAATGTGCCATCAGTTAAAAAATGTTGTTATCGCACTGTAATACTGTTTTTGTGTACATGTACTGTGTATATTATTAAAACATGTAGTGACATATTTTCAACCACCTTACTGCAAACTTACAGAAAAGTATCTATAATGACACTTATTTACATTATTTGTAAAGTTATGTGTGTTTATAAATGATTCCCAGGCGCTCACCCATCAACGTTATAACCGCGTCCGACATTACTAAACTCTTGTTATCGGGCGATACCCGTGCGATAAACGTCCTCTCTGTGTTTCTGCACTCATAGGCTGTGGCTCAGTCGATAGATGGCGACCAAGACGGTTGACGATGTATCAAGAATTGGTTGTCAATGTGCGAGTCACATGATGGTTACTTCACAAAACGAATTACATTCACACGATACCCACCAGAGCAAAATCTACGATTGTATGGCATTTCTAGCCCGACAGCAACCGTAACGACCGACGCCCGAGGTGAATTGCATGACGGTTGGCGAATGTTGCTTCTGAAAGCGTGAAAATCCGTTTCTATTGTCTGCTTTCTCAATTGACAGAAGCAACGTATTGAGATTTTCGATTTGTGTGTTTATTCGACTGAAGTGAGTTTGTAAATGATGCCGGTATAATTCATCACCCTCGAGAGCATCTATTAAAACTCTAACCGGGTCCGACAATGCTTACTTTCGGCGATTAGACGAGTACGTTGCATTCAGCGTCATCGCCTTTATTCCACACTTGCCGGCGGCACTGTTGATTCACAAACAAAGAGTCAAGTCAAATGTCTACGTACGAGGAATGTGCTGTGTGAATATGCGCGTAACATAACAGTTATTTCGCATTTAGAAAACGAAGCTGATCACACGAGACTCATCAAAGCGAAACAATTACTACGCCCACGGCATGCCCACGCTCTGAGGCAACCACAAGCCCACGCAAGTGTTGTAGAATCGAGCGCGGTGGGTGCAGGGCGCGTGTTGCATTGGAAAGCGTGCAAACCCGTCGTTTCCATTTGCTACGCTATTCAAACAAAAAAGTCGCACGCCATTTGCTCCCGACACGCATGGTGAGGATAAGTGATGATGAGTAAAGAAGGAAGGGGCATGGACCGCCTTCCCGACGTGGCTTCGCCCTCGATGATCAGATAGCCGCGGACGTGGAGTGTTCCTGCTAACCCTGTGGCCTCGTGAGGACGCATTACATGGGAACGTGAAGGTTTGTGTTATGCACGGGCTGCGTTTCTTTGCGGAATATGTCAAATGTGAACGACCCAGGGTTTTTAAGAGGGAGTTAAGGACACGCGTTACCCAACTATTATTGAACGTAACATGAATAACAGTTAATCGAGGTAGAAATTGTGGTTTAATGAGGAATTTTCTTAAATGAAAATTCTTATTTTACCGTTTATATTGTCTTCGACAGCATTAATCTTATGGTCATTTGTTAAAATTTGTTACATTACTATAAATTTACTTTAGTTTTTTTTGCAATATTCACCCTCAAAGGTCAAATAAAACACAAACGTGGAGTGTTGTACACAACCCTACTGCCTTCCCAAGTCGCATTACTTGGGAACATGAAGGTTTGTTACGGAGATGGTCAGTTTCTATGCAAAATACGTCAAATGTGAACGACCCGGGATTTGAACAGAGAGTTCTGGACATACTTCCGTCTGTTTCCACAGGAGATATCGTTTGCTTCTCCTCCAATTTAACATGAATAGCAATTGTGGTTTAATAAATAATTGTTCTTAATTGAAATTCCATCTTATTTTACTCATATCTTATATTCCATCTCATCTTGTCTTCGACACCATGATTTTCTGATTATTTGTTTCATTTTTTATTAATTTTATTTTGAGTCTGATCTAGGTTATTAGCGTCTAAGAAATACAGTATTTTACCTTGTTTCAATTTGTTACATTACAATAACTTTAATGTAGTGCTTTTTGGAATATTCACCCTCGATGATCATCACGGGCTTGGAACGTTCCTACTAACCTTTTGCCCTTGCGAGGTCGCATTACTTGGGAATGGTTGTTATGGACAGGCTGCGTTTCTTTGCGGAATATGTCATATTGTAACGTATTAGCCAGCGTGCCTCATGACATCTATTTGGGAACGCTTGATAGAGGATTAGCCTCGCCAAGGAAGAAGGCGATTTTCCGTAAAGGGCAAGAACGCGGCGGAAACGGAAGACACAAGGCTTTGGGAGTCATCCGCTTATTCACGTGTTAACACAAGCGAGGGGGTGGCGGTGACGTAAGTAGGTCCGTGGGCCTCGCCTATATAACAAGTTGTACAGCAGCCATGTGGGTTGGGTTCTGGAGACAGTGGGGAACCTTCGTGCGTGTGCAAAAAACTTGCGCCACGAGTGCATTATGCGAGCCCAGGCTTCGCGAGGCTGAGTCAATTGTTGACCGAAGCCTGCGGACTTAGGTCCTGTGGGTGACTGCCGGTCAACGGGGGAGCGATGCTGTGTGCGTGCTCCGAGGTGAAGAGTGGTTGAGTGCCACGATTCACGCCGATTCTCAATCGATAAGAATCGCTCCTGCGATCTGAGGCAGAACGCCGTTGGTGCGCCAGAAACGGACTTTGTGTCCCAGCGTGACATCCGGTCACGGAATGCTAGGCTTTTTGTGCGCGTCTTTCAAAAGTTAGGAGTGGCCGAATGCCACAATCAAAGACCATTTCAATCGGGTTAGGATCGCTCCCGCGATCAGGGGATAGTAGGTCTATCATGAGCTACGGGTGTCAAGTAAGATTATTAAGTGTATACTATTTGTTTTGGTTTTGCTCTTAATAATATATCTGTTTATATGAAGCTTGTGTCTGTGTCGCTGTGAGTATCCATTGACGGTCACATACTATGGTTCCGCGCGGATTTTTTAAGAGGAGTTCATGAGGCCACACTTTCGTCCTTTTTTCTAAAGGAATAACACTGCGGCTATTATTAACATAACTTGAATGACTCGTAAATTCGAAATAACCGAAAGTAATGACTGTAAATCCGGAATAAGAAATGGTGGTTTATAAGTAATTTTCTTAACCTTAATTCCACCTTATTTAACCGTTTATTTTGGTTTTGATAACATCAATATGGCTATTTGTTTAAATTTGTCACATCCCAACGCGAAGGTTTATTGTCAAGATGCAGAGTTTTCTCTATATAATATGTTAAATGAGAACGTCGAGAAGTTTTCAACGGGGACTTCCAGACTCAAAATCTCATCTAACAACAGGTGATAACACACGCTTCTTTTCAAAATGAGCATTAATGGCCATTAATCGAAGATGAACATTGAGCACTTTTCTTTACAGAAATTACCTCTTATTTAACATTTTCTTCATTTTTTCTGCAGGAAAAATACGTTTGTTATGTTTTAATTTATCGTATAATGATGATTTTAATTCTATAAGCCTGTAATTCATTAATTCAAATTTCTGACTATTCGGGAACAATCAAGCGCAATAACCAACGTACACTTAATAAATACACATTTCAGAAACCTTTTCGTAAATAATTTTTAGTTGTTTCAATTTTTAATGCACGCAGGTATTTTAGTCATAGTACATGTGGATTAGCTTGAAAATTAGTTACCTTATTCAAATTCAGTTTTGATTTTCAGTATTTTCTTGTAGAAATGTTTCCCACAGAAACACATACATTAACGCATTTCATTTTTAAACATTTTTCTAAAAATAAAATATTTTAAATCCAGTTTGTTACCTATGTTGAATACCCCCGATATGTAAGAAATTCAATCGAATAACCACGTATATAAAAAGCGCTCAAAAAATCACCCCAACTGCACTTTGAACTTTCACGCTAACATCTGATAAATCTATAAAAGACGTAGGTTCTAGGGTTAAAAAATAATATTTTGTAATATTTATTTTTAATATTGTAAATTCTGGAAATAGCGGCCTAGTGGCCAGCAACAACAAAAATGGTGGTGAACAAAATCAGGCAAATTGTTCTAAAAAATGTCGCTGCTCAGTGAGAAAAAGAAAACACTGAAAAATCTCAACAATAAATTATATATTTTAACGAAATAAACTTCTTGGCAAAACCATCATTTAATATGTATACAATACAACTATATCCCGACAGTTCCGGAAAGTTCTTTACATTTCGATAATATAAAAACAATTGCTGTTCCAAAGCGCAACGATGTAAAAAGGACTTATTTAATGGCAGTCGACCTCTTGTTTGGAGACATTCTCTCGCAAGATTTTACTGTATTGAAATCAACGACGCATTGTGCATGTTAATTCACTAGGTATGCGAAGTATGAAAAACGGTTAAATATGTGATGCAAACAGATATGTGCAGTGTTCAGTCAAAATCGAAACTGTTTCACTGTTTTTGTATTATTTGCAGGTTCCAGTGTATCTAACAAAACAATAGACATTTTTCACATGGTCGGAGATTGCATAATTTTCTTTCGATTTCTGCATGAATTGGAAATTAGAAATATAGTTTGTTGTATGTCATCGTGATGACAGATAATTTAAAAGTATTTAAAATTTTATTTGCAAAATTTGCAAATGCATCGACTACCCCCGTACACTCTTTCCTGTATTTCCCAACCGCCAGCCGCGATCGTACCATCCTGTAGATACACCAAAGGCACCTGAAGGCCCCACCTCGAGCGCACGCTCCTTTCGCGCCACTCGTGACCTTCGTCACCCGTGCAATGCACGAATACGCACCAGCCTGGGCGTGAATTTTGCGCAAAGCGGGAAGTTTACAAGAAAAAACAAACACCGGTGTGAGCGAGTTGGCCCGATTTCTACTCGCCGGCTTATCCACATGTGACCACTGTTCATCGTGGGAGGGAGATTTCCTGTCACTTGTCACTTGCTGCAATACACACCCGCGTCCACGTGGCTCTAAAAATGTCTGCCACCCCCAACGCCGTGGCTGCTGGCTAGAGTTCCCATGTATGGGAGGGTTCCGCGTCCTCCTCCCACGCAGGGCAGCCAACGTGACGCCACAGTTGAGCATTAACTCTTGAAAACTTGAATTCTCAGTTTATTCTAATAAAATGTAAAGATGGATAACCGAATTGTTTATATATTTATATTTATATTTATATTTATATTTATATTTATATTTATATTTATATTTATATTTATATTTATATAAATTATATGCAAATTCCAAATAAAATTGTTTGTTGCCGTAACATAGTAGTAGATACATAACATTTTACAATTATTAAAATTGTACCTTGTATCCCTAAAAAGATGTACTCACTTATTTTTAAGGCACATTTATTTTATACCCAGCAAGCGAAAGCAAGCAATATGCAGCGACCAGACCTGTTTACCATTATCTGCAAGACTCAGGTACTTGTTCTCATCAACACGAATTTCTGAGTGCTCTTGCATTTCTTGTCGACATTTCCGCAAGGCAGAAGAGAATGCAAAGATGGCTCCCGAAAACTTGTTTCATACAAAAACGAAAACGTAATCACTTCCACTCGAAACGAAATTATGATGAATGTCCCCTTCAAGGACTGCATTAAAGATCCTTTGTCCCCCACTCAAGATGACGTTCTGGACACTGCCCCAGCAATAACCCTGGCCATAACCTTCCCGTTAATCCTCCGCCGAGAAAACAGTGAACTCCCAGACACCGCCTCTCCAACACGTCGCCAACGAGCCAAAAAACCTAAAGTCCATTACAGGCCGCACTTACATTCATACAACACAGAATGGAAGGTCATTAGACGCGGCATATTGTACTTTCAGAACAGCTGCCAGATGGTTAATCCTCCAATTTAAAGCGACGCCCATTATGCAGTTTACGTCGATTCGAAGGCTGCGGCAAAAAAGCCGGTGGTCAATTCTCGCCCGTTTGCGGCCGGGGCGCCGGGCGGCGAAGACAACTTAATCAGCCGCCGCTCCGCACGGGTCGCCGCCGCGTTTCGGACGACGAGTTCTATGGTGACCGACCTCAACGGTACTCGCATAAATCACCGTGGGAGGCTGGCGGGCGCGGCGGGGCGGGCGAGTCGACCCGAGACGAGGCGCCGGCGCGACGCACAGCCATTCCCAGGCATCTATCAATTTTACATCTCGACCGCGCCTGTCCTATATTGAAACCCCGTCCCCCATCACATATCGCTATTACCTCGCCGGGCAAAGCACGGAGCCTTTCGGGTTTTCAAAAAGCAATTTCATGAGAACGGAATTTGTTTTTGCTGATGTATCAGTTTCCTTCGGCTGGTACTCATCGGAGCACGAAGACCACACATTATTCTGGATTCTTGGAGATGCCATCGTCACGTCGGGTCGATGTTCTTTCGATGAGCTTCAGCTACATTTCTTATTTCGTAAGGCAGAAAAAGGTCCCCCATGGCTTAATCGCGGGCCGGCCCCGCCCCGCTGAATGTTCTGCGTACTCTGCGGTTTTCGAAGGACGCCCCCGACCACCGAGCGGCGGCGGCAAGCCGCGCGCGTCGGCGGGCTCCTGGAGCTTCTTTGCCGGTGTTATGTAGAGCGCCACAAGACGGGAAGTTCTAAGCAGCCGCCCGGGGCCACGAGCACGGGCGTGGGAGGCGGCGGGGCGGGGGCATGGTGGGAGCGGGAGGGGTGGTGGTGTTGGAGAGAGATCAGTGTAGGGTCGCAGACGGAGAGGAGAGGGAAGTGATGGTGGACGCGAAGGAAAGCACAGGCGGAGGGCGGAGCCACGGAGGCCGCAAAAAGGGTGACGAAGGTGTAGTGGATGGGATCTGGATGATTTTTACCGTCTACATTACACTGTAAACGAGGCATGTTCTGAACTGATATCACTAAAGGCACATGTGTAAAAATTATTTTGTTTACCGTTGTACGCTCTCATTTATCGATGAGTTGTTGTTTGTATGCATTCCACATACCTCGGCGAGATCTCATAGCCACCGCGACCCTACATTAAGGAATAAATTGACACTCCAAAAAAATTAAGCATGTATTTCTCCTTTTTCAATCAAGTAAAGTGTAAACTCGAGAAAATGCGTGAAACAGACTGGGGGCAAGTGGACCGGCCTAACAGTCTTCTACCATATGTTTCAGGTAAAGCGGAAGATTTTTACCGATTTGACTTTTCACAATTAAAACGGAGATGGTAAGTTATGTGACAAGCGCGAATCACCTGCGGACATGTTATATTTCTATTCTATTTATACTATTTTTAACAAGCATGAGCAACTGTGTTTCACACAGGGCGTGTTAACGGTTTATTTTCTGACCAGTTGCTCTCACATAAGCCTTCACGAGCCGGGAATGTGAATGATTAGGACGGGTTGGTGAGTAGGGAAAGAGGGGATACTTTTGTACTTCAAGCCGAAGTGGCATTTTTACGATAAACGGACTTTTGGCCCCTTTAATTAAAAGAGAACTTCCCCGGAATTCGCCTGATGTAGATCGGAAAAATCACGGAAAACTACCGATCAGAGCAGCCGGTCACTAGAATACTTCTCCAGACAGTCGCTGAACTAGACCTAGCTATCTAGCTAGTGTCAGAAATCATGCCACTTTAGGGACTTCATTTCGAAGACCTGTCGGACACAGGTACTGCATTAAGAAGTGGAGAATCTTTTCTGGAAATAGGCTGGTCAATAGCTGGGCATTAGGTAAAGTACTGGTCATTATCGCTGGTTATTGTACACTGACATTGATTGACATTCGGGTGGTTTACAAAAGGTATAACGTAGAATGCGTTTTTATAATAACACGTGAATAGACTACATCGCTAGTTTGATTCCTGTAAATGTTCCACGCAAGTAAAAATTGCTACTTACTTCAATTTACCTCGGAAAAATACGGTCATGTGGGTTACGTCATATTAGTAGGGGACTGTACGTGGATAAATATTTTAATGTTGATAATTAATACTTAAACGAGAATGATTGACATTAGTTGAATCCGTGTGTACATGACGTTTTAAAAGTGAAAATAGCGTCACGATGGATTTAATCTTCCAAGGATCAAATCTTTACTTTACAGCAGTAGAAACCAAGTACGTGCGTGGATAAATATTTTTATATTGCAAACTGTTTAGTAATAAACATAAACTGTTAAGCCCATTCGATTAATTGCACTGAATACCAAATAGTGAATTTAAATAGTCTAGATTGCGATACTCTGTGCTATTCTGACCACCCAAACTAAGGAGTTCGGTACCCAGAAGAGCTAAACCTAAAAAAAAAGTTATTAACCGTTTAAAAGGTATCATTTTAATTAACATCTCGGCCTCCAAAAGCTGAATTTTAAGAAACCAGTGTGCACTGTTTTCGCGTGATGGACGAATCTCACGAACAAAGCTCACGTTGCGCATTGCATGTGCTTCTGATGAGTTCTTCATAGCACAACCAAGAAAATTATATATTTACACCTTAAATTGTTCACCCCACCTCACATGACTTGGCATGCACGACCGCTATATGACTAACGACACCAGTAGTTGACGCGATCAGAATCAATACTCACACTCTCAAAATCACTCCCTCCCCGGACCATCATCTACGTGCAAATACCACGCGCAGAACCACTAGCTTCCTGCAACATCGCCGGCAATCACGACTGCAGCAGAGGCTAACGAATTCTTTACGAGAGAGAAGCATGCGAGCCCTACTCGCCACACGCCCCACCGCCGCTACTCCGGTTCCCCGCAACACTCGATGTCCCCAACGCTAAAAGCCTCCGTGTTCTCTGCGTTTCTTCGGTTTTTACGCAACACAAGCAGAAGAACGCGGTGTTTCTCGGGTATTTTTTTATCACAATCGTCAATAAAATAAAAAAGAAATGAATTTATCAATGGTGTAAAATCGATATATTGTTTTTACTTAATTCATATTATATCGCATTTCGCTTGTTTTGGTGATTGAAGGCAGGCCGGAAAGTGAAAGATGTCAGTGTACTGAACCGTAATTAATTCTCATATATCTCATTAATTTTAAAGTTTGATTCTAGTGATAATGTTATAAGTGGAAGGGATCAACCAAGGATATTGATTTTTAGAAGTCAGAAAGAAAGTCTCATTCATTCGTGCAAATGTAGATTTTTAGATTTATTCAGTCAAAAAAATCAGTAAAAACTGTGTGTGACGTAGGGGAGAAAAGATTATCTGCGCACGTTTTCTTGAGTTCCAGAATCCCTTACCGTCATTTTAACTATAAATAGTTGAAAAGTGAGTAAAAGTTTAAATAAATAAATAAATAAATAAATACACTTTAAAAATCGTAAGATTAGTAATATTTGCAAAATAGTCTAAATAGATAAAAGTAGTAATTTTGTTACAGTTGTAACTTACTTTGATACTAGTGTTAATTTATGTAACTGTGTCAGTACTTCACATTGGCTACACAACGTACGGCAGACAACATATTTTCTGCAGGATTTCCACCTGGGAGGCATTTGATCGTCTACAAGACCGGATCTCACTTCAAGCGATTCCGAACTTTTCTGACACCTCAAGAAATTCCTGAGACTGAGTTAAAGGTGGATCGTAGATAGTGGGTGGTACCTATCTCAGGCGGCAAACTTTACGAGATAGATACAAATATTGGTCCGGTGGTATGAAAAATATTCCAATACTGGCAGTAATTATGGGAAAACGTATTGAAACATGTTGTAGGTGTTACAATTTTTTTATCAAACTGCTTTCTTTTGTTGATCACTTTTAGGAAACTTACTTTCTAGACGCGTCACTAAGTAAAGGAACACTCATTAACAAACTCTGAAATATACAATAGGACTAATAATGAAAAGAAGGTAAATAAAATCCATATGATGTTCAAAATGCAGTCAATGAAATTTGGAGATCCACAAACCATCTCCTCAGTGAAATTAGACAAAAACATTCATTACATTACGATTCCGAGATTAGTTATCATTTAAAGGCATCATGCAGATCACGTTGAAAGATTGTAACTTGGTATGAGAATAGGAAAAAAAATTAGCTGCAGAAAGCAGTAAATAAGAGATTTTAAATGCGGAGATAAAATAAAACAAGAATATTTTAATATTGGCACTATTTAAAGTAAAACCGAAAAAATCTAAAGGAGAGAAGAATAAAACTATAATTATTCAAATAATACTAATACCTACCCTGACAAATAAGAGAAAAATGTGACTCCAGGAAATGAGGGCTGCAAAAAGTATCATGCTATGAATATATTACCCGCATATTACGCCGCTATTTTCATATAAACTACTTGAGCTGGAATACACTTATTTGCACATCAAATTAAGAAACCGCTTTCATCCTTCAAGCAATTTTCAAATTATTTGATTTTAAGCAGTCTGAAAGCAAAAATGGGACATCTTTATTTTCAAGATTCCCTCATATTGCAACTACGGTAGAGACTATACAGACGTGTACCTTTGGGTGCCAGAAAACAACCTATCATTAATTTTAATAATCCTTCATTCCTGAGCGTCTTTCCTGCTCAAAGAAAAAGTAGTTAAGTTTTTACGGCAATGGCGGCACCCGACGATCCCATAATGGCGATAATTTCGTATGAAAATTGAAAATAATTAACTACGGAGCCATGCTCTTAAAGGGGACATCAGGAATCTCTGAACCTGTCGAGATCGTTGTTTTGGAACAAAACGAAACCTTTTCAATTAGGGGTTCCTCTCCTTATACGATGGGGCGGATTTAGTCTCAGCTGTGTAAAGTGGAAACGGCACATATCCTTGACCACAGATCTGACAACTCACCAGTCACCATGGTAAAACTGCATACCTACTTCAGAAGCTTCACAACTTCTCAAAGTGCCGAGAGAGAACAATCAAACTATTTTTTTTACATATTTAAATGTAGGATCTTCAGCCTACTTAATTTTCTTGCTTGAATACCGCGTCAAGAGGTAATATTTGTAAATCACTAGTTACAATTTCTTTTCATAATGTATACATAGGATAATACACAGACAAACACGACGAATATTTTCTCAAATCCAATAGAGTGAATTTCGTATTTACATATTCTTCTCAATGAACTTATCGTACTTCCCTTCCGTGCTGCTTGAGGTGAAACCAATTTTTTACGATGACCTTGGTCACGCGAATCAACCAAAACTTAATAAATATTTCTATACCATAATTACTGAAATAATTTGGAGATTAAGTTTAGTTATATTATTCTTTTCAATATTAAACCCATTGACAATACAAAAATGTTGATTAATTCATTTAATGCGGCATAAAAATATAAACTTCTCGTTTAAGTATAAGAAGATGTAGTCTCCTAAAATTAAGTTCTCTTACATTATTATAAGACTGAATCTTCAACTAAGAGAAACAGCATGTTTACCGATCACGTTCTAGTAAAATATACTACAAAATAATAACTGAAAATTATTTTACTACAAATTAACAAACATTTTTCATGAATCGGGTCTAAAATTACATAACACCCTTTCTAAAATCGCTGAACTCTTGATTTTTTTACTTGCCTTGCGAAAGCAAAACAGAAATCAGAAATCACTTTCGACAATCTGTTCAAAGTACATACACGTACATTTCAACTAGTCTGACCTCCCTTCTTTTATCTTCACATATCCCAAGTACGAAATATACAACAAGCACGCAAGCACATTTTGAAATTTTTAAATTCCCAATTTCTTATAATCTTGAAGTCCAGACCGATAATTTTTTATCACTTTCCGCTTCTTTTTCACTAATTTGGACGATGATAACTATTTCTTAGGAATTCTAAATCAGTGTACTAAATAGATAGGACACATTCAAGAGATACATACTAATACTGGCCACTGATAATTTTCAGTTCTTTTCACCAATGTACATACAAATGCCACGAAACTTGATTATTAGTCTCTAAATGCCTCTCGCTTCTGATCATTTTTATCTCTAACTCACATGTTTTAAATGTATTGCTTATTAATGAATAATATTACACATTTAAAAGTCTATTTCACATTTTTCGATGATTACTTTCTATTTTTTCTATATTTGTATTTCAACTTTTAAACTTTACGCCCATCAATCATTACATAGAGGATACCTATTAAGCACCTCATAAATTATTCAGAATAGTAAATTGAATGTAAAAAGCACTTTTGAGATATTTCTTTTTCATTTCGGTGTTATTTCAGACCATCATGATATAATCGTGGTATATATGAAAGATTATAACAAAAATTGTGTGATAACTTTGTGATGTAGCAAATGCTTGATTTTAGAGAAGTTTCTTTCTTATTTTTTATTTTTGAAGAACGAGGGAGATCTGTTACTGTCCGAAAGAGTTTTTTCTGAATTATCTCTATGAATGATTACCTGTTTATGAATATTAGAATGTGGTGCATTGATCCAGACAGGCCAGGCATACAGCATAGACCATTACAGGTGTAAGTATTGATGTATAAATGAGTTATGTGTTTTCAATTATTTATTTCTGTGTTTTTAAGAGGATTTGAGTGAATAATTTTTATTTTGATCATTGAGTTTTTATATTTGATCTTTCCAGTTGAGTTTTGTGCTGTCCTAAATATTTGACCCTATGTTTTGTAGAGCATTATTTCTATTATTTAGTGTGACCGGTACTGGTGTTGAAGTTGCTTTTAATGCAAATATATTTGCCGATGATTTAAAAGGATTTAATTTAACTTTCCATTTATTTCCCTAGGAATCTGTTAGGTTTTAAAGTTGTCGCCTTGTGTTTCTTGATGTAGTATTTAGTAGTGCGCTGGATTTGCTGTATCATCTCCGAACTGCGCTGGTTCAGTTTTGTTTGATGTGGGAATACCAGATATTTAGGATTAAGTAGTGTAGGTGATACTGAGGAGCCATGTGAGAGTGCTGTCAATATTGATCTGGCGAATGTGTTTGTCTACTAAAATGCAAAAGTTTATATCATACGTATAACGCTATTAATAACGCTGATTAAACATTTGAGTGTGCCATTGTAATAGTATAATACCGTACTCTGTCGAAGGCTTGTGATATATTGAGAAAGGCTTATAAAATATGATATTCTGGGAACTCTATGTGTATATGTTCGCTGAGTCTTAGCAATTGATGCTGAGTTGAGATTTTTTATGAATGTCCCCCTACTCTCTAGTAGTACATTGAAGGAAATCGCTACAATCCACGGTAACTTCCCGTTCATTTTGAGTTTTCTTCCATTTTTTTAAATTTTAAGATAAGTGAAAACGTCTGCATGAAAGTACATTTATTACTTTTATAAATTTAAGTCTCAAAATTGTGATATTTGTTAAACAAATCAATTAATTCAAAAGATTACCACCGACTTCCATACTCCATATTTGCAAACATCTTTCATTAATTCCATGTTACCTGCGCTACACATTCCCAATATTTAAATTCCTTTCATCTCTGCATAGAAACAATTATTTTCTTAGTCACACATTTTCCTATTTGCATCGGTAGTAGAGTTTCCAAGGGAGTGCACCAAAAACTGATGCTCTAAAAACAAAGTCTTCCAAAATCATGTTTTTCGACACCATTGATTATGACAACTATTATATTTTAAGAAATTTGAATTATACAGCTGATAGAAGAGTAGGAGGCGCAACTTTCGATTTCGTGAGGCAGAGGGCATTGCTTTGCACTCTCTCTGCACCCCCACTCTGAAAACTCTTGGTTACTCCGGAAGTCTCGCATAATCAAACGAAACATCATATGCAAACTATCGCAAATAAGATTGTATATAATTCATAACACAAAATATAAATAACTTTGAATTTACTTTCTTTGAAAACTTTCAGAACCTCCGTATTTACATATCATGACGTACAGACTCATCAAACCTACTGCTGCCAACTACCCACCAATGTGAAATAGTGACACCTGGGCTACGCTGACACTTGATAGTGTGTTTCCGACTGCCAATATGATCAAATTCATTTCGTATGTACGCAACAATAGATACAGACAATGGTAATTTCTTGTTTTCACGAACGTTCTTGATCCTTAAAAACTCTGGAGCATATTTTGCAGATAAACCGAAAATAATTGATATCATTGGAAATAAATATTTGGAATTGGACTCATCCTCAAATCCAAACATTAATTTTTTTAACATTTGCTGTGTGTAAACCTGTGGACGTTTTCAAATATATCTCATACAATTGCTGGCGTTTCAGTCACTTCGTGAAGCAAGAGTGATGTAGGATCTGCATGCTTCATACCGTACGTGATGCAATCTAATAGCTATACAGGACTAGAGACAGTTGCATGAAGTGGCAGATTGAAAGCAACAACCCGCATAGTAATACTCACTTAATGAACTAGAAAATGACACTTAGTTTGTTTGAATTCACATCAATATTCAAGAAATTGTTTCGATATTTCAAGATGTCTTACCGCCATCGATATCACTAGTACTGAAAAATTAAGTTGGATAAAAGTATCTGTAGAGAATCAGCTTCCTTTTGAATTTTACATCGGTCATTAAAATAAGGCGGTCGGATTAAAATAATCGGTCATTAAAATAAGGAATACCATGACAGTAATACAATGTGTTGATCATTTATTGATGACTAAAAGAACACATAAGCACTCACGTCTGGATATAAAGGCGTAAATATTCTTACAAAACAAGAATGAGACAAGATTACGCAAAGTTCCAAAATGTACACAAACGGATTTCAAAGGATTCAAGGGACCGAAAATCGACAATTACGCTAAAAACGCACATGCTATAAGTATTTAATACTTCATAACATAACAGTAACGAATACATAGCAGTATTCCATAAGTCGGGATCACTCTCCACTCCCATGTATGTACAATATTTTTCCAATTTCTTCCCTCTTTCGTTTAAAGCCCATACGCAGCGCGCCTAGAAACTCACCCAGCTGCATCCTCAGATACCCGCAATTTTTCGCTCTCTCTCTCTCATTAGCCGAGCGCCCTCGACTGGAGGCAGAGCCACCTGCGGGCTTCGACAACCCCCATCCCACTCCCCCTCCCCTCTCCCGCCATTCCCCTCCCAAAGAGCAACAAGAAGTCGCGCACATAAATTCCGTGTTCGGCTCCCGAGAGGACGCAGGTGAATGTTAAACAGCGCCCGCGACGTGTCCGGCCGGAATCGTTAATAGTTTCAGTTCGTCCCAGAATTTGTTCGCCTAATCGGCCTCTCGGTAAAAAGCAGCAGGTGATGTGCGTAAGTTATGTTTACGTACCGTCGACACGTCACATCTCCCCGAATAGACCTGTACAGGATATCGCCCTTCCCTTATCTCGACAAGTACATCGATTTGCAATGGTACAAGTAGGCTAAGTGAATGTAACCGGATAATAGCTTATTTCACGAGTAAACCAAACGAACAGCGGCTGATAGAATCCGCAGCGAGAAACTACACGGGAAGGGAAGAGAGCGTTAATGGAAAGTTCCAAACGTAGCTGTCACGATCGCACTTTCTCTTCGATGCGGACTGCCCGTGGACGAGGAAGCTTTCAGGACGCGGAACAGTACATCGGGCAGATATCGATGTCGCATTGAGTCACCGCAGGAGGCCGCCGAGGACAAGCCTCGGTCGCAGGCAGATGAACGTCGGCGTCGATTCCGCTCACGCCCGTCCCCACCAAACGTCCTCCGTCCTCGATCTGATAGAAAAATCAATCTGCGCGGCGGCCGCCCGCCCGTCCTCGCCGCACGAGGACGCCCGCCTCCCCGACCCGAGCGATATTTTCAAAGCGGGTAGTACCCGTCCCCGGCCGCCGGCGGCTTCGGGGGTACAGAGTGAGATGTATGTTTGACATGTTAATTCGGAGCCCGGCTCAAAAAGAAAAGAAGTGGCCAAAGAGAACTAGTCATTACAGGAGGGCGAGTGGCCGGCGTCGCTCGGGCGAGGAGAAGAGTGGGGGAGGAGGAGGGGGGGCGAGCCTAATTGGGGCGGTCGGCGACCCACCCCCGGACACAGGGATGCCAACCGCCCGACCCCGCCGAGGCCGCATCCCCCGCAGGGTCGGAGGGACCCGGGAGAATTACTGTTATCAAGTGCGGCGCGCGCTGCGTTCGATGGACGTGGGCGAGGGAATCTTCCGAGATGGAAGGTCGAGATAGGGTGGCCGATGGCGCGGCGTAGGCACCGTGGCCGATGTGTGGACCTCCGAGGGGGAAATACACGTCCGAAAATAACGGAGCGCGAAATTTGCGCTGCGCTCGCACTGCATGCTGGGTAGTGGGACGTAACGAGTTCGAGACGAAATAATGGTCATCTTTGCACTGAGGGTGCCTCGGCGGTTGGCGCGGCACAGATAAATCACGTGTTTAGGTGCGCCGCTGTAGCAGAAAAATGACGTGCACTTCTCCTTGCCCGTTGTGCGGGATGGGATACAACTAAATTTCCGACTGACAGCGTCTCCGCATGATTTTATACTGCCATTATCGCCGAATGAAGGTATTTATCATATTAGTAGAAATAGGAAGTGGCAGAGAACGTTTGGAGAAAGCTATTACTCATCGAACGCCTCTATATCTCAGCGCTTTAGCTGATGCATAAGTGTTCTCCAAGTTCATTGCATGATATTTAAGCTTTACGACGGCGTGTTCGTGTGAATGCATAGTGAGAGGCAAATGGTACACATAAAGAAATTATAATGTAGAAAACTATTTTTGCTAGTTTAATGAGATGACATTTGATTAAATAAATTCATGTCCAAAATAAATATAATTATTATCTGCAACAAGTTAGTATACCCGCAAAATTTTTATGGATTTTTTAAAATGTAATTCATAATTTATTTTGTTAACTGACTCATAAAAATTATTTTATTTAATTCAAAGAAAATTTATTATTGCATATTATTTCTGATCTCTACGAATTTGAAAGGTATGTTTTGGTCTACTGAGTTAGAGAATCCTCTCCCGCCTCCCTATTTTTGAAACAACATATTCACTTAGAAGTAAAACCGTTTTTAAGTTCATCTTAATACCGACAAGCAAACGATTTACATCCCTCAATATTACAGTTCTCATAAAATATATCGCAACAAAATATAAGATTTTCCAACTTCAGGTACTTCTGATGCACACTCGTAAATTTCTTTTTTCCGGCGCTAGGTTACAGAAAATTATAATCTTCGGAAATTATTTCTCGTCCCGGCCAGGATGGCCTGGCGCCCGGTAATGAAAAGTGCTAGCGAGCTTCAGAGAATGATCTCAAGATGACAGGTACACCTGCAACGATCGGTGGCCGAGCACTACAACTTCATTAGAAGGTGTGAGTAGAGCCGCCTCGTCAGCTTGTAGCAATTAACACCTGACCTCGCCGAGCAACTTAATTTGCTCGTTGGTCTGACCGCGTCTTAAATCACGGTTATGGATTCTAATTTCAATGAATATTATTTCATAGGACGTCCTCTCTTCACGCCCATAAAAAGTTACGAAGAACAAAATTTGGCAAGTTTGAATTTGAAACATATTTCATACCTCGTTTGCTCCAAACAGGTTCGCGTGAATATTTAAATAATGAATGGCCTTTTCGATAATAGCAGTAAACAACGAGAAAGTTACTCGACCATATCCATAAATTTACTGGCATTTAAAAATTGACATACAATATATGCATAGTTTCAAAGCATAAATTGTGTCGCATTATGCCTCGTTGCGCCTGTACCTAATTTCACGTGCTGTAATTTTCTAAATCAATTAAGGGCCAACATATTTCATCGAACACTTGAAACATCGTTCAGAAAGGATGATGAGAACATCTCTGCTTGTCATTCTCACGGGCTCACTTTATTTCCGCGGACAAATATGTAGGACGAGCATATCTCTGTGTACACACAATAATTACATGTTTGAATTAGAGAACTCTTTATCTGTCCAACGAAAGCCTTCGCCTCAATAACAGGTTTCGAAAGGATCGTTCGGTTCCGTGACGTAATTCTCTGATTCGTACATACCACGTCTTTGCCGTTTATATCGCCTATTAGTTCTACCTCAGTACCCCGCGGACAAACACTGTTCAGTATCTCGAATACGGCCTCAAAAGCGGCGCTGTAATACATTTCCGAACGTGTTCCGACCGCCGGGCGTTATTACATCAACTTCATAACAATTTAATTCTATCCCCAAGAAATCGAACACAAATATTTTAATTACTCGTCTGGGCCGCCCGTGGAAGCTTAGGCCCGCCGCCGTGGGAGCAGCCGGGCCGACGAACCCATGAAGCAACCGCCGCGACAGCCGCCATTACCCGGCAGAGGCGCTGCAATCGTAAACAAAGGAAGAACGCGGGGCGATCGGAAGCCCCGGCCCCTCCCTCCGCCGCGCGGGGCTCGCGGCTCTCGCTCATACATTAGCCGCGCAACTTCTCCCATAAACTTGTATTTATGGCCTTTAAAGAAAATTCCAGATTCCCATCGCGCATGACCTAAACACATCGGAGCGGAGCGAGAAAGAAAAACGAAGCGCTCCCCTTCCCCACAACATTAAACCATCATAAATAACAGGAATATTATTTCCGATGTGATTTATAGCTCGTGGAAGCCTTTAAATCAAGCAATCGCGCGGGCCCGCTCCCCGCCCACTTTGCACGTTACTAATCCAATGAATTGATAGTCTCGCGCGCCGCACCGCGCCGCGCCGGCTCGCGCAGGCAGAGCCTCGGCCGTGGTGATGGTGGGGGCGGCGAGTGGAACAGCCGCGGTGAGCGAGCGAGGGTTGCGGATGTGGAGGCGATGCCTCGAGACAAGGTGATGGTGGCAGCGGAAAGAATATCGACGTAAAGAGATGGGCTTCGGTGGAGGATGAAGAAGACAGGTACAACGCGTCTCCAAACCCTTGTTGGGCGATGAGCGCTTCTCGTATTATGGGAGTAATCCTCCATACAGTTGTACCATATTTTCATGTCTCGTCACGTCGCAGTCAGTGCCTTTTACCCCTTCGGCCAGGGGCTCGGCGCCGCTAGTAACTGTGGATCTCAGACGGTCACCCGACTAGGAATCCGCGGAGTCGCGAACTGCTTAACTTCCGTTGCTTCACGAAGCTTAATTAAGCAATTGGGCTACAGATGCCGGCGGGGATATGTGAAATAAGTGAGAATGGCAAACATAAGGTAGAAAAGAAGGAATGAGTAAGAAGAAAAGCGTTGATGGAAGCGCACGAAACAATCTGTAAAATGGGTTGGGCGCTGTGGTGATGACTTCTGTCTTGGTGATGGTGAACTTGGTGATTACGGAAGGTAAAGAAAAGTGGGAAGGTCTATAGAAAAGAGAGAGGAAAGATATGATACTGGTGATGCATGTTCCGCAAAAAGTCAAGTAAATGGTAGAGGATACAAGGGAGCTAAAACAGGGATGGAAAGAAGATGGAGAGGTATAGGGGTCAAACATAAACAATAAATAGGAAGGCTACAGATGACAAGGTGAGGGATGACAAGGAGTTATTGGTGCAATGGTGATTTTTAAATGACATAGGCGTTGAAAGCAGAGCTAGCGGTAACGGTTAGGGAAACAGGCAAGAAAACGGTAGAGCGGGGCGGAGTGGGGCGGAGCGGAGCGGAACGGGGCGGCGCGGGACGGAGCGTGGCGGGGCGGAGCGTGGCGGGGCGGAGCGGAGTGGGTGAGCGGGGCGAAGCAGGGGGGAGCGGAGTCTGGCAAGGGGTGGGGTTGGTAGTTGGAGGAGTGAGCTGGGCGGGTCGGGCGGAGAGATGGGCTGGAGATGGTGGGGTGATGTGGGATGGGTGGGGTGGGGTGGGGATAGAGCAGAGCCTTCGGTTTTCTGACGGCGCAGAGCGGTGCGGAACCGATTAGGTGAGCACCTCGCGATGAGAGGCGCGCTATCGCCCGCCCTCCGCGCCGGCCCGGCTGCCGTCGCGCCCCTTGGCGCTGGGGGGCCACGCCCCTCGGCGGGTTCCCGCGCCGCCCACGCATCGCACGCCCGAGGCCTTTGCCGACCGAGAACGACGCGAAAGGATCGGGAGTTCACCTGCGACAGTTGGTGCCGTTCCGATGGGAACGGAACATGGCACTTTCTCGTGTGGGGCGCGATGGGCAAGAAGACAACTCTGGCGATTAATACCGAAATATCTCATGTAGTGGAGTATTTTCACGAACTTATGAACTTTTTATTTCTTTGAGATCTCATATAGTCTGCTGCATACATAGAAGGTAATGCAATTTTTAGTTCCATTGCTTTTTTGATCGTAAATTCGTACTCTGTGGCGTTGAAAATATTGGATAAAGGATTCAAGCACAAATGTGCTAGTTACTTAGATAATAATAATAATAATAATAATAATAATAATAATAATAATAATAATAATAATAAAAAATATTATTATTATTACTATGTCAGTTCTTAACCTGTGTGAAATGGATTTGATGCTAAACTACATCATATCGTGTTGAAAATGGTGAAATGAGGGGGCTTTGCCCAAATTATTATTATACGGTTATTCCTCTCAAACTTATCTAAAGCTGACGAACGTGGTTGTCTCGGCAATCACAGAAAGGTTCTACATCACCTTCCTTTTAAAGGTAGGAAAAAATACCACCATATGTATTCTAGAACTTGTGCAATGCAAAATGTACATTGCATTAACACAAATGTAGGAAGCTACTTAAACCCGTGTTACAAAATCTGTGTTTTGTAATACTGAAGTGAGCATACTTGAAAGGAGGTGACCGTGAAATCATTGATTGTGCCCCTTGCGCTAGAAAATGGTAACTGCTTTACTTTACATATTCGTCTGCCTCTTTGATTCTATTCTGTGGAAAAATGAATCTGTCGCAATATCCAGCAACTAATCATCTTGTAGAGCCTCGAGTCTCGCAATAGCCTAGCTGTTGACCAGTGTCCTTTCATTACGCGGTCCCGGGTTTGATTCCCGGTCAGGCAAGATTATACTGTTCGTTTTCGTTGCAGTGTCCTAGTATATATTGCTGTATGATCATGAGAAAATTCACTTCTCAGGTTGAGAATACCGGAATTCGGCGTGGGGATGTCTACGTGCTAACCACAACTTCCCCCTTCATGGCCGCGAGGCAGGGACGTCGTCGCCGGTAGGCCTGAGCCCGTTCACGAGCGGTCGCCCCAAGTACATGCATACATACTGTATTGTATACAATGATGCTAGCAAAAAATTGAGCAAATGAAAAAAACACTAACATTTGTTAAAATCAAAACCAACTTCCACAAAATTAAACACAAAAAATGCAAAGGGCTAAAGGCACAAAGTAATAAATATCACGTGCTTACTCTCAACGTGCTCTAAAGATAAAGACCTCTTCCTCACTAATTTGTAAAATAAAATCGTTTCATCTCTTAAATTTTGTAATCAATTTGTTCCAAATTCTATTACTGTTAATCGAACTTCATTACCACAATTTGTTATACAATAAATCAAGTTTAAAAATATATTGGATAGCCTCAAAAATTATTCGCTGGTATGTATATGTGAAAGTCAAAACAAAATGTTTACATTATCATTACAAGATACATTTACATGTTTACAACCAAATTTCCACGTTACCTACGCCAATGAGTATAGGTTAACGGATATAGGTAAAGCGTAAACTATACGTGTGTTATAGATGTTACAATCATTTAAAAATACTTTAACCGATTTAAAATAACAAATTCCCAAAATTATAAAAGAGTACCAGCATTTTCTGAATATTCACCTCTCTATAAGAATAGGTAACCATTAACAACGACAACATCAAAGGAAAACAAAAAGTGGAATACGTAGAGCGCCATCATCAGAGAAATGCAGAACAGCACGATTCTGCATGTTCTATGGCTGGTCATGTGAAACAGTGCATCACAAGTCGAAAAAATAGCAACCGATTGCCTTCCATGTACGTTGTTTATTTACTTGTCAGGATATCTTGCAGGATCGGTAGCATTGCGTGTTTCACGTTTATGCTGAAACGCTTCGCATGTAGTACGATTCCAAAACGAACATTGAGGCTGTATCGTTATTCACAATCGGTTCGTGTTGACACTACTATGAGAGGGCTCAGTAATGCGGTTGTAGAGTACTCTTTGATAATGAACGTTTCCGGGGTATTTTTTATTTTATTTTGCATTGATGCTTTACTCTGTTCACGTTGAAATTTTCGAATGCAATACAAGGCGTAGCGTGAAAATTGCAGATAAACTCGCGGAATGTAGAGCTCAGAGTGGATTTATATGGTTGCGATTGGTATTAATTGACACTATTCCACAAGTAATATATCCCTATACAGGGCTATTACTAGTGATTCAACGGACTTTAAAAATGTGTATTTCAGACATTAATACGCATAACATAAAGAGCTATTACAGATTGCGAACGGTACTCGTAGATTGGACTACCGATCTGTGCAGACAGTGAATATGAATGAGTGAAAACCAGATCGGTGTAAGTAGAATTTTATAAATTATGAAAAATCTGTTTATTTAAGTCAATATTACTATAAAGTCGTGGTGCTTTGTTTCATTATTAAAACGACAAATATTCATTGCCACTCAAAAATAACCTTAAAAACATGTTTTCTGAGAAATTATAAAATGTCACTTATACAATTCTAGTTTTAATATTTTTTTTGTAAATGATCTTGAATTGAAAGCAAACAATATTATTTGGAAGAATTTGTTTCAAGTAATTTTGCGAGTAAAAAAACATTTTCGGTATGAAAAATTGAAACACTTGCAATAATAAGAGGTACAAAAACAATAATTACAAAGTTGATGAAAAGGAGGATCAGAGAAATTCAAGAATTCTTTGTAAGTTAAACAATCTAAAGTTATCCCTATGAAAAATGTGAATTTATATTTACGATCTACATTCTCTTCGCAGTTCTTCTAAATGGTACCCAAGGTTCTTTCACACGCCGAGCCCTCGATAGCAGGTTATGTAAGTCGCAGAATGAAACACTTAGTCTTAAGAGTTGGAGATTGCTTAATCTAAGTATTACGAAAACAGAATCCTACTCCAAATAAGATTCTCACTGCAAATTATCCTCAACACGTCGTACAATCAATTTTCCATTTCCACGAAAGCAGAATAAGACACAGGATGCTTTTTGGAAATAAGAAACGAATCAGAAAAAGAGCGGGCGGTGTAACAATTACAGAGAACATAGTCGTCCCGGATCATGTTAACCAAAATGCAAATGAAATACGTTAGGGGAAATTTAATTCAGGTGTCCATTTACTCACAATGAGAAAAGGAAAGATAAAAAAGGTACATCATACATAAGTCGCACAATGCACTGGTAAATATACCGCCCTGTTATTTTCGCATCAGTTTCAACCTGCGCAGTAATCATACAAATGCGATCTTGTTCAGCGGTCACGCAGAAAAAGGAGCACTCAATTTCAAGTGAAACGGCATTGCAAATAAGGGGCATCAGTGCTACACGCTAAGTGAAATAATCGAACACACTATCATCACAGAGATGATGTGACGCATATTAATACCATCAAATCAGCACGCATCACAACCAAAGTAAATTTTTAAGGTCAGCTAATAAGCTCATCTTCAGAAGATGTATAAAATGTTTAATTTAACGGTCGTCAGTTGGAAACAAACAAACTTTCATTGAATATCTAAAACCGCAATAATTAAATTACTTCATCAAGAACATTATAAATGTAATATGTCTTTTAGTCATGTAAAATATTTCAGATACAAAATACGTATCACAAAAATAAGTTCCTTACCAGAGTTTTTTAAAATTCTGGTTAGTTTTTAAATTAAAAAAATATTAGATATAATATTCTGGGATGTAGTCAGAACTAGAACTTTAAATAGATGAGCAATTGAACTTGAACTAACTGTCCAATTATGCACCGCAATTATCACATGTGTGGAAAATACAACGTCACATTTGCCTGCGCTTATTTTATTGAAAACGAGTTTATGGGCACTGAATAAATTGAATGAAAGAAGGTGATTTCACTTTTAAGAGGCATTTTCAAGTGATTCAAATTTGAGAATAATCCTTTTTTTAATATGATTATATGCACAAAAATAGCAGCATGGGAATGAGATTTGATCATTACTCGTAAACTTTCATATCTCAAACATCTTCAACTATTTCTTGTAAAATGATAGTTTTAAATCGGTATCTATACAAATGATATTTGCCAATAGATACACCCCGTCTATTCAATCTTGTGCACATGCACATGATTGTAGGTTCGATGTAGGGCTATCACATGCTGTCTTCACTGATGTAGAAATCAAAACAGTTCGTTATGCATTTACAATGTCAGGTATCGAGCAGCTCTTTCTCATTTCTTGCCCTTCTCTGTCTTTCGTTACATTTCCTCTATTTATTCCTCTCTCTCTCTCTCTCTCTCTCTCTCTCTCTCTCTCTCTCTCTCTCTCTCTCTCTCTCACACACACACACACACACACACACACACACACACTTGGTAATTTTGTTTTATCTTCTATCACTCTTTTACGTTCTCTTTTTTCTTCTACTTTTCTCATTCTCACTATCTTTTGGTCTTGATCTTATTCTATCCCTCTCTATCACTCAGTAATTTGATTTATCTTTTATCACTCTTTTAAGTTCTCTCTTCTTTCGCCTTCTATTCTCTTTCTCACTATATTTTGGTCTTGATCTCTCTCTCTCTCTCTCTCTCTCTCTTTTTCTTTCTCTTACTCCCTCAAATAGACAGACAGGCACAGCCTTACACCCACGCAAATACAAACAGCCAAAGCGAAGCGTTTGCTGGCAGCGCCCGCCCCTCCCGAAACAACGGCGGAGCGAGGGGGCGTGGCGAGAGACTCTTGCCGCCCCCGGAAGGCGGCGACGGTCAATTGTTCTCCCGCAGCCGCCGCCGCCTCTTCCGCCCCTTGCTTGCCCCTTCGCCTACCCTTCTGTCCTGCCCCGCCCCGCGTTCACCTCGCTCCCGACCCGCGCACCTTCGCCCTCCCCTCCCGGTCCCTTCCCCGCCCTTCGCCCTTTCGCACCGCGCCCACCCCGCATCGCACCGCACCGCGCCGCGCCACCCCGCGCCACCCCGTACGGCGTCCAGACCACTCCACGTAACTGCGCGGGGCCCCAAGACATCGCACCCTCCGCCTCCCACGTGCGTCCCCGCGGCAGACGAGGGCGGGGGCAGGGTCTCGTTAGGAAGGGCGCGATTCGAATCATGCAAACACATGCGTAATCACCTCCGCCCCCGCCCGCCCTCGTATCACCTGCGCGCCCGTTTCCCTGCCCCCCCCCACGCAGGGCCCGGCTTGCTTTTAAAGGGCTGGGTTTCCTCAACTATTCGTTTCAGATAGGAAAAACACACCAGCATGTTCGTCATAATATTAGCAATAGTTAACTTCGATTTGGCGTCAGATGCACGTAGAAAGTGTTGCTAGTAATTTTTCAGTTTTGTTATAGCATGTATATTACCGTAACTTTCTGACTAGAAGTGCTGTTGTAGAATCGAGAGGTAATTTGTGTCATTTGTGAACAGTAAGTGCCCTGCAATTCTGACGGCCGGCTTCTGGACTAAGGTTTTGACAGCCTAAAATCATGTGCGATCATAGGACCTGGTGCGATCTAGAGAACCCTAATTCCGTCAAATTACTAATTCCCATTTTTCTTCGTTTGAAGGGGAGCAATTCGCTACAATTCTTGTTTCCTGAACGTATTCCAATGAAATTTTCAGACTAGTCAGTAAACTAAAAAATGAAGATTCTGCTGGTTTAGATTAACGTTCTCCACATTTCTTAAAAGCTTGTGTACCTCTCTATACTTTTAACTGGCGTAATCAGTACTTCTTAATGTCCAGAAATATTTTCAAAAAAGTCAAAACAGAAACAAATTTAGCAACTTTTTAAGAAGGGCAACAAAAATTAAATAATAAAATAAATATTATATATAGGGCAAATAATTAATTAATTAAGGGCAAATAAAATCGAAATAATTATTTCATTTTTTTGTCAGTTACTCAAAAACATTAGAGGCACCTGCGTTTCCAGATGCTCAACATGAAATTAAAAATCAAAGTCTATGGAAATAGCCAGTTTTTCTTCTTTTCTTAAAGATACCCTATATTTACTTTGCGGTGTTTATTAATATTGTGCGAGGCCTATTGAGAGTGAGAGGATTATTTCTTTCTTCATTTCCCCGATGAAGAGCGAGGTGGTGCTGGCATCGTAACACAGGATATTGTTGATGGTGATGAGAAAGGGAGACGATCGCGAGGCTGGTGTGAATATGTTCAAATTTGTTAGAATATATTTTGTAAAGTTACTAAATTATTATTTATTATTTTTATTATTATTGATGTTGCGCTCGATGGAACATTGGATGCAGGTCTGGACCATACAGGATCAATTCTCAAATAATCCTGTATGGTCCAGACTTGTCCCATCCAAAGTCCCATCGAGTGCAACATCATTAAAGAAGGAATAACAAGGAAACAACAACAAATTGCTTATTATATTATCTTTTTTAAGAATATATCTCTTTGAACACAATCGTTATTCGAATTAAATTTCTTCCCACAATGTATTAACAGTTTTAACATTTTTACAAAATTTTGCTTCCTAAGGATCTTACGCTCCGTGCCCACCGACTCCAACGACGGCGCGGGGGCGGCACACGCAATGACTCGGAGGCAGCGCGTGGCGCGGCCGTGGAAGCGATCCGCAGCGCCTGCGCGTCGCCACGGGCGAGACGGGCGCGCGCGCGCGGTTCGCGGCAAAAACAAAAGGCGCATCTAAAATCTTCCCGAAATGGGCCGGGACTCTTTTTTACGCGGCTGGAGGAAGAGTCTCGTCGGCAAGTGTGCCCTGGAGGTTGGCGAGGTTTGAGGGGGGTGAGGGCTGTGGGGGCGGGGAGTGAGGCGCGGGCGTGGGAGCGTGGGCGGGGCGAGGGCGGCGCGCCGAGTGTTGAACACTAAAGGTTTAATTTGTTTAATCCGATCCGAGGCTGCGATAACGTTGATATGTTTACGAGGTTCCAAGCGAAGCCAGGCCCCTCGGACCGGGCCCGTTTAACAATAAATCATTAATCATATTGCCATTATTGCTACAACGGGCGTAACAACAATACCACTCCAACACCTGCAAGCAGTCATTAATTGATACGCGTGATTTTAAAATATCTATTCACAAAAAAAGTGCGGTAATAAAAATGTCAAGTAGAAAATAAACCTATTGTTTCAGAGAAAGAGAATTAGCTATGTGTCCGACTTAAGATATTGCTTTTAATTATTTTTTCTCTTTTTTGCTTTCGTTATATTTTAAAGCGGTTCAACTCCTCCCAGTTAAGCCCTTATCGTATTTCTTGCGCACGAATTTCGGTTCTTAGAAGAGGCTCCAATGAGCCGCCCCATGACGATCTTCTACAAAAATCAAACTCGCTGTGTTCGGTGAAGCGATGTAACTTTTGTTCAATGTAATAAATTTGGCGATATCCGATTGAGTGTGTTTTTTTACAAGATAAAAGAAATACGTTATATTTCTGCTGCCTAATGGGAATGACACATTTTTTCTGGCGTTTAGTTACTTGTTAGTCGGTAAAATACGACTTCTTGAATGGAAAAACTTGAGAGATATTGAAATACATCTTTACAGAAACTAACATATTTTAGATTAAAAATTATTGAGACATTTTTGCTTTATATTGCCACTGGCATTCTTACTATTAGCAGTAATTTAATGGAGAGAATGCGGAAAATGTTTGCGCTTTAGAAGACATACACTTGATGTATTCACAAAAGTCATTGCTCAGAGGAAAAATCAACATTTTGGAATAACGATCATTAAACCTAGCGTGATCTTTCCTGTCGCAATGTGTACTACACACATGTGATAATGATTTATTTGCAACTAACCAGGGGTAGAGTAATTTCCTCAAAATAATGTAATCATCTTAAAAATATTAACATCCTTTCGCATCGTGTCACCTTGCGTTTGCAGCTCATCACTTCGGATGTATGGTTGGATTAATATCACGATATTCGTCAAGAGACTAATGGCCTTCCGTTCCAACAAGACGAATGCACGTTGTGTATTCGCTTAAGGGTCCAAGATTATTAAGATTCCAAGGAGTGATTACGTGATGTAGCGATACAGACTTTGCTAACCAATGACGGACACGTTTCCATCATTTGTCAAAACTTGAGCATCTAATTATTTCTTAAGTTAGGATCTCATAAGTGTTGCTCTTCCCACCCGTGTTTCTTGAAGTAAGCGAGTTACGTAGTTTAGTGGAGATAACGTTTCGAGACGTTCCTCACTACGTTTTCACCTGCAGAAGCACATACGCAAAACAACGTAATTTGTTACAACCATCCTTCTTTGTCAGCGAAAGTTTACATAGCTTCCGCTTATCGGTTGTTCACTCTCCGCGATTAAATTTCTGTTCAATCCGGTTAGAAGACAAATACATATTCTAATATACATATTTCTCTATGGCAGCTTTATGGTAATTGTTCGGCAGTTCCAAACATTTTATTTTTTACAACAATTCTTCAGAAAAACATAAATTCATTGGAACATGTATAATACAATATAAAGCATCTTTGACTATGCAGCATATTTTGCATAAAAATATTAAAGTTGTATTTTTCTGTTCTTGAAAAGTTTGAAACGTATTCTTCAAGCCTAAATATTAAATATTTTAGATATAAGATAATAGTATATAATAAATATAATAAATAAAATATACAAATTAAATATATTATTGTTTCATTCAAAAAATATTTAAATAAAAGTAATGCACTTTTAAATTTTCCAAAATAATTTGTCAGGAGAACTGTGTGAGAACATCGCTTTCCTTATCACTCATTTACTTTAGCTTTCATTTACTTTGGAGTAAAAGGAACACGCAAGAGAGTATTCTAACACCCAGTATGTTGCGTTTATCTTAAACAAAGGCAAAATCTTAAAAAGCCTGACTCTCTTCATTGTAATGTTTTAATACATTCAATAAGTACGTGTCTGGGTGTAGGATTACCATACGTCCACTTGTCCCCAGACATGTCCTCTGAAGTACGAAAAACTGTCTGGATGGATTTTACAAGAAAGGATGAAATGTACTCTTTTTTTATTGGAAAGGGACTACTACTTTTCAATGCAACATAAATATATGAATAACGAAGGATTCTGCGCCTTGTTCAACTTTTTCGAGTACCCGACATCATAACATTTCATTTTTTTATAAATAAATGACATTTAACTTAAACTATCTCTCCTAACCACCGTCAAAATCCATAGATCAACTATAACTACATTTATGTCCTTTTCTCCACGAAATACAACAGTGCTGGCAAAAGCTAGTACTATGTAATGAATGATAGGTGCTTTTTCTAGATTCTGTGCTCTGTGGTGTTAATACTATTCTGCTGGTGTGTGGAGTAATTACTGCTCTGTGATGTTTAATTTCGATAAGGATGCCAAAAAGATATGCCTTGTTTAATGACGTACTTATACGTTTAAAGCGTTTGTTGCAAGATTTAAATCAAAGTTTTATTTGTTGGGGGGAAATTTCATCATCCACCAAATATTTGTGATTTAAAAGTGGAAAAGACAGTAATGGAAATGAAGTAGGCCTATTGTAGTCGTATGATTGTGAAAGTGATGACATTGAAAAAGTATTTAGTAAGTAGTAAGTATTTTGTCTTTCAGAAAAATAAATTATTATATTAAAACATGTTGTATTAATTGTCACTTGTTTCATTAAGGAAGTATGGTAACGCTATGTGGGTATAAGATAAGAGGTTTAAAAACTAAGGTAAACATCCGTTCTAATAAGATGATCATACGGCATAAGTCAATAAAAATTCTGACGAATATGTATCAGTTATCAGCAATGAATATAATAAAAGAATCCAAAAATAAGGTAGTTAATTATAAAGATATCTTTGAAACACCACCGAAACAAAAATTGTTGTTTAAATTGAACTGGCCACTGAAAATTAACTTTACTTCAATAAAGATCTTTACTAATATCTTCTTCAGGATTGATTTTTCATATTTTATATCTCTATGTACTGCGTATTAACGTGACTCCGATATCAAAATAAAACACTAAGATATCGACCAAAGAATTTGCACATTTCACCGCCATATCCGTATTCACGTGACTTACGTGATTGATATTTTTGGCTTCTTATACTGGTCAACACCCAAAACACCAAACAACTTACATAAAAAGACATCAACCAGCCATCTCCTTGGGGATTTCGCATTCCACATTCTTCCTTCCAGGAGGAAACGCGAAAAGGGAAAGAAGCGAACGGAGAAAGCACGCAATCTCCGGCAGCGGCAGCAGCGATTAAGTCAAGAAGACGCAACGGCCCAATTATCAGCAGCGAAGCCCAGCCTCAAATT